>OY829505.1:20599670-21199670 GCA_963691665.1 Clepsis dumicolana | reverse complement strand
TAATTATGAAAGAAAACGAAAAGTGCATAGGTGAAAAAAATTAGGTAAAGGACCTGTTGTATGTGTGAGTAATGTGTGCGAATGCACATTCCATTTTTGAAATTTATTTTGTAATATAACGTATGGTTTGCAAACTCATTATTTGCTTATGCTTGCACTTATGATTCTATTGTCATGATAAGATATAAATAGTTGTCAATGTCGAGTAATTGTTTGCATATTTTAGCGTCGTTCATTAATAAACAGTAGAATACAGTTTACCACAGAAGTAAATTTAAAAGCATCGAATTAGAATTCAGCTAGGCAAATTAATATGGCACCATTTCCTGAACGAAACTCATTAGAGGACGACCACTCCATCCACATCCAAACGAAAAGATTTTTGCGTAATTTTGTACAAATATTTCCAAGGGGTTTGCGGTAGAGACTACTTTTTTGCAGTTTGCGTCAGGTTTTAGTCAACAAAATTTGTATTTAATACAAATAAGTTAACAAGTAAATAAGTAAACATTTACGATTGCACTTTTACTTTTCTGCAGAAAAAACACTTAACAAGAATTGACTGTATTCTTCTGTTTTCAGTGAGTAGATGACCCTAGCGTTCGCTTTCTCTTTATCTACGAACTCATTCGTAACGATACCTCGTTTATCACCTGAAAAAAAAGATTGTTAATATTTAGCATTAGGCATAAGCATATATAGAGCAGACAGACGAGGGAAGCCTTTGACATATCTTTGCACTAAAAATTTTCTGTTAGTCTTCGAGGGGGCAGGCAAGGTAACACTTACAGCTTACGTGTTTTTTTCCCAGTAGTGTTTTCTAATTGCATTTATTCTGGTCTGGATAGCTTAATTTTGATTATCACTAATATTTCTGGTATCTTTTTACACGACTGTCCAAAGAAAAAGAGTGTATTGTTTTTCCCGCCTTTATTTTACATTGCCTATTTTCGTAAGCAAACAGCCCATTCAGTACCAATCACTTTATCAACCTTTTTTTTTAGTATTTATCTTGCATGCAGCAGCGTTTCACTGGCTTCTGATATGGCGATGTGTTTTCATAATAACATTATTATTCAAAATAATGATCATAACGTCCTTTTTTAAATTAGTTTTGAAATGGGTGACTGCGGCAATTTGCAAAATAAAGTATACCTAACCTCCTTATTCAAACGATTGATACTCACCATTCCGGACAATGTCGTTCTTGGAATATTTATACTCTTTTACCAGATCCTGCTTCATTGCTACGGCAACAACAGCAGGGTCAAGTTCCGTCCAACGTTCATTTTTCTTTAGGGTCACTCCTTCATATTTATTTATAGCTTTAACAATATCATTGTTAATGCCACCTAACACGTCCTGCCTCCAGCTCTGGAATATCATATTATATTTTTTATTATGAAGCTGGGGCAAAAACGTCTAAATATAGATCATGTATATACTGTATACTGTGTATAAGGATTGCAATCCAGATGGATTTGACCTGGATCAACGACCTTTTCATATTGATGATTAGGTGATTATGATTAATGATACTTATTATGATGATGATGAGTTCAATTTTTAGCTATGAGTAGTTAAAAAAAATTCTACCCTGAATTGTGTTGTGTATTTGTTTTTTATTTATTGAGTTTAAATTAATATTGTTATCCTATTAAGCAACCTAATTTGTCTTTCTTTAATTATTGTGGTCATCGAAATTAATTGTACACTAGGGTCGTCCAGAAAGCAACATCTCACCAACAGCTCACCATCAATTGATATTATCAAAACTGATCAATGAAATGTGCCTATGAAATCGGCCCCCAGTCGAAATTCGCGGCGTCTCTATTGTCTCGTAACTCGTTATGTAGTTTATGACAAAGCACCTATGAATCGTACAAGTTAGTGTGTTTAAATGCTGTCAAGTATTAATAAATTTTGTCGACCGGATAGCTTAGTTATTGCAAGCCCGGGTCGTGTATCGTCCGTGCAAATGTATATATGAAATATTTACCTTGCTGTAATTGAGATAGAGCTGGACTTGGGAGTATGGTAAGAGTGTGACCTTGTCTGGATTCGAATTTTGTAGCACGATGTGATACGCATTGATATCAAATTGCGCGTTGAATTCCGGCGCCGGAAAATCATCACCTGCGGGTTGTTAGAAATGGATGCATTACTTTTTTAAGTTTTTAGGTCCTTAACTATTTGAATTTATTTTATTATTAAGTATACATAATTATTTTATTTTGATTTTGGATATAAGTACCTAAGTTTTAGTGATTATTTACAAATGGTTATCTCAATAACTAACTTCATAAGTTCTTACTAAAATTTAGTTTTAGTTACATCTGGTAGCAGTTGGCCTTTATTATCGGGTCGATCGACCTTATACTTTTTTTACTTCTAGGTGATTCCTTTTATAAATTGTGCATTTTACATTTTTAATTATCCTCAACACTTTCGGATTTAAAAAAAAAAAACCGGCCAAGTGCGAGTCGTACTTGTGCACCGTTGGTTCCGTACGAATTTGTAGGTAAGTGTGTAAATGCTTCTTCTATCACGGGAATAGAGTCTTGACGATTTTTCCGCTTTGTCGGATGTTTTAAGTTATCCAGTTTTAACAAAGCCAACCTCCTAAGCAAAATGTATGCAATATGGAATCATTTTATTTTGGTCAATGACATAGCTATACAGACAGAGATAAAAATTAAAAAGTTTTCAGATTAATCTTATTGGTTGTGCTAAAACCTTTATATCAAATTTCACGTATCTAGGTTAGCGGGAACTAGAAGTACCCTAAATTGGTTTTAGTTTCACGGCAACTTGTATCTTTCAAAACTGTATCTTTTGATTGCGTTGACATAGAAGTTCGAATTTTTCAGTCTCAAGGAATTGCAGGCTTGAGTATTTGGTATTACCCAATTTCAGTTTGCTATCTTCACGCGTTCCAGAGAAAATAATGTGTTGACAAACAGACAGACGGAAAACAAAAGTGATCCTATAAGTGTTCTGTTTTCACTTTTGATGTACGGAACCCTAAAAAGAAATAAGGAACGTTTTCCTTTGTTGGCCTTTCACAAAGGTAGCGGTGATGTCCGCCGATATTTAAATGTGGATCATTCTGCACCAATAATTGAAAGCAAAGATCAAATTATGGTTTTATGGGATAACAATTGCAATATACCGCCACTATCAATATGTTGATCCAATTCCGTACTATTTAATGTAGGTACTTAACCAACAATCCTATTTTCGTCATTGATAATTTCCATAGAATTTTGACAAATCAACATATATACATAGATCCAAACAGCAGAGTTTATTGTTTGCCTATTATCTACTTACTTTGAATATGGCCGCCTCCAATGTATAAATGAGCCAATCGGTCTATAAATTCGGTATCTAATCTTAACGCCATGGCGATATTTGTAAGAGGTCCTAAAGTCAAAACGGAAAGTGCACCTGAAAACCATTGTGAAATAAATTAGCAGGATTATCGTAAACAGTACGGATGTCGAGCAAGAAAAAAAACTGGATTAAACTCGAAAAAATCCGTTTAATTCGAAAAACCCGTCACCACACGTATTCAATATCGAAAAGGGCGTAAGTACGTGTGTGTCGCGCGCGGTTAGCCAAGGACAACTGGTGTCCGATCGTTGGTTCAAACATCGCCTTGCTACGTCACACATGCAGCCTACCTGCCCTCCGTTTAACAAAAAAATCAACTTAACTAAAACAATTTGAACCTTAATGAGCACGTCGCTAACAATTATACTGGAATGACTAATTTCTTTTTCAATACATTTGCTCGAAAAATTCACTTTCAAAGGACTTGGTCCGTGAGTTCGTTTTACTGAAGTTCAATTAACAAGTAAGCAAGGAATTTTCAATTCCTAAAATAAATAAAAAAACGATTACATGAATGTAGAAAAACGAATTTGCAAATTCAATTCAAGCAACGTCAACTGCCAAAACATGTCAACTAAAATATTTTCAATATATTAGTATATCATTCAGTTTTATATTCAAAACTTAACTATGAGTGACTCTAATTCTTCTCGCACTTTTTCTGAACATGGACTTAGAGTGCACGCATGCATAAAAACGTGCCCCGTACGTGTCCGTCAGGCACTACAGTGCCGCCTGTTTTCGGAACGGTGGCACAGCCGTTAAGTTTGGATGATCTGGCCATAATGAAACGATCGGTGAGTGTGGTGCCTCACCTACCCAAGGGAGCTCGAAGCTTTGCAGCGGGCACGCTGGGAGACCTCATCGATAAATGTGTCGTCACCAATGGTGCAGCTGAGTGGACTGCTTTGCTTTCTTAAGCATGTTCGGCTCTTCGGGCACCAGAAACGTCAGGCTTGTTAATTTAAATGTTAATACTGTCGTCGAAAATTGCTACCGATCGCCGATCACTAGTAATTACTAGTAGGTATTATTATTAGTAGTAATACCTAATTAGGTATGTCGATTTTCAGCTTGTCTCTGATCACCTCAAACAGACGCAAACATGTGCGAGATCTATTGGACTTGTTCGAACAAGGACTAAATATACAAAATTTTACCTGCATTTTTAACTACATATTAGTAAAGTATGAAATGGTAAATTAGACTTTGCTCGTCATGTCTACCGTTTTAGATATGTTAATTAATTATACAAAAAAGTCCCCATTCTCTTTGGATTTGCACAAAATTAACTTGGCATAATGTTCACCCATTACCCAACTTCCCAGAATATTAGTGATAGTAATCATTCCAAGGACCAATATTACGACTCACTTATTTACTAGTTTGTTATTGTTTTTGAATCGGGCCCCTGGGACCCCAGAACCAGTAATATTTCATAATATTGACGTAAAAGGTACTACGCGATTAGTAGGACCAATGCCCATACAAGATAATGACTTTCTTGTTGGTACCTACTTGTAGAACCACAGACAAAATAGTAGTTTATGCAAGTGCTACATATTGAGGGTCCTTAATACACGAGTGTGTTTTTATGAAACGAGGCGAAGCTGACGAGTGGTTTAAGGCCTAATTATATAGAGTTGCATACACACATCTTATCTACACATTCGATGTCGTAATGACTTTTCGTTACTGCTGGTAGCTGCTGTCGGCGAGCAGTTGGCGACGTGCTGCAATGCTGGTCATTTTCTACGGTTTCTGAACGAATTATAGAGGACTTATGATATGTGTGTAGATCAACAAGTTTTCTTACAAATGTATTGAAAAACGTCGTCATGATATACGGTTGGCAAGGATTTACAAATTCGTAACGGTGAAAACCCTCGACGCGGCTCGGGTTTATCACTGATCAACTCATTTGTAAAATCTTGCTTACCAACCTCTTATCAGAAATAACTATTAAGAAAGCCTGTGAGAGAAAATTATTATGATCAGTCTTTATTTAGTGGAAATTCTTAGAGCTTCAAATGAGAATAATAAATATCGCCTACGACGGGCGATCTAACAGCTGCAACTGTTAACGAGGTCTGTTAACGTTAGTAGGTGTTTGTTTCAATTTCATACAACGTCTTCATAATGTTTAGTATTTACCTGCGTGTGCTTTTGATAGCTCAATGAGTGCTGATATTGCGTTTTTTTCATGTGCCGGCACCAAATTATCAATCTTTTCACCACTGTCTCCTAGCCCATCAACACCATAGTAATATCCACTCTCGAATTCTTTTAACAAAGAATCCTTGGCTCCTCTGTAAATAGGAATCTAAAAAAAAACAATATTATGATACCATCGGTATTTCAAACCAAATGCTATCCACACATGTACCTATAATAACGATGTTTCGTGGTCGTGGCTCGTCTCGCGGCGTCGACACACGGGAACACTGATTTGCCGTGGAATCAAAACCTGTGGAGGAAGACGGGTATCAACATCTTCTAGCTGCGCGGGTTTCTCTAATTACCCGCATTTGATCATTATTATTAATTTTGTGAGTGTTGTCTGTCGGACTAAGTGGGACAGGCCTCCTCTCAGAAGGCAACCCTAGTAAATAAACTAATAATAAAGACCAAGTGTAGAGAAACCCGCGCAGCTGTGTTGTTGATATGTTGATACCCGTCTCATCAGCTCCTTCGAGACCATGGACGTGGGTACGTCACGTCCGAAGCTTCAAGGTATTTAATAATACTTTTATTTCAGTCCCGCTTTTATCATAATAAATTAAAATATACCTACTTGTTAAATTTCCAATATAACACTATACAGCGTGTAAATTTTATACGGGCGTATACTTTATCCAGCTATAGTATCCAAACAGACGACTCGTATGGGATAATAATTTTGTTAAATAGTGTTATTACCTAATTAGGTAATAACACTATGTAGGTATGCCTAATTAGGCGTAATGATTTTTTTTAAGTCTGACCGAGCAGCAATGTATGCAATCCAACTCAGTTTGACATAACAAGTAATTAACTGTTTGTTAACTTTATTTTTTATGTATTTTTGTGATAAGCCCTAAGTAATTATTGAAATCGCTTGATCAGAATAATTAGGGTTTTGCAACTTGTTTCTGGGAACTTGTTCAAGTAAAATATTATTTTGCAGTAAGTACCTAATCACTAAGGTAATCACTGACTGTACGAGGCAATGCAATTACGTTAGTTCTCATGCCATTATGACTCTCGAATCTTAATTTTGCTATCAAACTACTTACCAGTTTACCCATAATTAAACTTCACAAACAAGTGGTGACAGTAAAGTAGATTTCTGATTTACTCACGTATTTACCTAACTTTAGTTACATTGAAAACCGCATTTATCAATAAACAACTGACATTGCTTGTCGGACACTTCTTTTTTATTATCTGCTTTGATAACATTATTGCTCTTCAACTTTAAGCAAACGAAAAGGTTGGATTAGAATAAACTACAACATAAACGAACAACATCGAAGGAGTTCAATAAAATAATATCATTACCTATGTAGAGAAATAAAAACTTTTTCGACCGATACAACTTTTCAGTCTCAGGCAGAGAGCGCCTAGCTGTGGTAGTCGACAGCCAAAAATACGTCTCGATTTCGTTTGCGTTAAGGGTGGCAAATACTATGTATGAGAATAGTTTCTTGTCGATACGTGCCACTTTGAGGCGCTGCTAATTTGCCCATAGTAGTAGGAGTCGTTAAGGCGAATGCAATCGGGACGCTTTCTTGTGTCGAAAAATACACTAGAATCTCTTGACTACGCAGAGAACTAACGTTCAGATGGGCAACTTCCATACAAATAAAATCGCCATATGTAAGTGGCAGTTTTTTTATTGTGAAATACCTCTGGCTATGACAGTGACTGTTATGCTTATGCCATAAATTATTTACCTATAGCTTCATATTTAGTACATTAAAAAAAAAATACAAGAAAAAAAAACCTTTCAAGTAGCAGCGCCTCCCGCCCGTCGAGTGACAGGACAAGTGGCGCGGCCATTTTAGAGAAAAGCCGTAAAGTGCGAGAAATTAGATCGTTTCCCCAAACCAGTTAATTCCGCGAAACGTCATTTCCATTAGTGTTTTTCCCCATTCAAGAATTTTGTCACACTAATTAAATAAATAAAATAAACATCATGGGACAAATTGACACCAATTGACCTAGACCCAAACTTGGCAAAGTCTGTACTATGGGTACTAGACAACGGATACACATGCTTATATAGATAAATACGTACTTATATACATATTAAACATCCAAGACCCGAGAACAAATATTCGTATTCATCACACTAACATCTGCCCCGACCGGGATTCGAACCCGGGCCCTCAAGCTTCATAGTCAGGGTCTCTAATCACTAGGCTATTCGGTCGTCAATTTATTCATCTCTTTCTTTCTCCTTTCGCGTTTTTCCCCATTTTATTACTTTATCAATCGTCGGTTTTCATACCAGTCAATTTTATTATACGCAAAAATACCGAAAGGAAAAGGAAAGAGAGGAATGAATTCGTGTGGCAAAATTCATGAACGAAAAAAAAAACATGAATGGAAATTACGCTACGCGGAATAAACGGGTTTGGAGAACTCATCGAGATACATTTTTTTTTCACTTTATAAACTAATGAATGAAATAAAACAACGAATGATAGAAATTTATAATATTGATTTGTTTACACATAAATGCCCTTTTTGTCCCCATTTTTACACTAGAAAGTTTTCAAAAGCGTGTTTGAAACCGAACAATAAGACCAAGAAAGTATTCACATACCATAATTATGTCTATGCTGGTCGCAGTTGAAAGACTCGCAAGTGTATTGTATCGCAGTCATTTTACTGACTGAGTGACTGACATAATACTGCTTCGACCGTCTACGAAACCGGAGTTTCGAAACTGGCTTCGATCGAGGCTTTTGTAGTACTTATACGTAACTGGCTTCGATCAAGTATTTTTTTTTTTACTTTTACGTAATTAGTTTCGATCAAGTAATTATCACATTTTCCTTGGCCGCCTACGAAACCGTAGTTGGGAAGTATTTACAAACTGCGCATTTAGCAGAGTTTAGTTTGAGGTTCTTTGTAGTTTCCTTACGATTTATTTTTTTATGTTAGATATCATGTTCCGACCCATATCCTCATTACATATTTTTAATGTCTATGGTGTCAAGTATTAAAAAAAATAGCATGACTACCACTGTCATCTGGCTGTCACTGCTAGATACATAGAAAAATAACCAAAATGTCTACTTACGAAATAAACGGAGTAAATGCACAATGCTGGCATCGACAAGTCTAACCAACTGCTGCGAACGCCAGAAAATGAAGGAGTATGTATATTTCCTGGCTGCTCCCAAACGGATTTCAGGCCCGTATCGAACGTTACAAGTATAATTTTCCTATGTAAATTAAACTTTTTAATATCTCCCGGGATTCGTGTCTGCAGAAAACATTGTGGAGTAGGAGAACAAGCCTGGACGGAAGTATTTCTGTTACCCAACAATCACACGGATTTCGACGCTCGCCATGCCCAGTACATCGCCGATCTTCTGAGATTCTCTCTAAATATGGTACATAGTGTGGTGTCAGAAATGATACATAATGTTATAGAGTAAAAATCTTGTACTTCAAATGTACAATTTTTATTTCGATTTTAATAAAAATAATTTTAATTATTTTTTTTGTCACTACAACTAGTAGTTGTCTCGTTATTGTTGATTATTGATTTGTTTTTAACTGTATGTGTATGTGTCGAATTAGTTTCTAATAAATATATGTTTCTCTTTCTCTTTCTTCTTTAATTTCCCCGTTATTTTTCTGTACACTGTACAGTCAATCCATTTGATTCCTATGCTTATGTAGAACATTTATACAGTCGTCAAAGTGCACACAGCTCAGCATTTTGTCGGACAGGGGACAGAGAGTCCTAGGATTCAAATTGATCGACCGTACAGTCAGAATCATATAGACATCCTTATTAGCCAAATAGTTTTTATTAAAAAAATATATTTAACTAATTTGATCCAATAATTGATTCACCCTTATATCTATGAAAAACTAAAACTCATTCGTATATACAGAAAAAAGTTTTATTGTAAGTCGTTATCATTGTAAACATCTTGTATTAACCCTTAAAATACCGAACTAATGTTACGAGTTCACAAACAGACACACACACAGAAATCCGGGTTAAAAACAACAAAACCTCGTTTTTTTTTAAAAACTAACTATTCTGCAACAAACCGGTGATCAACCCATTCTACAAAATAACTATTATAATCAATAACAAATTTTAATCAAATTTTAATCAATAAAAAATTAGATGCAACAAAAAAAATATAAAAGTGTTAAAAATTAAAATTGAAAAGAATAAGGGGCAATTATTTCGATGCAGTGTCCAACTGTTATTGGTCCGTCTTTTAAATCGTTTACTGCACTATCAATTTCGTTATCAATTTCAAGGTAACGTTTAGACTTTTTGGTGTTGGATTCGAATATGTTACTAATTTTCGTTTCTTTAATTAGTATTTCCAGTAAATTGGCAACAGTATTATTTTTTTGGCCAATGAAACGATTTATTCGGCTATGCCACCCTTCCAAATTGTTTGTTGTTCTAATTTGTTCTTTGCTACAGCAACATGTTTTGTTAAAGTTAGTTTTTTCTAGCCATTGGGTTTTGAAATACTCGTTAAATTTGCCTATATCTATACCCTGTGGGCTCTTACGCATGACATATTCAATACCACTTTTAGTGAATTCTGGTGGTAATCGTGCATTTCCAGCACATCTTGATACGTGCCGCTTCTTTACAGGAGTTGAAATTTTTAATTTGTTCGACTTTCTAATTAAGCATCTATTAAAAAATGATAATAGCATCCTTTAATTTCAATCCCAGTGTATACTTGTGCAACGGCTTTCATTGCTGCCTTTTCGTAGTCCATAGTTATTTTTGATGGCCTCCAGTCCTCAAAGATAGATTTTAAACGCTGAAAAAAGATTACGTATGTTTCCCGTTTTTTGTTGGGTAATAGGCCGAAAACGATGGGAATTACAGATTTGTTGTCTTGATTATAACCATGTATGGAATATAATTGTTTGAAGACTTTTTGGACAAGACTTAAATGTTCTGTCGCAGAATATATGGTTGTAGGTTTTTATGAGGGGTCGTAAATTTTTACGGCAGAATATAATTCTTTCTCCATCACATCCTTCACCTACATAATCCGCTAGCAGAAAATCTTCGATTAACTTTTTTGGCACTTGTACTTCGCAAGCTGAAGAAAAACGCACCTTAGGTACGCCCAATATTCTATTCCGGTTTTTATTCAGACCGGTTTTTATATTTTTGAATTGCGATATATTCGCCAATCAAGTGAACACCGTCATTGTCCAGTTGATATACCATTGAATCATACTGTTTTTGGATAAAGTCAAAGCTTGACCCTGTTCTATCTTTGAGGTTGTCAAATTTTTTAATACTTTATTTTGTGACTGGTTTGGAACACAATCAACATTATGAGGTTTGGGTTTTTTCTTCGACTATTTCATTTTTCTTGCCTAAAGTAACACAGCCTCTGCAACCGCTATCATAATTACCACACAGCCAAATCGAATTTTCGTTTCGGTATATCTTTTTTCGATGGTATTTGTGCCCTTCATACAAAAGGGCAGCACCTCCCCTCCGCGTCGAGATGAATTCAATTTCTTTCAAAGACATATTATAAAGTACATTACCACTCTCACTGAATGTTATTACTTATAAGCAACGCAAATAACTAATTCAATAACATAAATTTCCTTGAACTAATGCACATTTTATCATGTCATAATGTGTCATAGCCGATGTTGATGGACGACGTCTTGTTTGTATTTAAAACATAATTATTATAACAGGCCAGTACATCCGGAATAAGTGAGACAAAAATAACAAAGGAGTTCTTAATCGTGTATTAATTACGATTTAAATAAGTAAGATATGTACATAGATATAAAATTAAATAGTATAGGTACATATAAAGTAATCGGAATCACTTACCTACAAATTACTTTATGAAGCAGTCGGTTACCTACAAGCACAAAAAAAGTACTTGATCGAAGCCAGTTACGTACAAGTACTACAAAAGCCTCGTTCGAAGCCAGTTTCGAAAGTCCGGTTTCGTAGACGGCCGAAGGGCATAATACAACGCACAGCCGTAACCCTTGGCCCAAGAAGGCTGCAATTTTGCATAGAGGTAGCCTTTATGGTCTAGACAAGCACTAAGGACGGATTTGTCGAAATTACCACGGGATAAAATCCTACCACATGTCCAAAAAAATTGTCTAATTGGATCAGAGTTGAAATACCGCGGCTGCATTTTTTACTTTTTTTTATACGACGAGGAAGCCAAACGAGTAAGTGGGTTACCTGATGGATAAGTGCTCACCAGTGCCCATAGACACCCGTAACTCCGGAGGGATGCGTTGCCGACCTAGAGGGCTAAGATCAAGCTAAGATGAAATACCTCTTGTGCCAGTAATTTCCTCGGCTGTCTTACTCTCCACACCGGAACACAACAGTGTAAGCACTGGTGCTTAGCGACAGGATTAGCGCCTAAGATGGTGATAGCGATCCGGATGGACCTCGCACAATTTAAAGGTCCTACCACCCGCGTTACTATTTTACTCCACGTTACTATCCATTATAATTTTTTTTTCCAGTGTCTTAATAGCTTTGTGATTCAGCGATTTTTCTGTTAATGCATGACTTAAAAACATACAGACGGACAGACGGACTGACCAATGGACGGACGGAGGGACAGACTGACGGACGGACGGACTTACAGACGGACGAACAGACTGACGGACGGAAGGACTTACGGACGGACGATCAGACGGACGATCAGACGGACAAGCGGTCAGATGGACGGACTTACAGACAGACGGATGGACGAACAGACCGATGGGCGGACTTACAGACTGACGGATAGACGGACGGTCGGACGGGCTTACAGACGGACGGACGGACATACAGACAGACAGACGGACGGACGGACATACATACAGACATCCGAACGGACGGACTTACAGACAGACATACAAGCACATCCGGACTGACAAACGAACAGACGGGCTTACAGACGGACGGACAGACGGACGGACGGACATAAAGACAGACAGACAGACGGGCTTACAGATGGATGAACGGACGGACGGACGGACGGACGGACGGACGGACGGACGGACATACAGACAGACATACAGACGGACAAACGGACAGACATATAGACGAACAAACAGTCAGACACATCCGAATGGACAGACGGATGGACGGACAAACGGACGGGCTTTCAGACAGACAGACGGACGGACGGACGGACGGACGAACGGGCTTACAGACAGGCGGACAGACGGACGGACTTACAGACAGACATACAGACACATCCGGACTGAAGGACGGACGGACGGACGGACATACAGACAGACAGAGAGACAGACGGACGGACGGACGGACGGACGGATGGACGGGCTTACAGATAGACGGACGGACGGACGGACTGACGGACATACAGACAACAGCGGCGATTTTGTTCGACACACAACAGCGGCTCGTCGCAAGCATGGCTGAAATCATTTAAAAATCAACACTTAAGCTGCGTATCGATTTCGCGCAGCCGCCGCGTGAGCATTGTTCGACCGCAGCAAACCTGTGTTTTGGCTCGCTAATGTTCTAGTTGCCTCGCACAGCGGTACGGTATCCATAGTGCGCGGCTGCCGCGCGACCCAATGTTCGAGTTGCCTCGCACAGCGGTACGGTATCCATAGTGCGCGGCTGCCGCGCGACCCAATGTTCGAGTTGCCTCGCACAGCGGCACGGTATCCATAATGCGCGGCTGCCGCGCGACCCAATGTTCGAGTTGCCTCGCACAGCGGCACGGTATCCATAATGCGCGGCTGCCGCGCGACCCAATGTTCGAGTTGCCTCGCACAGCGGCACGGTATCCATAGTGCGCGGCTGCCGCGCGACCCAATGTTCGATGGTTTGCCGCGCGAAGTCGATAATACGCAGCTTTACTTGTGTTTTTATAGCGAACAATTTAAATAAGTGAAACGCCACTTGGTAATCTCGCTTTTAGTAAATAATGTTGGATAGGTAAGAAACCTCTTCTCGAATTGCTTTTCACACACGACATTTTTGCGAAGATGCTAGGAGCTCAAGCTTTGATATCTCTCGCAATTTATTAACTCTGACCATTTATCGAGTCCTATCTGAGGTTTTGAGAACCTAAACAAATTGACGTCCATTCGCCTACTATCACAAATCACAACACAGCACTTATTGTAAATAATTACAAGCTATTATTACACCTTCAAAAGTTAAAAGGATAGGTAAGTTACGGAAATGAATCAACGCAATTCTTCATTCGATCAATTTGTTTTTTTTTTTTAATTCAATGGACGTTGTCGTTTACCAGGGCAAGAAGTGACAGAATGACAAGCGCGGGGACGTATGGAATACCGTCAAAGACGATGCGAGTATTTTTTCTATGAAGACAACCATAAGACAACCGGCCGTGTCACAGGTTTCTGTTTTTCTGACATAATTTGTCATGTTGGCGTGAGTGATCAAAATAATTGTTAGAAATGCCGCGACTGTCGAATTTTCCTCCCAATGAACTCGATGATATGATTTTGATTTACGGCGAAGCTCGATAAAACGGCCAAAGGGCTTTAGAGACAGATGTACAGGGAGCGTTATCCAAACAGGCGAACTGCTCGAAACGCACGAGTAATAGTTAATACTCTACAGCGTATTTGCGATGGTCTAACTCTAACTGGAACAGCAAATGGAGAAGAGAATAATGCCCGTCTGCCAGGACTAGTAGAGGAAACCATTGTGCAACATTTTTCTTTGAACCCGGAGAGCAGCACCAGAGAAGCGGGACGACGGTTTAATGTCAACCACACGACTGTCCATAAAATCTTGAAAAGGGACAGGCAACGCCCGTTTAAGTTTTAAAGGGACACGCTTTGCTACAGAGGGATTATTTGCCACGTTTGATGTTTTGTACATGAATACGTGACCAACAGCAAGCAGATGAGGGATTTTTATCAAAAATAGTTTGGACCGATGAAGGTACGTTTACAAGAAACGGTATCTGGAACCAACGTAACAGCCATTACTGGTCGCAGGTCAATCCACATCTGCTGAAGGAAACAGGGCACCAATATCAATGGTCTGTCAACGTTTGGGGAGTGATACACGGAGATCGCATTATTGGGCCTGTCTTCATTGATGGTAATCTATGGTGACTGTGGTGGTGGTGGTGGTGGTAACCGTGAAAAACGAGGTTTACTCACAGCCTCGAACAACAGTGAAGCAGTTAAAAGATAAAATAAGAGAAGCATTTGAAAAACTACGAGGAAAAAATTTGAGAAGTGTGAGAGAGTCCATCCATCGTCGCTGCATCACTTGCATCGAAGTGCGTAGCCATCACGTAGAAACGCGATATTTCAGGCGGACAAATCGGCGTGTTGAGTGAAACTTGGTACCTATCTTAATAAAATAATTCGTATTACGTTCAACTTTTATTGCATAAATATCACGCCGCGTTCCGGAAGCACGGGGTGGCAGAGCATCGAAGGTCGATTCAATTGGATAAAGAGACTGGTGCAATGCGGACCTCATGTGGTGTGATTTTGACTGAGAAACAGTACAAAGAGCACGGATTACATTTAGATAGCAAGAATAGCGTGTTCCTGAATGGACGAGACGCAGAATTTTCGGACCATGTATGGTTTAGACTGGGTGCTAGACCAGGGTACAACCTGCTGACAGACAAAGGGATAGCACAATGCAAACCATATATAGCAGACCTCATTGCTAGTGGCTTAGTGCTTGATATGAGAAACTTTTGTGGCAGACTTGGAGGGCGTCGTTCTTCACGATATGATAAAAGAGTATATAAATGGATGGAATAAACGGGTTTCCATCTGCGATGAGTTACGAAACAAACTTGCTTCGAGAACAAATTTCAGATGGTGTGGAGCAGAATTGGAATCAGTATTCAATGAATACGTACATCGAAATGCAACCGAGATAGTTGGATTAGCGCAATTAGGTCGTTATCTAAACGACGCCGGTATTTTAATAGGGAATTATCCCGACTTTAGTATGTTGGATGTATCAGGGACCACCCTATATACAGTTGAATCCTTTGATGACCTAGGCCAATCGAAATTATACGTTAATTTCGCCGCCATTGCTATACCACACGTAGAAATTGTATACGTAGGATCCGCTCCTGGGAACGGATGGCTCAGGGCGCTTAGAGAACGCCCAAATATCAAAAGAGTCTGGTCCTTTGACCCCAGAGAGCTATTTGAAGAAGATGCGAGGGTAACGCACTTTAGAGAGAAGATTCACAGTCTGGCTGACATATATAACAGAGTTCCCTTAGATGGATCAAGAAGAGTCCTAATTTGGGACGTGAGAGGAGATTCAGAATCGGAACGAAGGCGAGAGAGCATCAATGAGGAAATATTGGAACTCAATCAAATCATGGCTGACCCTGCGCTACCGGAGAGATTTGGTCTAGTGCAGCTCAAAATAAACTCCACGAGCATGACTGAGTACGCACTTCCTAAGGGAGGCGGACTATACTTGCAAGCTTATACGTTGGAGCGAGATGTATTTGAGGCTCGCTACGTCGTGTCACTTCCAGCTGATATGGAGGTAGAGCTCTTTCACTATGAAGGCATTCATAGAGAGTTGTATCTTTCCGAGGCACACAGAATACAGAACGAGCGTCCCGTTGTCATGACTAACGGGACTTTGATAGCCAATAGCCTCACACAGCGTTATCGGAAATGCGATTTCATGTTGGCTGAACCGTTATTCCCATTGGTGGAGGAAATATCACTCTATTGCGTGAACCACAATCCCCAGGCAAAGACGATGAGTTACATTCGTCGCATTAGAGAGAAGAAAAGAAGCTACGTTATTAGCTACTTCACAGGACCTGCTAAAGGAAGCGACACCTACGACTTCCCCGAGTGTGCCGCTCTTCGCGAGCATCTAGGGATGTCACTTGATTCACGCTCGATAATGCCCTACAAACTCGAGGGACTCTATTTGTTCCTATCAGACTATATACCAGATTACTTTGAAAATGAGTTTATCACTTCTGAAACCTACGTTATAAAGGATACCGAGAACCATCTGCCATTTACGAAAGACTCGGGACAGTACGACAAAGTGAGAGAGAAGCGTTCTTCGGAGCAGGGTTTGACGTTCGTGAAGTTTCCCCGTTCCTTCTCAATTAGTGAGAGAATAATCTCTCCCTCTGGTCATGCCGTACGAATGGTCATTGAGGCGGCATCGGGAAGGATCTCTCTTGCCATGTTTGCTCTGAAGATAGTTGCCAATTTTAGGAAAGTGCAAAAGAGTTACATAAAGAGAACCCAGGGGTGCATAGTCACTCTTCTCCAGAACAGTGTCTTCAGGAGCCTTCTGCGAACGGATGTTACTACTGCGCGCAATCTCGAATTCGCGCCAAAAGTAGTATGGCACAGTGTTGAGGAATGGATCGTCGGCATCAGAGTGGGTATGGAAATAGCAGGCAATGGCCCAGGTTTCTTCCACGACGAATGTGAAAGCGTACAGATCGAAATCAAAAGGGATGGAGATAGATCATTTCCTGCGAATACAGTTTGGCTCTCCAGATCCGTTAGTGGTCAGATCAACTCCCCTCGGTTTCATCATTCCTAACTTGGACATCACTTCCATTAATTCTAGTCACCGTATGCTCGGCGGGATTGAAATTGGATGACAATTTGTTATCTTTTATTAAATTTTTCACGAATACTTTTTCTCCAACTTCAATATCGCTTTCCGTTGCTTTTCTTTTTCTATCACTATATTCCTTTCCTTTATCCTTCTTCTCTTTGTCTTTTTCCCTTACTTCTTCATCAAATACATTGTTTCTAATTGTAACCACGTTCGGTATTTTGTCCCTGAATTGCCTCCTGTAGAACAGCTCTGAAGGTGTCCTGCCTGTGACCGAGTGTGGCGTACTGTTATACATGATCATATACTGTAATAAATCGTCTTTCCAATCTTTTTTCTCTAGTTGACTTATTTTAAGCCTTTTAAGTACGTCCCTATTTTGGCGCTCGACCTCACCATTCATTTGTGGCCAATAGGGAATTGTATTTAAAATTGTAATACCACATTCTTGGCAATAACTTTTAAACAGATCACTAGTGAACGTATTCCCGTTGTCACAAGTCAATGATGAGGGGTATCCTAATCTGGAGAATATCTCTTTTAGTACTTTAACAGTTTCAACCGATGTTATGTTACGCATTATTTTAATCTCCTTGTATCTACTATAGTAATCTACGACAATAAACAAGTAGTCATTACTTGGTAGGGGTCCTAAGAAATCTATTGCTACATCTACCCAGGGTTCAGCGGGAAGTTCACGGCGTTTCATAGGTTGTGGAGGATTTGGAGCAGACACGAGGGTGCAGCCGCGACACGATTTTACTTTATTTTCTGCATCTTTATCAATGCGCGGCCACCATACTTTAGTTCTCAGACGTGCTTTCATCGCTGCTATGCCCGGATGCCCCTCGTGAGCTGCTTCAAGTACCCTTTGACGCAACGCTTTTGGGATGATCAGTTTGCTTCCACGTAAGGCAATATGTTCGTTAAAACAAATTTCTTGCTGAAAAAATTTATAATTGTCAACTGACTCATTCCAGTTGTTGTTGTGAACCCCACGCTTGACCTTGATTAATTCATCGTCAACCGCAGAAGCAGCTTCTATTTCTTCCATAGAGACTGCAACTGGTCTGCTGTGTTCTATAATTTGATTAATGTAGTTTTCGTTATCAAATGGCTTTGGTGCTTGAAAAGAACACAGCCGCGACAACGAATCCGCTATATTTAACTTACCTGGACGATAAATTATTTTATATTTATACGCTTGCAGTCGCAGGACCCACCTTTCAATCCTTGCACTGGGCTTAGATTTCGGTCCAAAAATAATCTCTAGCGGTTTATGATCGCTTATGAGGTCGAATTCCTTTCCAAATAAATAAACTCGAAAATGCTCAACGGCCCACACTAGAGCTAAAGCCTCCTTCTCAGTTTGGCAGTAGCGTTTTTCGCAATCAGTAAGACTTTTATTACCATAAGCTATCACCCTAGGGCCATGTTGATCGATCTGTATAAGGCATGCACCAAGTCCCACCGGGGAAGCGTCTGCAATGACCTGCGTTTTGTCTGCTGGGTTGTAATACCCCAAAGTTTGAATATTGGACAAAGATTCTTTTAACTTGTTGAATGCTTGATCTTGTTTCCGCGTCCAGTATTCATTGACGTTTGAGGTCTTACTCAGCCCTAATCGTAACAACTCTCTCAATGGGTCAGTCAGCGTGGCTAAATTAGGAATCCATTTACCCACGAAATTTACTAAGCCTAAAAAACTCTGAATTTCGTCAATTGTGGAGGGTTTTCGGCTAGACTGTATTGTTTTGACGTACTTGTCTAGAGGTTTAATGCCCTTTTCTGAGAGTTTATGACCCAAAAACTCAATTTTATTCGTTTTGTATATACATTTGGATTCATTTAACAGGACGTCATTTTTTTTAATACTGTACGAATTTTATTGAGTCTCTGGTCATGCTCTTGCTCAGTAGTCCCGTAGACAATTATGTCATCGATAAAGTTAGCCGTCCCCTCACAGCCAAGTAACATTTTCTCTAATATTTTCTGAAACATTTCAGGTGCGCACGAGACGCCAAATAATAGCCTTTTATACCTAAACAGCCCCTTGCTTGTGCTAAATGTTGTAATATATCTACATTCGTTATCAATTTCGACCTGGTGGAATGCGTGCTTTATGTCTAATTTAGAGAAAAACTTTGCATGTCGAAAATGTGGCAACAGCTGGTCCATTGTTGGAAGAGGGTGGTTTTCCCTAAAGATAGCCTTATTAGCCAGCCTCATGTCCAAGCAAATACGTACCTCGCCATTTTCTTTGATCACTGCCACCATCGGTGACACCCAAGGTGAAGGCCCTTGTACTTCTTCAATAATGTCGGCTTCCTTTAATTCTTCTAGCTTGGCATTTACCTTTTCTTCCAGTGGTATCGGGATCCGCCGATAAGGTTGAATTACAGGTTTGACGGATTTATCGATAGGTATTTGTATCGTGACGTCTTTAAATTTTGGAAATGCCGGTTTGTTGTCTACGTTATTGATCTGAACGCCAATCTGGAGCACTCCAAGCTCTATTGCAGTACTTTTACCCAGCAAATTTCGGGTACCATTTTGGATGACGTAAAATGTGGCAATCTGCTCTTTTCCATTCACACGTATGCTAGCTTCAAAGGAACCTATTATATTCAAAGGCTCTTTGCTGCCGTACGAGTAAAGAACTTTGTCTGGGTTTTTGTTTTGGCTAATAATTCGTACCTTATGCTCTTTTAGGAATTGCCACGTTTTGTCATCAATAACATTACATTTGCTTCCTGAATCGATAAGCATTTTAATTTCAACGCCACCTACTTGACAATCCAAAGTGGAGTCCTCGTCAATGTGGAAAATATAATCGACTTCCTCTTTCTTTGACTGATAATCTTCTTTAGACTTCTTTGCCCCAATATTCGAATTGTTGTTCATAAGCCGTCTTTTCAGTGTAGTCTTGCAATAGTCTTTATAATGACCAAAAAATCCGCATTTTAAACATTTTTTCGATGAAGCTGGACATGACCTGTCATTTGAATGGTGTGCGTTACTACCACACCTACTACACTTAGTTTTTTGTAGATGTCGCATCTGTGATTTTTTAGAAGTGAAGAGTTTATTGACTTCGGTTCTGTCTTTGTTCCCATTAGACTTCCCTTCTAGCACTTCTAACTGCCTACCCACAACTTCTAATGAATTTGCTAAGGTAATGATTTTGTCTAATGTGACCTCATCCCCGATTCCTAAAATTTTCTTTTTGAGATCTGACGAACGACATTTCTCGGTAATTTGGTCCACAAGACTTCCTTCTTTGTCGGCAAATTTACATTTCTCAGCCTGAGTGCGAAGCCGCAGTAGGAAAGCTTCGAAACGTTCATTTTCCTCCTGCTTTAGAAGTCTGAAGACGTGACGCTCATAGATTTTGCTTTGCTTAGGGAGGAAAAATTCATCTAATTTCCCTATAGCAGTTTCGTACACATCAACGTCCTCAGCAGGTTCCACGTGTGCTCCGGGGATATTGTAATACACATCTTGCAGTGACAATCCTCCCACATGTAATAATGTTGCCCGCTTTTTTACAGGGTCAGTGATATTTAGGGCTAAAAGATATATTCCTAAACCCCGTTTCCATCGCTCCCACCGCGTGCCGATGGAAGCTGGTTCTCCTTCGCAGTTGAAGCTCTCTAGGCTCACCAGCCCTTGACTTTGAGCCATAGGGGCGACCTGTAAATACATTACCAGTTATCATTTTCCCAGTGGCCTAGCTGTTCACTGTAAAACAGTGGGTGATGCATGGCCCTTTTTTTTTTTTTTTTGTATGTATTTACTTTATCTCCAGTGGCCTAGCTATTCATTGAAAACAGTGGGTTTTGCATGGCCCTAGTCATTAATTATTTAGCTATGGCCTAGCTAATCGCCGTTTGTACATATCAACAGCTGGTTGTGCATGGCCCTTGTTTTTATTTGTCTGTAGTCAGTTATTCCCTGCGGAACGGTTGACTTTACCTGGTTCTTAATCGTAGTTAGTTAGTAATCATCATATTACAACATTATATTCGCCAAGATTAGAGTACGTAGATAGGATTTAAATTACGTATCAATTCGTATTCTGGCCCTTCCTTTTTGAGCGACCTTATTATAAGAACCGTAATGTTCGGAAACCGAACGTACGTATAGCTACTTGTTAACAAATCTTAAAACTGCTAATTAACATACTTTACCCACCTAGATAAATAGAACATAGATCTAACTTAATTCCAACATAAGTACCTAAATGTTACCTCTGATCAATACGTATAGGTACAGGTACTAAATATGTAATTAAATTTATAGGTATTTAGAGCATGGCACAATAACAATCAAGTAACTACATTGTCTATCGTTTCAACGTATTAACCTACCTACATAGGATACAAAAGCAAAATGTAAGTAATCCTTAAAATAATACTAACGCGGCGTATAATAGCTTACTTTCATCGATATTACTTTATTATTTTCTAGTAGGTAAATAGTCTCCTATATAATTATCCACCGTATTCCGTGATATAAAGTAGGTACTTTTAAAATTCCTTTATAAAAACGTTTTAACTGATCACGGCCAAGTGAGTAATAATAAGGTATTTTATAACGGTAGGCCACCTACCCCAATAGTTTAATTAAAAAAACACCTAACTATTAACGTCGTCTCGTATAGGTAGTAATAGTTCAATACAAAATTGCTATGTAGCTAAGTATAACTGTCCGAATTTTCAAAGTTGTTTACCTTTGTTTTATGCGAACATTTGACTTTCACCGTATTTCTAATGCACAATGTTGCATTAACAATAACGACTTCTCGTTATTTCACACAAGTATTTTTTTTTTTTCTCTTTGTTTCCTTTATTCCATCAGAATTAGTTGGTAGTAAAATCTATTCTACTCACGTTTTCCTCTGTCGCCACTTGTAGAAGGCTTAGGGATTGTAAATAATACAAACATATGCCGGCACTGGAGATATAGTAAACTCGCACACCGCGCGTCCACACTCGACCGAGGCCCGGAGCAGAGTCCCGTCAGCGCGTGTATACTACAAAGACAACCATAAGACAACCGGCCGTGTCACAGGTTTCTGTTTTTCTGACATAATTTGTCATGTTGGCGTGAGTGATCAAAATAATTGTTAGATTAATTGTCGAATTTTCCTCCCAATGAACTCGATGATATGATTTTGATTTACGGCGAAGCTCGATAAAACGGCCAAAGGGCTTTAGAGACAGATGTACAGGGAGCGTTATCCAAACAGGCGAACTCCGCGAAACGCACGAGTAATAGTTAATACTCTACAGCGTATTCGCGATGGTCTAACTCTAACTGGAACAGCAAATGGAGAAGAGAATAATGCCCGTCTGCCAGGACTAGTAGAGGAAACCATTGTGCAACATTTTTCTTTGAACATACAATGACAATGCAAAGAAAAATTCGTTAAGCAGCTGGACATGAACCAGCAACCTCGGTAATCCGTACCACGCTCCACCAATTAAGCTATACTTAACGTTGGTGTACCTAACGAATTTTTCAATGCCTTGTGTCATATTTTATTTGGAAGATCTCTCCTCAGCGCCATCTATGAGTAGCTTAATCAAGCAGCTCACCCACTACGGAACTTCTACAGTTACGCATTAGTGGCAAGAGATGGAGCTATTTTCTGAATCAATGAAAATAATCGATTTATTGATTATTTTTGTTTTTATTTTTATTTCATTTTATTTTTCTTTGAACCCGGAGAGCAGCACCAGAGAAGCGGGACGACGGTTTAATGTCAACCACACGACTGTCCATAAAATCTTGAAAAGGGACAGGCAACGCCCGTTTAAGTTTTAAAGGGACACGCTTTGCTACAGAGGGATTATTTGCCACGTTTGATGTTTTGTACATGAATACGTGACCAACAGCAAGCAGATGAGGGATTTTTATCAAAAATAGTTTGGACCGATGAAGGTACGTTTACAAGAAACGGTATCTGGAACCAACGTAACAGCCATTACTGGTCGCAGGTCAATCCACATCTGCTGAAGGAAACAGGGCACCAATATCAATGGTCTGTCAACGTTTGGGGAGTGATACACGGAGATCGCATTATTGGGCCTGTCTTCATTGATGGTAATCTAAATGGTGACTGTGGTGGTGGTGGTGGTAACCGTGAAAAACGAGGTTTACTCACAGCCTCTAACAACAGTGAAGCAGTTAAAAGATAAAATAAGAGAAGCATTTGAAAAACTACGAGGAAAAAATTTGAGAAGTGTGAGAGAGTCCATCCATCGTCGCTGCATCACTTGCATCGAAGTGCGTAGCCATCACGTAGAAACGCGATATTTCAGGCAGACAAATCGGCGTGTTGAGTGAAACTTGGTACCGATCTTAATAAAATAATTCGTATTACGTTCAACTTTTATTGCATAAATATCACGCCGCGTTCCGGAAGCACGGGGTGGCAGAGCATCGAAGGTGCAATAATTACACCTCAACACCACGTTTCGCATTGATTTGTATTGTTATTGATAAAGCCAATAAATTAATACACTGAGTTAATTAATGTATATAATAATAATGTCACTGTATTAATTAACGTACCTACTATAATTAATATGGATGTTATACATCGCGTGCTCAATTATTCTGTATGTAAAAAAACAAGGGAATTTCTTAACGAAATATATGTAAACAGATTCCCTAGATCCAACACTAATCGTAATTAAAATATATGCCCGTATGAAATTTACACACTGTATTGTCTAGCATCAAACACGATACATGAACTGAAACCTCTAGATAAATCAGTATACCGTTCATTTAGAACTATTAAAATTTATTTCAAAAAATTCAGAGAGGAAACTGAACAAATCGAGCTTCAATATGATCTCATCGGAAGTCTGGCCAAAATGCATGACGTATGATAATTATAGTAAATGGGTGGACTAAGGCTAATGATCTTTATCAATTTGACCCGGATGTGATACCTGAAGTAGCTTTTACTCCGTCTGCATTAGCAGAGCTGAATATTCCGACAAGCAGTGAAAATGTTGCGGCATCCACCAGTCAAGTTATTACGGATCAAAGTACAAACATCACAGTGATTACTGATTTAGATACAGATACAGACTCTGGATCTGAGTCAGCAGACTCAGATAATGTCCCATTATCTCTATTAAGAACCACCGTAGCCAGAAGCCAACTAAGCACTAAAGCTTTGGAGTCTAACGATGAAAACCGTGTCCCAGTACATATTTCACTTGAAGCAGCCCGTAATGTAGTTATTTCAGGAAATGAAGCCAGCAATACACCAGCTAAGTCACCTTTTCAAACACTAATTCCAACTCCGAATAATCTCAGAGTTAACACAGCTGCTCCACGAAAAAAGCAATAAATTACAGAAAACAAGAAGTAACAAATTATTTATTTTCAACAAGGAATGAGAACACAGCACCTCTTAGGAGAAAAGGAAGACCAGCAACCCACAGCGGAAGAGGGAGACCAGTAACCTCCAGAGGTAGCCATAACAAGCCAACATTTGGAATGTCTGGAAGAACGCAACAGTCATCAGCCTCAACAGCTGGATCCTGGTATTGTAATGCTTGCAAAGATCAGGTTTTGGATATGAGGCAGTGTAGACTCTGCGGTGTTTGATTTCACGAAGTATGTGTGGGTCTTAACGAGGAAGACGAGGATTTCGAATGTCCTGTAGTATGCAATACTAATTAAAGTGTCATTTTGTTAATTTTGCTTGATTTTTAAAGTTCAATTGTTTTCAATTCAATCGAAAGTTTATTTGTAAGAAAATTCAAGTGTATTTGTTTTGTTTTATCATCATCAATCATAAGAGTGTTAAGACTGACTTGATTAAGTATTTATTGTTCCTACGAAGTTCCTAAGACTGCTTAGTTGTTTTTCTTTTTTTCATTTGAAAATGAATGTTTGTTTGTTTTCAAGACTTATTAACACAGAATACGTACCGGTTAATAACAATATTAGGAGATTTTAACCCTATTATTCATAAACATATTTTAACTTAAAATGCCGTTAAAGTTCGTTTGTCTTTTTTTGTCACATTGACATTTCCGTTAGTAAGAAGGCAAAACCTGTTTCAGCTAATGGAGGCTTGAGTGACGTTTATGAATACCGTAAGACTTTAAGTTTATTATTGTTTAATTTTGGAGTTTTCAAGATTAAGTTTATTAGGTACATTGATTTATAACAATAAATATTCGTACTTATTTAAAACAAAATTTGACAAATACGATCAGGTTTTAGCAACGGCGCGAGAGGTTTTTATTTATTGTTTAATTACTGTGAGAACCTCCTTGGTTTTGTACAAGAAAAGACAATTTCTTCGCACAACACCGAGTAATGTAGGAATAATATTTGCTTTGTCTTGCCCACTTATGAGTATTATACATTTTGGGATCCCGCTATGCTATTTCGCTAAATTAGTTTTCTTAAACATGTCCGTAAAAGATATCACTCTCCACAATGACTAAAAAAGTGACGAATTAAGTGGTTACTCCAATATGACCGGTTTGCTGACAAATCAGACTGACACATTTAAAAGCAAAAATTTAAAGTTTTCACTTCTTAGAAGAGTTTAAGTGTATTGGAATGTAACACTTAACATACATGTGTACAATTACAGTGTAACAGCTGTACAATGTAACATTGCTCGACGTGACGCAGCAGAGTCCTAAGGGCTCTTTCATATAAACACGATACGACATCGCTTCGTGCTACGACGCCGGGAAACGATGAAAACGAAACCGCCGAAATGGCGAAACGGTGAAACAATGCGCGTCGTGCCACGACGCGATGCTGTATCGTGTTTATGTGAGAGAACCCTAGTGACTGAGCCCTAGCAGCAAAGTAGATCGGCTGTTTGTTCTATGGGATAATTATAGTTATAATTCGTCATTATTAAAAACCGGCAAAGTGCGAGTCGGACTCGCGCACGAGGGTTGCGTAGAAAGATTTTAACGCGTTTCCCCCGTGATTTAAGAAGTCCAGTGTTAGCAGAGCCCTACTCCTAAGCAAAATGTACGCAGTGTGGGGTCAACTTATATTGGTTTGCAAAATCTACAGACAGACTTAAAAATTTAAGATTTTGAGACTTTTATGAGTGGTTGCTATAAGAGCTGCCTTCATACCAAATTTCAAGTTTTTAGGACAACTGGAAGTAAGTACCCTTTAGGTTTTTGGATTTCGGCAATTTGTATGGAAATAGCCTTATTAATGACTGTATCTTTTGATTGCGTTGACTTAGAACGTTGAGTTTTTCACAGTATCAGGGGACCGCAGGTTTGAGTATTTGATATTAATTTCAGCATGCTACCTCCACGCTTTCCAGAGAAAAAGGGTCTTGACAGACAGACAGACGGACAACAAAGTGAGCCTATAAGGGTTCCGTTTTTTCCTTTTGGGGCACGGAACCCTAAAAATATCAAGATTTACGGCCTGCTTTAATAATACGTGATAAATTACTTTTGCGATATAGAACTATCCACCTTCCGTCATTTTAGACCTCAGCCATCCATTTCTGGCAAAATTGAGTATAGACTAAATAAACTAAAGTTCACCAACCCGATATTAGCATTCCTGTTAATCTACCATTTAGGGGAGACCGAGGACAGTCGTAACAGAGGTGATTTGTAAGATCTCTGCATCTATGACAGAAAGCTGACTCCTTTACGCAAACTGTGGAGTATCGAAAGAACAACAAGTACGTTGAGTGCCACCTCGATAAACTGTAATAGGTCCAGAGAAATTGGCTTTGGTACAACTAACATCTGTTACTACTCTCCTCGGTCTCCCCTAATAACCACGTCGTCTACTAGTAATATTAAGTTTGATATGACATATTTGTGTCTTATCACAGAAAAATATAATACTTAATAAAAACACCCAGAGCGTCTTTTATATTATCATTTCAATCCACATAAAAAAAAAGTATCGATATGGGTATCGTATATCGTATTAGCAAAAAGGGATATCTAGGTACTAAATAATAAATACGTCATACTTACGTCTTGCCTTTTAGCGACTTTCAAGATCCTTTGGTTGTTCATGTTTACATTGCTCTCTATCGTGTTGCCCTTGACGGTAGTCAAACCAACGATTTTCGGCCTGGAATCGGAATATATTTTTGGGAAATGGTCATTAAGGTAGTTTCGTAGAAAGGTATAGGCCGCGCGCTGGATTAAGATAGCTCGGCGAAACTGGTGGGGGAAATTGGCGCATCTGTACAATCGCGCACAAAATAGCTAAGTTCTTGAGTGTATTTCCTTGAAATATATTTATTTCGCATTTTTTGTACCTTAGTCACCTAACATAATTAAACTACCCACACGTATAAACCTTCCCCGTGAATCACTATATACATAAATATATTGATGAAAACCGCTTTAAAATCAGTAGTTGCGTAGCTTGAAAAATCTAAGCGTACTTACAGAGGGACAGTCAACGGGAACAGCTTTGTTTCATGCTATGTAGAGATTTAAATAAAATAATGAGAATAAAAAATGGGTTTGAAATATATGAGCATAAACGTGGGACAGTTATACTTCTCGAGAGCCGGCAATACTATCGATGGCGTACGTATAATATAAATGGGGACGTTTTCTGGCCCTGCAACCTGCTGAGAGAAAAAAAGGGTTGGGAGTTACCTAGTCTGAAGGGACCACGCGAAATTATTAATCTTATTATTACAAATAGCGATTCATAGTCGTTTTGAGCGTGAGCGACCCCGAGCAGGATATTTGTTGCTATCAAACCAGTTTTTAAGTAATTTGGCATAAGTTAAACACAAGCTAGTAAAATGTGTAATTTTATAATCGTTGTACTGACCCATTGTAGTATTTCTCGCTAAGCAGCGCAAGAAATATAGCCGTCGCATCATCGCCACCCGCGTCATTGTCAATTATCAGTTTTCCTGCATTGCTATTTGGTCTGTAACAAGACTCTAATTCAATCCAAATGGGTCAGTAGAGAGAAATCAGAAACTATAAGAGATAGGGAAATCTGTTTATAGGAACCATGGCGTCAATTTAAGATTTAATAAAGACCGGGCAAGAGCATGTCGGGCCATGCCTCCATGTCGTAATGACTTTACTGCTGGTGGTGGCTGGGTGGCGCTGGCGGCGAGCAGGTGTCGTCGTGCTGCAATGCTGGTCATTTTCTACGGTTTCTGAACGCATTATAGAGGACTTATGATATGTGTGTAGATAAAATCAAATTACGACACTGTAGAACATTTCACAACATCCTCGGAAAATATCTTAACACAAATGCACCCCGTAACCATACCCAAGATAATTCATTTTTGTATCCAGGAAAATGGGTACCATTTTGAACCTTAAAACAAGTTTCCATTAAAAAAAGTGTTCGTTGTGACTTATGATTTCATCACCAACAATAACAACGAATAAACTTGCCGAATTTATAACATTGTTTACAGAGATTTTAACTGGGTTCGATTACCGGTTATGTACGAAAGTTTAAAAAAAAATTATGCCATTTTTATTAAAATCAAAAATCGACGCCATGATTCCTAAGGACAGATTTCCCTATCTCTTATAGGTTCTGACTTTTCCCTACTGACCCATTTGAATTGATCAAATTACCTATATTATAACTGCTCAAACATTTAGTAATATTTTTAAAGTCTTTGAATGATAGGTACCCCTCCACACACACACATCAACATACGATAAAAAAAATTTACACATTTATTTGGATGTAAACTCCGTCACAATTATTTTGTTCATATAAAATGTTTGCTTGTTTTCTTATATTAAAAACTTAAGTACCTACTCATCCTGACAGCTTCAAAACGGTATGGGGCTTCGGCCCCAGACGCCAAATTGATTGCCGTTTATTTTAACCCTAAAATACTACCAATTTTCGAGATAATATAATAGCTAAACTGCTAAATCCTGTTACTCGTGTAAATCTACTAGTACGTAATGTTTGTAAATTACAAAAAAATCGATTTAGCAGTTGAGCTAAAAAAATAAAATCTGACTTTTTTTCTCGAAAACTTGTAGCATTATAGGGTTCGGATTTGGTACAATAGCATCTTACATCTGGGCAAATAAATCGGCAAAACGGCAATCAATTTGACGTCTGGGGCCGGAGCCCCATACATACACGGCTATACCCTTTAATTTAACATTAAAATGAAAATGAAGAAGGACTTACATTTCTTCGCCGTTGATAACAGCGAGACAAAGTAACAAAAACACACCACGTGTTGGACGAACCATGATTATTTCTGACTGAGGTGAATTAATACTTGCTTCTTATGACCGTCTAGCAGATAAATTAAATCAACATGACCTCACTTGACATTTTATCATCAGAAACATTAATATTGCTTTAGATTTATGTATGTTGGTCATAATAATCCGAAATTAATGAACCTGCGAATCTATATTTGATATGTTAATTTTTAACCTACTTTTTAAAAATGAGGGGTTCTCAATTCCAATGAAGGTTTTTTTTTGTATGTATTGTTACGCGATTACTGCGGCATTGTAGACCGAATTAATGTTTTTTTTTATTCGAAAGAGTTCCTGAGTTGGTCCCATTGTTACCAAGTCAACATCTGAAGACGGGATCCCAGGGAAATCAAGGACAACCCTCAAATGTTTATAATCACAATGTTTTTTTTTTTTCATATACGTTCTAAAGCTATTCAAATATTTGCGTTTGGTATTTATCATCGCATGTTACTGAGCTGATGATGGAAGGTATAACTCCTGAACGGTTAGAAGTACCTAAACGCGAATAAATATGTATGATACACCAACATAATAGAAGGTTTTGAAGATTTTAACGATGAAAATCGTAGTCAACAAAAAGAAGCAAAAGGTTTATATTTTTAATAGATTCACATAAACTGGTAAATCCGTCCAGCATACTTCAAAAACTGCGGGGAGCACTTAGAAGTAGTTCCAGAATATGTATAATAAGTAATTAATTTGAAGCACAAGTATTACTGTTTACCTTCATTTAATTTTAGTCCTTATAGTACATATTGATTGAATTGTAAATTTGTTGTAGGTAAATATAAAAATATTAGAGTGTATCAGGCTCAACTAATATTGTGTACTTTTGTGAGAGATAATTGGTGGAGCGTTTTTCTTTGCATTGTCTTTTTTTTAAATTTCATACTATGAATGTTTCATAAAAATAAAAACAAAAATAATCAACAAATCGATTATTTTCATTGATTTAGAAAATAGCTCCATCTCTCGCCACTAATACGTAGGTACCTAAATGTAGAAGTTCCTTAGTGGGAGAGTTTCTTCATTAAGCTGCTCATAGATGGCGCTGAGGAGACATCTTCCAAATTAAATATGACACAATGCATTAAATTTCGTTATGTTTCTCATACCATGTTCAATAACAGACACTGGGTATTCCAGCAAGATTCGGCACCAGATCATAGAACGAAAAGTACCTACGCAAAACTGGCTGTCGGCATGTGAAGGCATCCGGCACGAAGACGGTCCTCCTCTAATCCAAACTTACCCTTATTCGTTGGATTATAAAACACTTGGAGGAAACGGCCTGCTCAAAGCTTCATCTTGATTTGAGTCACTTAAGCATTTTTGATCAAAGCAGCCGCCGATATTGATGAGGACCTCGTTCGTGCCGATATGCTGCTATAGACGACTGGCCGCGCACGTTGATGGCTCGCATTCAAAGTCGCGGGGGGCAATTTGAATGAACTTAACTACTTACCATAAATAACTATGGTTTAGTGAGTCCCCTTTGGTATATATTTTTTTGTTTATTATATTGTTTAATAAATTGCATGATAACAGAATATTCTGTTGTAGGTCTATGCAATCAACAAATTACTTGATGTTGTATACCTCGTGTGTTCATAAGTTTTGAGACGAAATCAAAATTGAAATTGTATAAAGCAGAAACATTTTATTTTAATAAAATTATTTACAGTAGTAAAGTACATTATAGAGAATAAAATAAAAGCTAATTTTATTCAAAATGCCCGCCTCGGTTTTTAATACAGGCCTTTAAGCGTGTCGGCCACTCGTCAATAGCGGCACGGACCTTCTCCAGAGGGATTCGCTTAGATTCTCTCACCAAAGTTCGTTTGAGGGAATTGAGACTTGGATGAGCCTTTCGGCATGCTCTTAGCTCTAATTCTGTCCACAAAGAATAATCCAAAGTATTCAAGTCAGGGCTCGATGAGGGCCATTCTTCGGTGCTAATGGAGCTCGGTAAGTTGTCCTTTAGCCACTTCTGTGTAGACTTGGCTTTATGTAACGAAGCAGAATCCTGCTGGAAAATCCAGTCTTTGTTGGCAAAGAGAGTTGTAGTTAAAGGTTTCACGACTGCCTCCAAAATGTCACTCTGATAATTTTGTGCTTTCACTTTGACACCTTGTTGACAGAAATGAAGAGGAGTGACACCTTCATATGAAACGCCCCACCATACCATGACACATGCGGGGTGATGAGCACGTGTGACATTACGCACAGTAGCCGGGATATCCTTCGAGCTTTTGGCGTAGATTTTATCGTTTTGGCGTTAAAATTTTTCTTCAACAGTAAATATTTTCTCGTCTGTGAACAAATTTTTTTTAGGATCGTGTTTCTTTAACAGTTGTCGACATCGATCAAGCCGCTTAATAAACTTTTCTACGACTGTAGGCCTTCACTTTGAGATCGTATTTAAGTATCCTATTCACCGATATTCGTGAAATGTTTGTCTGGAGAGCCATCGTCTTCTGCGTCCGACACGGATTTCGGCGAAGTCGTTCTCTGATCAATTTAATGTTCGCCGCAGTCCTTACAGAGCGCGGGCGGCCACTCCTTGGACGGTCATTAATAGACTGTGTCTCCCTGTACCTTTTTAAAGTGTAGTATACAAAATTGCGACTAGCTCCAATACTTTTTATTTGGTTGAAAATTTCCATAGGTTTTTTTCCCGCCTCGTACAATGATATAACAGTTGAACGCAATTGCTTCTTTGCCGCCATTTCGAAACCGAATGACCAAATATTTAAATTCGTTTTTTTCTAAATTTGAATATTCCAAATTTGAAATTAGAATCAGCCAATCTGCGCTGCTAGCATTTTTTTTTTTTTTTCCTTTTTAATTCGTCTCAAAACTTATGAACACACGAGGTATTATCGTCTGTTGTGAATTCTTAAGAGGAAATAAATATCGTTAACTTTACGAGGATATGAATGATTACTATAAAATAAACATGTCTCAATAAACATGTGACAGAACTATGACCCGATAATATAAATAAAATATCTGGGTTTAGTTAGTGTTATGATACTAGGTAGTTAGTTTATTTTTAGGGTATTTTTGTTTTGTTTTTATTATTATGCACGTTTATTAAAGTTATTAAAACAGGTTCAATTCTAAATACGAATAAATACAAAACAATTTTGCCACAAAAGTTTAACCGAGTTGTGAAATTCTCAAAAATAAGTGGCTTCCTTCTATATTATACGGCTTTAAAAAATGTAAAAACGTAAACTAGAATAGCGGCGAAATAACTGTTTATAATTTCATTCATTACAGAACACACTTATTAAGAACTTCCTGTATTCTTCCCTCTTCAGTTTGTAGGCGACTCTGACGTTAGCCTTGTCTTTTTCTACGAATTCATTTGTTACCATGCCTCTCTGCTGACCTATAAGCACACATTAGTTAGGTGAATTATTTTACTTTGTTGGTAATATTTCAATATGATGTAAAGGTAGGATAAATACTAAATTATAAATCTTTTATTTACCGTGTAAAAAAATGCTATTCTTAGAATAAATAAACTCTTCCACCAGATCCTCTTTGATTGCTATGGCAACAACGGCAGGATCGAGAGCTTGCCATCTACTATTACTTAATGCTTGTCTTTCATATTTGTTGATAGCTTTAACTATGTCAGTGTTAAATGAGCCCAACGTATCCAATCTCCAACTCTGAAAAACAGTGTCATTAGTGTCATTATGTAACACGTCTTTGTACATATATTCATGTTTGTCTATATAGATAACCGATATAAATCAACCCCACACTGCGTACAGTTTGCTTAGGAGCAGGGCTCTGCTAACACTGGATTCGAATAGGTGTGATGAAAATACCTCTAAAATTAGGTATCTATGCCAGAACTTTTTCGTAATGGCTAAGGGACCCTTATCCTGAGCGTGTCCTATACGCTCTTGGCCGGTTTTTAAATTTACGTAGCCTTCATTTTTATTTGTAGGTCTACGCATAAATCATGGAGTGTCACGTTTAAATGATTTTCCGCACTTGTATCAAAAAGTACTATTTCGCAAATGTATTGAAAATCGTATTGTGATGCACGTGCGAACAGGTATTGACTCGCTTCCCGCACTTGCATCACAAACACAATAATGTAGTCAGCTGCAGAGATAAAGGTATCCACCGGTAATAGCCGTAGATAACCACGCCGTACTACTTGTGAATGTTTACAATTTTATTATTACCTTGCTGAAGTCGAGGTGGGTTTTGACTTGGGAGAATGGCAAAACAGTTACGTTCCCGGAATTTGCGCTATCCAAGACCATGTGGTAAGCCTCGACATCCACTCGTGCGTTAAACTCAGGCGTTGAGTACTCCTCGCCTTAAATTCAAATACAATTACGCCACTAAAATAATGAAAAACATTATCTCTCAAAACTCAAAAGTAAATACTTATTTACTTACTTACATACAAAAGTAAATAAACAATTGATTGAAACGGGCATTATTTTACGGAGGTCCACGTTCATGAAATAAAGCTAAGCTGAGGCTCTCAGCTCAGATATGAGTTTTGGCCCGTTCGAAAAATGCATGAAGAAAAAAACTGGCTAAGTTCGAGTCGGAACTTACTTCGAGCCTAATGTAATTTCGTGATTCATGGTCAATGAAAAGTACCCGATGGGTTCTGATGTTGAATTGATAAGCGTACGGACAGACAGACGGACGGAAACCAAATAAAATATTTTTAGACAAATGCACTTACATTGAATATGCCCCGCGCCAATGTACAAATGAGACAAACGACCAATAAAATCAGGATCGATCCTTACAGCAATGGCAATGTTTGTGAGAGGTCCTAAACACAAAACTGAAAGTTCACCTGAAATCAAACCAATAAAACAATAATAAGATAAGGATTTAATACAGAGGATTAACCACGAAATTCTGTGAATATAAAAGAACATAAAGTTTTCTGGACCTATCTCTATTTCTTAGCACCTCAAACAGGCAGGTTTTGCTATTTAATAACTAAAAGTTATAATACTGAAAAGTAACTTAATAACAATATTTTTTTAAATGCCATGAACAGTCATGATGTATAGAAACAAATCGATTGGAAGTTCGTATTTCAAATTCTATAGGTACCTACTAGGTTCAAAAAGGAATCAAATCAAAAAACACTCATATTTTTTAAGCCAATGAAGACTTGAAAAATGTTCATAGACCTATTTCAAACTTATTGCATTTTTGAAAAACAAATATAGATACCGTTGTTTAATTTTTACGCTGGTGAGGTGAACAGTTATAGTAAGTATGTGTCACAGGAGACCACAGCTGTTCGTATGTCCTGTCTTTGAATCCCTCTCTACCGTCAGGATTCTTACCTACTTAGAATCCTTCGCTTGCTCATTGTTCAAAATCAACACTCGCAAAAAAAAAATTTGCTCTTTTGTTGCAAAAATAAGGGGCCGTTCATAAAATACTTGAGGCGTTTAGTGGGGGAGGTTGGGGGGATACGTGACTCACTCAATCTCACATTCTCGGCAAGTATCAAGTAATATTTTTTCCACAATAGACAGTGTAAAAACTGCGAGAAAACTTTGATATATTAAAGAAAATATGAAACTACCGTGAGACTCAATCATAGTGAAATAAACGGATCACTCACGTATGTCAGTCGAGTATAGCCTGACATATTTCGGACTAATCCGGGTAATTCTTCCTGTGGGAGCACACGCCACGCCGGTGGCGAAACGTAAACATATCGGGTTATACTCGACTGCGACTGACATACGTGAGTGATCCGTTTATTTTACTATAAAGAAAACATGTTTAACGAAATCTCACAACATCTCATTAAGGAGGAAAGGGGGTAGGGGTTGAAAAATCGCCGAAATCAACTCACGTAACTAATGGACGCCCCCTAACTGTAAATACTTATCCTGTTCTGCGTTATGTTAATACTTGTTTGAATTATAGTATTATACCAGCGTGCGCTTGTGACATTTCGATGAGGGCCAACACGGCGTGTTTCTTTTGCGCCGGCACGAGTCCTGCGAGCTCCTCTCCGCAGTCTCCCATCCCATCGAGACCATAGTAATTGATAGATTCATAGTCTTTTATTAGAGAATCTCTCGCTCCGCGATAAATTGGGATCTGGAACCATTAGGTATAGATATTACTTATATATTTATCCATAAATAATAATTATGTGTGAAATTTCTCTCGGGTAAATACGCGACTCGCTTAATTCCATGATACCAAGTTTAATGCTTCTTGTACAGTTGTGTGCTTAAATAACCTTAATTCAAATGCAATCTTTATTTTATTATTGTCGTTATTTTTATTTTATATTTTTTTACATTTTGACTATTAATGGGACATTTTACTGTCCCACTCTGAATTGCATAATATTTTTTTTTTAATTAAATTTAATTCATGACGGTCTTTGGCGAGGCCATCTATGAATACTTGCTTTATTTTATTGACTATTCGTAAAAATACCTATATACTTTTTGGTATGCAAGAAAATCTGGTGTGTTCTGTCAAAATATTTAAAAATATGTATGAATATAAAAGGGTCTTTTTTCTTTCGAAAACTATTATATCGAGATATAATATATTGCCCGAGTTTACCTAACGCTCATTGTTCAATAATATAATAATGCAGAACGTTCGTTTTTCTATTCTGAACCGTCATCTACTTACGTCTTGCCTCTTAGCGACTTGTAGTATCTTTTGGTTGTTAATATTAACGTTCTCTTCCGTTGTATTTCCATTGACGGTAGTCACAGCTATTACTTTTGGTCTGAAAACATCAATGTCTTGATTTCAATAACGTATTTACTCATCCTATGATGTGGTTCCACAGTTACTGTCCTTTCTTACCCATCAAAATGCTTCTCATTAAGCAGCGCGAGGAATATGGCAATAGCGTCATCGCCACCTGCGTCATTATCAATAACCAGAAGTTTACCAGTGCCCATTTTCGACCTGCAAATTCTAAAATTTATTTGCGTCATTCATGTAACCGAAGCTCCTGCCTATATTATAAATGCGGAAGTAAATCTGTTTCTCTGTCTATCTGTTTGTCACCTCTTCACTGAAAAACTGCTACACCAATCTAGATGAAATTTGGTAAGAAGATAGTTTGAATATTGAGGAATAACATAGGCTCATTTTTTATTAGGGAAAATTGTATAGTTCCTGCGGGAGACCAATAACCGAAATCTACGCGGACCAAGTCGCGGGCAACGGCTAGTTGTTAATAAAAAGAGAAGTATGAATTAGACATTTTCTTTTTTGTGATTGTGCCAGCAATCTTATGATTAATTAAATGGAGACTTGCTAAAAAACATCGCTTGATCTCCCGGAAAACCTTTACAGACGTATACGGGTTTTTTTTAACAGAAACTCAAAAGCGAGCACGAGACAAGCTGACAGACGTTTTAGAGTAAGCCAAACGTGTGGCGTCTCCTTAGTTCGTCTGGCATGCACCCATATCATTTTCAACCGGTGCAGGATCTCATGTTAGTTGATTACGTGAAAAGAGTACAATTGTGTCGATGGCTGTTAGAGAACCAAGATACAAATGTCTTAGGCTGCCTTTTAAGTTCTGTCGTTTGCAAACTTCCCGTGATTACTTAAAAAACAAACTAGTATCATCATAAAATATTTAAAATATATAGTAATAATATAAAAGAATGACTCGGATCGGCCGAACCGTTTCAGTACAGCGTCGGTTCAAAGTTGACAAGTCAGTTGTGAAAATGGAAATTTCGAAAGAAAATTTGAAAGAAAATGCGATAATTTTTTACAACTTCAAAAGGGGTTTAACGCGTCTTCAGTGCTTTGAAGAGCTGACTACGGTTTTTAATAATAAAGCACCATGCATCCGGACTGTGGAACGCTGGTATTTAGAATTTCTACGTGGTTGCTCTAGTCTTAGTGATAGGCCCCGTGTAGGCCGACCAAAAACAGCCGTGACCCAGGAGAACATTGATGCTGTACGGCAACTGATCGTCGAAGATCGCCATGCGACATACCGTGAGATAGAAGCTTCATTAAGCATTTCAGGGATCAGTGTTCAAAATATTTTGCATGATCACTTAGGCGTAAAAAACTTGATCTCGCGCTGGATACCACATTTACTTAGTGAAGACCAAAAAATCGCTCGCTTTAGATGGTGTCGCAAAACTCTGCGGCAATTCAACCGAGGAGACTCTAAACACGTTGATGACATTATCAGTGGTGACGAATCTTGGATAAATGCCTACGATCCAGATTCTAAACAGCAGTCGACTGTTTGGGTGTTCCAAGATGAGCCAAAACCGATCAAAGTAATACGCTCACGGAGCACTTCGAAAAAAATGGTCGCCACGTTTGTAGCGAAAAATGGCCCGATGGCGTGCTCGAAGACCGTAAAACAGTTAATGCTGACTGGTATACCACTGTTTGTTTGCCTGCAGTTATCGGCGAGTTCCGAAAAAATAACCCAAGACGTCGTATAGTACTACACCACGATAATGCGAGCTTGCACACCGCCCGGCAAGCAATTGCGTTTTTAAAAGAGCAAAACGTCGAAAATCTGGAACTCCCGCCGTACAGTCCAGACTTGAGCCCTAATGGTTTCTTCACTTTTCCAAAAATCAAGCAACGACTTCGTGGTCAACGGTATCGGATGCCTGAAGAAGCGGTTGAGGCATACAAAACGGCCATTTTGGAGACCTCGACTTCGGACTGGAATAAATGTTTTGAAAACTGGTTCGATCGAATGAAAAAGTGTATTACATATCACGGTGATTACTTTGAAAAACAATAAATACCATTTAACTCTTAAATTGTCTTTAGTTTTTCCAAACGACACAACTCAAAAGGCAGCCCTCGTATGGACCGACGAAACGAGTTTTAATTACGTAAAAATATAATTAGGATCGTTTTTCTAAAAAGTTGCTTTGTTGTACCTTATACACCAAACATACTATGTACCTTGGTCAGTGTCCAAGGTACAACCGATGTGATGTACGTTGGCCATCTAAATAATAATGTTTCAATATTTTACGATAAATATCGAGGAGTAAGGAAAAAAAAAATGAGTTGAGCACGACAAGGAAAAACTCAGCTGTGCGATAAAACTAATAAAATAAATCTGATTATCTGGCATTAGAATTTTCAAACCGCCCACTAGCTCAAGAACTTTCTGAACAGGCTGTGAGTTCTGAGCTATTAGAACCATCTACGCAAGTTGATTTGCCTGAGCCAGAAAATGTTCAAGTTACTAATGTCTTGTCTGAAACAATGCATGCAACAACATCACATGATGGCGCTCAAAACGACAACAGTGAACTTGGGAAATGCTATACTAAAATTATCACACCTTAAATGCTTCGTCCACACCCAAAAGCCGAGCTGCGAAAGGTCACTCGCAAAGGCAGATAAATAGACAAATCTAGAATACTCACAGACACTCTAGAAAAAGCTGAGATTGAGCGTTTAAAATCAGCTAAGACATCAAAACCTAAAATGAAGACAGAACTAAGGTTAGGACACCAAAAAGCAGAATCAAAGGTTTTTTTTTTCAAAAACCTAGTCTGATGATTCTAGTAAAGATTGTGACGGTTACGCTTTTTCGTCCATGACTCAAAAGATTTTTATTGTGAAATTCAGAAATAAAACGTCAGAAATGATGATATCCGCAGTAGAGGTAACCGACATAGCCCGAAGAATTGCGAATTGTTAGTGGCAGTGGGCGGGGTACATTGGGGTCAGAAGGTTCTCGAATGGCGTCCGCGGACCGGGAGACGAGCTGTCGGTAGGCCTCCAACAAGATGGAGCGACGACCTGGTAAAGATTGCGGGACCGCGGTGGATGCGGAAAGCACAAGACCGGTCTCAGTGGAGAGCCTTGGGGGTGGCCTATGTCCAGCAGTGGCTTCGGCTGACGTGATGATGATGATGATGAAGGATCTAACAGCTTATTAAAAAAATGTTAACGTCATATTTCATGTCCTATGTAAACTGATATTCTAACTCCTACTTAAAGTGTAGTAAAAATTGTTAATTAAGTTTTATGTAATAAATGAAATGATTTAAACAACTTCTTCTAGTGCCTCTCTCCAACTAGTGAAGGTTGGCAGCCAGCTCCGCATATTTCACCCGGTCATTTAAATAACATTGTATTTTAAATTGTGAATTATGAGTAAGTATGTATTGCTGGAGTCGTGTCAAGATTCCCTAACATATCTAGTGCCAGAAATTTCATTTTAATCTATAGATAACGAATTCAGACAAATTAATTTCATGACTAAGTGATAAGCTTCATGTCTTTCTCCAGTATTGTATACTGCTCTTGCAATTGATGTTAACAGTTTTGGGAGGAAAGGAAATAAAGGAATTGTCTAAGTACTTACTAAAATATATCAAAATTTGCTAAAGACAATATTCATTGTTCCAATTTCTAACGTTAAGTGCAAGAGAATATTTACAGAAATTAATTTTATCAAAACAAAAAACCGAAATAGGTTCATAAAAAATCGGTTGAGCCGTTCGCGAGTTTCAGTGAAATAAAGAAACTCACATACATACTTACATGAACCCTGAAAACAATACACTCTTTTTCTTTGGGCAGTCGTGTAATAAAAATGTAGCTACGATTCTCCATGCCAGATCCCCAAATCTTAAAATGCATGGCAGTATAAAGTGTTAGGGGAATATTGACGACCCATGTTCGTATGTTAATTGTAGGTATTAGTCATTATTATTGTCATGGATCCAATAGTTGTCGTAAATACACTTGAAGTATATGAGCTGTTGTTAAAAATGTTCTTGGCAAATAAGTACTTACTGAACTTCCGTAGCAAGTAGGCAAAAAAAATCTTGAAAGTAACAAAACAGCACACGCTTTGTTGTACGTCCAGCGCGATGAGCGACGCAGCGCGTTGTGAGGTGAGGGGAGATTTCCGGCGGCTGGGTCGGCCCGGAATAGAATTAGACAAGGAAAGCAGTGAGTATGAGTCTTTCACAATAAATCAACAAAATAATTATAATACCCACCTACATTTTTATGTAATTAATATATAATGTTTTTATTTTACTACCAAATCCTCCTGACACCCAGATAACCAAAAATCAAACTAGGACCTAACCAAATTATACCAATTAGGTAAGTACTATTTTAGTTGTTAAAATTTTGAAGTTCAGTTTTTAGCTTATACCTATAATTGTATTGGTTCAGATCTGTTTGAACCTCTAGTGGTAAGTAATTCATTTGCTCCATAATAAAGGCACGCCATTTCTATCACTAACACATACAAAATCATGGCACCTTAGTAAGCGATGCGACGTTGTCAAACTTCTGCGTTCAGTCAATACCTGTCACAAACGAGTACTTAAGTATTATCTAGTGCAACATATTGTGATGTGACTATGCCGCTGACGCTATCTTATTTGCTATTACCTAATTTATGAGTCTAATCTAAACGTAACTAAAATTAGGTAAACGATATTCTTTAATCTATTGTATTCCCCCAACTAGCTTATGCCCCGCAGCTTTGCACCCGTGAAATATTTCAAAATCGGTTAGTTCCCTATCCAGTGAGAATTCCAAAAAACCCTCCTTAGTGCACCTCTAGGATACTCAAGGTGCAGTGGTTTAGGCTGTGCGTTGTCTGTCAGTCAGTCAGTCAGTCAATAGTCAATCGCGATTGGTTTTTGTCACTGGGTGGTCAAAGGTAGTTTTCATGCCGTCATTAGGTTCTAAATTGCGTCCCAAAATTTTAGCCATTGACAAATTTGATGGGCATCCATCAAATGTTAAGCCAACTACAGTAATGGCCGATTCGTTTAAATGCCTTAGGCATTGTAATACTAATTCTGCTTTTTGTTTACCGTTTGCTCCATCCAGGAACCTGAAAAAATAAGTAATTACACTAAGCTGAGCACCTAACATCGTCATCTATAAAACTATAAACTGACTGGGTGCAGTCACTCAATTGATATATCAACGCACAGCCTAAACCGCTGGGCCTGAAGTTTTTGAAACTTGAAAGGGTTGTTCATTCAGTGTTATTCTAGGAAGGAACATAGTAAGGATAAAGATAGCAGGGTAAGGTAAGGTAAAGTAAAACGAAGGAAGACGAAGTTATACTGTGGCTCCAGTGAAAAGGAGTACAAGTCTGATTTTGGCCAAATTGAGTTATATATACAAAAAAAAAAATAGAAAAAAATAACCCATCGATTGGTGTAAACGGATCTAAGATATCTTTTAAAACAACGGAGTTTCCTTGTGGATAAGTGGTCAAGTTGTATTTTTATTAACAAAAGTTTTGTTTGTGTTTTATGATCCAAATTAAGTTATACGCGCAAATATTTCATATTATGTGTGTAAAAAAATCTAAATACACTGGAACCCCTAAAACAAAAACAAATTTGTGTATTTAACATTGATACATGTTGAGTTGAATCCTTTTACTCAAAAAAACAATAAAACGTGAGATTAAGTCGAGTTGCAACTGTATTCACAAATCGAATTTAACAGTTTACGTGAAAAAGGATGCAAGTCGTAACGTTCGGACGTAACCGGGGAATGAGAGGGTAGATGGAGGGCCACGGCGCCCGCGCAGGGGCCACAATCGTGTGCGCTAACTTGTACGAGGAAAACGCTAATAAGTTATATCCTTTTACACCAATTTTATTTGTAAACAGAATATTCCGCATCTATTAAATTTAAGGATATTAATTAAGATGTATCCGTTGACACTAAGGTTAGGTATACCTAATAGCCTAAAAACCTAATCTATAACTAACTTAGAAAATTGAAAAACCTCCGGTATTTTAATTTCAAGGTTCAATATCTCAAAAACGGCTGAACAGATTTTTATAAAACTTAAGTAAGAACCTGCTTTCAAATAAATTCCATCCAAATCGGTTCACTCGTAAGGGCTACGGTGCCAGACGTACAAACACACATAACTGTCGAACTCATAACACCCATCTTTTTCCGTCGGGGGTAAAAAATACAGTGATTAAGACAAGTATTCGTTTCTTTTTAGAAGAGTTAATGGGGAACGAATCTATTCAATGATCAATCTTGTAGGGAAATAATGTTAATATTGCCGCCCACTCTCTCGAAGAAGTCTATACTACTTTGAAGCCAGAGGCTTTATTGTCTAACGCAGTGGTTCCGAACCTGGAGATAATCACCCCAAAGGGGTAAAACTGTGTTTCTTAAGGGGTAATGAACAAGATATGATCAAACAATATGGGGACGTGACGTATGAGGGAGTCACACTGTTCACGCTTTAAAGGGGTTGTCCGCAAAATTCTTGCAATTTCTGGGGCTGAAGGTGGAAAAAAGGTTAGAAACCACTGGGCTAGCGCACTCGGTTTTGCGTTGCCTTTTGGTAGCTTTTTCTCGCACAATCTTGTAGCGTTTCATAGTAAAAGATAGCGGATGCCAAAGTGAAACTGAGCGCGTTAGACAATAAGGTTGCTCAAAAATGACAATTTTGAATTAACTATGGAAAATAAGTAAGTCCTCGATCGTCATGCGATTGTGCTGCACCTTCTCGTCAGTCAGTCCACCACCTCATCCATAACTGCCCCAAAGAGGTGTACACTAGAGGCACCCTGAATCTGTTCTCTCCTGATAAGAACGCAGCCCAATGGGTGAAGAGCTTAGTTATTCGTTTATAGTATAAGTTAATAAGTGACTCTGTATTGCCATACTATTAAATAAATAATAGTATGTTCCTCTCAAAATAATAAAGAGGAGATGTGGGCTTCTGAATCCTCCAATTCACCATGGAAAACAGTCTACTGGGGGTTAGGAGGAATGAGGGTTACGTAGACTGAATGAATCAAACAAAAACAAAACATTCACACTCATGGCGGCAGGAAATCAATCTTATAACACCCCTCTTTTTGCGTCAGGGGTTAAACAAAAATAGTTGTGCTTGAGAAATTTTAACTTCTGTTTTGAAAGACATTGTTTTCATGAGATTTTTAATTTTTATAACTTCTTTTGAATAGATGCTTAATTATTTAAAACGAGGCATTTTAAGTTCTCTCTCTTTATTACGGCTATTCAAAGGTTGCTTATAGTCAAATTGTTTCATATTATGTGAATTAAATATGTCGAAGAGATCATTCATATTTCTTACAAGGTTTTCGGTTGCTTCGGAATTCTTAAATGCAAATAATTTTGCATCCTCCCTACAAAATTTTAACGCTGTAGCTACACTTTTACTTAAAACTTGACTAGCAAGCTTCACTTTCATTATATTGTTGCGGAACATAATATGTCTACGTGTAAGTTTGTTTGCTATATGAAGTCCTTCATTTTCTTGAAGTTTGTTTAACTCTGAGTGAGTAGGTTCCAATTAATTTCTTCTTCGTTATTATCTAAAAGGTTTTTTTTACACTCCCAGTTATTTCTTATAAGCTAAAACATGTGAACAGGATCTAAAAATACGGCCACATCAGATTTGTCTACAGGGTGTTCAAAGGTAGTTTTCAATTCATCTTTGTTGTCTAACTTACAACCTAGTAACTTCATTGCCGTTATATTGCTTGAATGTCCATCGAATGTTAAGGATACTACTTTCACACCAGACTCATGGCATTTGATGAGACATAAGTTAATTAAGTTTACTTTTTGTTCAGCATTTAAGCCGTGCACTAAAAAATACCCAAGAGGAAAATAAAAATTGTCGTTTATAGAATTTAACAGAAACACGTATGCTTCAGAGGCTCAAGTCTTGCAATCTTCAGAAGTACCAGTTCCCATGTTGACATACCCATAATTATTTTTCCCGTCCCATAAACTCTGTTGTCTAAGGGACATCTCGTCAGCAACCAGGGAACAAATAATTTCACGCTCAGATGACGCAGCTTTTTTTTTTAATGCCATAAATGATTCATCTGAGAACCCAGGTTCTCCGCTTATGTTTGAGTACCACTTAGACAGGGTTATTGGGTGCGGTAGACAAGTATCAAATGTGGCTCTTACGTATCTGTAGTGTATAAGTGGGTATTTAGTTTTCTATTGTTTAGGCGTCGGGTAGTTATAAGATCATGTGACGTCAGTCCCGAATAAATTGTCTAGCCGGACACACCTGATCAGGTCAGCTCCTTGTCATGCTAATGTTTCATTGTTATAGTCATCCGATTAAATACCCAAGCAATCAAAATTTCAGCTCAATTCGAAACCGGAAAATTTGTCAAATTTTACTTGCAAGATTTCACCTGAACAACACCTTCATAAATCGAATTTTTACATTGCTGGTTTTCAATACAAGCCAACTATGGTACGTCAATTTAAAGCCCCAATGGAAAACTAGCATTTGTCACACAATGACAAGCTATTCTTTTGACGAAAATAATACAGAGCACCAAAATAAATTGTTTTACAAATAATAACAGATATTTTAGAACAAAGAGTACTTAGCTGTGAAAAGAAATACCTCGATTAACAGTTCCGCCATGTTGGGTTGTGTTAGAACAGTTCATTATTGAACAACAAGGAATTATATTTTTGACATCTGACCTCGCAGGCGGAAAGTGATCAGGAGCGGACTGAAGTTCGCGGCGAGCAACTGGGCTCTAAGAACTTAGTTTTGGCACGCGAGGTACATACACATTTCCATTCTACTTGATACATAGTTCTGTTGGTTTGGCAGCGCCAATAAGCTTGTGACGTTTCGTTGTTCGATTGAGTTGAGTTGTTTGTTGTTGTTATAAGTTTAAAATGTTTAAAAGTGCCGTGCCTGTTTCATGGAGGAATCTGAAGCTATAATCGTCCCACGATAACTCTGCATAAGATATTAATTGGCAACCCAGAAAAATCACGCTGTGGTAATACTTTTCTTTAATTAAAAATAATAATCATAGTAGCAATCAAAAGTTCTTGTTTCTTTTTTAAATATGGTTCTGTCCATTATAGGACAATTTTGCTAGTGTTCAGTAAGTTTTGCCGTTGTACGGTAAAAAAAATCAAGAAAACGAAATATGAGAGGTATTTTAATGGTGGATGGTGAATGAACGATGACCTGTTTAATGTTTAATCTAATCATAAGTTCAAAACTTGTTCTTTGTTGATGTTTGCCATTCACAAACTTTAGATTTCTACTGTTGTCAGTTTATTGCAGAGTTATCGTGGGACGACTATAAGTATTAAGTTTTTGTTAATTACCACATTGTCACAGTTACAGTATTAAATGAGTAGAAGTCTAATTGTGCTTGGGTTATTCTGGTTGGGTCACAGCTGCTGTTTCGTCATTTTTGTTCGCCCCCGCCTGCAGTCCTTATAATATTCAAGCTACCTATGTATAAACCACTTATAATGAGCTAGTTTTTCTCTTTTTTTAGTTATTGGTTTTTGCAGTCGGGTTTTTTGTTTTTAAATAATTTTGTTTTATTTAAAGCTTTTTAGTCATATAAACTGAAAATGTTTTCGAACCAACTTTAAACAGCTATACGAGGGCTGTTTGATAAGTACCCGTTTATGGAAAAAAAAAAACTTTTTTTTTTGTATATATGCATTTATTTTTCTACGTAGTCACCTTTTAACTCTATACATTTGTTCCACCTATACTCAAGCTTCAATAAACCATCCAAAAAGTATGATTTTGGAAAGTCATTAAAATAGGCCTCAGTGGCGGCAATGACTTCGTCATTTGATCCAAATCGCTTGCCACCGAGCCATTTTTTTAGGTTGGGAAACAAAAAGAAATCGCATGGGGCCAAATCTGGAGAATACGGGGGGTGAGACAATAGTTCGTAGCGTAACTGTGCTAATTTAGCCGTCACAACTCTGGACGAATGAGCCGGGGCGTTGTCGTGATGAAACAGCACTTTTTTCTTTTTTAAATGGGGTCGTTTGTCCTTCAACACGGCGTCAAATTCATCCAATAAATTGGCATAGTACTGCCCTGTTATTGTTTTTCCCTTTTCTAAATAGTCAATATGTATAATACCCTGCGAATCCCAAAAAATGGTCGCCATGACCTTTCCAGCCGATGGGACGGTTTTTGCTTTCTTTGGAGCAGGTTCACCCGGTAAAATCCACTGCTTCGACTGCTCTTTCATTTCCGGGGTGTAGTGGTGGACCCACGTTTCGTCTACGGTCACGAAACGAGGCAGAAACTCCTTCGGGTTACGTTTGAACACGGCCAAACACTGCTCCGAAGTAGTCAGTCGGTTCCGTTTTTGCTCCTCCGTGAGTAAACGCGGCACCCACCTCTCCGATACTTTCTTCATACCCAATTTTTCTTCTAATACGTGTTGTACCCTCTCGATTGAAACGTTTACAGCATCAACGATTTCTCGAAGTTTAATTCGGCGGTCGGCTAAAACGATATTTTCAATTTTCTTAACCATATCGTCTGTAGTCACCTCAACTGGCCGGCCTGGGCGATCACCATCAAAGACGGTTGTTCTCCCCCGCTTAAACTCGTTATACCAATATCTGACGGTTGTCATAGAAGGAGCACATTCATGGTAAACCGCTTACATTCTTACTTTTATTGCATCACATGTTTTTCCTTCCAAAAATGAGAATCTAATTACAGACCGATACTGTTCTTTCTCCATTTTAACAATTTTAAGTTCACGCCTTCACTGAATCGTTGTCAAATGAGAAAAAAAAACAAAAGAATGCCATTTTTTTTTAATTTTCCCGCCTCTGAAAAATGGCTTAAAAGGGTTGGTATACTTATTTGCGGTCAGTGATATTAATATATTTAGAAAACGGGTACTTATCAAACAGCCCTCGTAGATCCTAAACGGTCACTCAAAGTAAAAAATGATTAAAGAAACCTTAAGTGGATTTTCAAATACCAATCCATTGATACCCCACTTGATATAGTTTATCGACTTTATTTTTTTTATTTTTTACAATTTGGCGTTTGGTGGTCGCCATATTGGATTTAAATTACTGTCATGTCTTTAGTGACACTCGCAACATTAACACGAATCGATTGACATAATAATCATTAAAATCGGCAAACGCGTTGGGTCTCTAGAGTGTCACAAAGGAACAAACATACATATATACATACATACGTAGGCTGTTAAACACATTACCCTCCTTTGCGTTTCGCAGTCGGGTAAAAAGGAGGAGGTTCTACGTTCCACTGTATGTCTGTTTTTTTTTATGTATGTACATCGAATACGTATGTATGTATACCGATTTTCAAAATTATTTTTTTAATCGTAAAGGTATACTTCTGAGGTGGTCCCATTGTCACCAAGTCATGATCTGATGATGGGATCCCAGGGAAATCGACGGCAACCCTCAAATTTTATAGGCACGTATATATTTTCTAAGGCTATACAAGTATTTGCGTCTGGTAGTCATCATCTCACGTGGATGAGCTGAGGTTAGGAGTTGGAGGGTAATTCTGAAAATGTTAAATCATTATTCGAAAGGGTATGCATACTCCTGAGATGGCCCCATTGTCACTAAATGTACTGACATTATATCAATCCAATGGCGGTAAAAAGGTTAAGCTAAATAAAATAAAATAAATAGTCCTGCGACGGTAATCTTGAATTTTTTTGGGAAGGGTACCTCCCCTACACGTAAAGTGGGGATGATTTTTTTATTTCTCGCCCACCCCATAGCGTGGGGTATTGTCAAATCTTTCAAAAATATTTTACGTTTGCGAAATATTTACATTTGAAGTGCTCATTTTTGTTAGGGCCCCCCCCCCCCTCCCTTTACCAGAGAAACTAGTGTATTTGGAAATGTAAAAAAAAACAGAGAAGTAGTGCATATATGCACTATGCACTATATAGTGAATTCAATTAAAAGGATAACTATCAGAGATAAGCAGGCGTCACAGGTGGTTTGGGAGTAATAGTTGACCAACTTATTATGTTTGTCTATGTCAGTAATCGATATAAATTGACCCCACACTGCGTACAGTTTGCTTAGGAGTAGGGTAACACTGGTTTCAAATAGGTGTGATAAAAATACCTCTAAATTGGGTATATATGCCAGGGCTTTTTCGTAATGCCTTATAGGAACCCTATCCTGGGCGTGTTCGACACGCTCTAGCCCGGTTTTTTTTTAGTTCGGCCAATAGGCATCCCTTACGTATTTAAAATCATTCGCCGCAGAATTCACCCCAAGAGAACGACACAGATTTGTGACTTCTTCTCATTTTTTCCGCTTGTCTTGTTTTGTCAAAACGTCTGAATAAAAGCTCCCAAACAGAATTTCTTTTGCTTTTTAGAACCATTAACTTGAGATCCTTTTTAAAACATACACTTAATATCTAAATTAAAGCAACAATTCGCTTTTACCGCCAATGTGCAAACGTCAAAAAGAAACGAATACAAAAGTGGCGGGAACTTTTCTCGCTTTATTAATAGGTTAGAAGTCATGGGTTGTAGGTGCATTCAGCCAAGCCATACTAGTATTTTTCATTAGTCTACCAGTATTAGTTTCATCATAATTTTTGAGAAACATAAAATATTTCAATATTATAATAGGGCCCTGGTATCTACTTTCCTTCCGTAGCAATTGTATAAACAAATACAAGGAGGGGTTTACACGCATCCTCTTTCTTAAGTGACCGTGCCATGATTCCATACCGTTGTTAGTACGATGTCGCTGGTCACACGTAGCGAATCTGATAACCACTGGTTATTAAAACATTTTGCACTACCTCGGAATATTCAATCGTGTCGATGTTTTCAGTCCACCCACTACATATCAAATGCGATGGTAAATAAGAAGCCATTTTCAAAAGTTTAATGCCATCTTTAGTGGTATCCAATTTAAATTCTTTTCCATTTTTCCATACCGCTCAGTTGTAGTGTAAAAAGCACCCTGAAATGAAACACTCTGTTCAAAATCACATTATGTTCTAATAGTAATTTTTAGTTCATCTCTAAGAACACTAACTAAGTAAGTAAACAGTCGTTCATGTGTATTTGTAGTTTTATTGGATAGCAAGTAAGTAAGTAAACGCTTTATTGTACAGAAAATACAGAAATAAATACAGGTAAGACAACAAACAAACAAACAAACAAACAAACACAGGTGGTTATAGTAATGCGTATATTACGGGCACTATATTTGTCTCCTCCCTCGTGCTGTAGTAATCTAAGTGAATGGTGAATAACTGTTTGAATGGACTTGATGCCACCATAAACGCACCGTCCCCAAACATTGTCTTGTCACTTGAATAAAATTGGCAATTTGGTGACAAAACATTAATTTTTGTTCCTCTGTATCATCCTCCCACAGCAGAAAAATATCTTTCAATATTTGGGGCAGCTCTGATGATGATGATGTTGTGTGGGGACGCCCGGCTGGACCAGGCGGGCTGTCGATCGCGCTGTGCGTTCATTCAGCCCATTTCCCCGTGGTTGGAGCCGACGGTTACTGTGCCAGCGGCGCTCCCACGCAGCATCTTTCCTCGAATCTCTTCGTTCTCCTGCTGAACATAAGGACATCTTTGAGGTTGATATCGCTTAGTTCATCCTCTCCTAACTCGTCCTTACCGAATATCTCATGACGCGCTGCCGCGTACATGATACACTCGGTCAAAACATGTTTACTCGTCTCCTCCTTTCCACAGTGTGGACAGGAGGGGTCGCTTATTATTCCTAAGACGCTCAGGTGTCTGTTTAGTGAGTTATGGCCAGTGATTATACCTGTCATAGTTCTCAAACTACTCTTACCTAGATTTAAGAGATACCTAGTTCTTCTTTGGTTTATCTCGCCAATCATCATCTTTGATTGACGGCATCCTACGCCTTCTCTCCATTCTCTATTTGATTCCTGCTCCTTGAGTCTTCCTATGACTCCTCTTGTGACGTCTGCTGAAATCGGGAGTACCGGTTCTGGGTCTATGAAGCCCGTTCCCGCTCCTTCTCTTGCGAGCTCGTCTGCTTTCTCGTTTCCCATCACCCCCTGGTGTCCTGGGACCCAAGCCACCGTGACCTTCGTGTGCTCTCCCAGTCCATTGAGGGCATTTCTGCATTCCCTCACCAACGCGGAGCTGACTATTGGTTTGTTTAGCGCTTTCAGTGCAGCTTGACTATCCGAATATATGATCACGGATCCTACACCTCTACCACCCTTTAGGCTCTCTTGTATTATTTCAGTGCATTTCAGCACCGCATATATCTCCGCCTGAAACACACTGGCATATCTGCCAAGTGGTATGGACTCTCGTACTCCTGGTTTGGGTATTATTATCCCCGCTCCCGAGAGCTGTGTCGACTTCATCCTTGATCCGTCTGTGAAGCAGATGGTTGCCGGATGTTCGATCTTAACCTTCCAGCTTTCCCTCTCTCCAATGTGGACTCTGTATTTCTTGTCAAAAATCTTTTGTTTCTTTATAAGGTCGTTACTTCTAATCATCATTTCGATTTTTGTTAACGCCTCTTTCTGTATGATTGCATGTCTTTTGTCGAAGTGGTTTCCTCTCCACTCCTTGCCTGCATTCATTCTATACCATTGTTGCACCATTGGGGCAGCTTTACTTCTTCCAATGTTTTAATCGCCGTGGTCTTAACCTCTAAAAATTGTTTTCTTGTTTTTTGGAATGTTCTTTTTTTCGTGTTAAAAGTTGGTTTTATGTCAGAACAGTCAGAATCATCAATATCGATTTCTTCGTTTTCAGAACACTCTTCGAATATTTCTTTCATTGGGGCATAACTAAGACAAACTTGGTTTTTGCATTTTTGAAAGCCAAATGATTCTTATTATTGGATGTGGACGGTAAACAACTGTGCTGCCCTTCCCGTAATACCTCAATTTCATCTTCACTTATAGTAAGAGATCCTGCACAACACTCACGATCTGCACATTGCCACAACGAGGTTCCGTTTTTATTTTTGTGTTTCCGGTTGAATCGATGCAACCGTACAGTACTGTCGCTTTTCCTTTTTGATTTTTGCTATAAATTAATTGTTTTTCCTCAAGCGCCGTAAAATACGCTGATTCGAATTGTAAAAAGAAATGACATAAAGAAAAGTCAGTAATTACATTTTATCAATGACAAGTTTGATTCCTAAGCTGCCAAGTGGTATCAAGGAGTTCTTTTATCAAGAATCACTTTTTATAAGTAATAAAAACTCCTTGCATGATGTTAACTTATCGATTTATTATATTGTACAGTTGTCACAGGCACATTATGACATAGACGCGTTTCGCACTATGCGGATTTTGACACGTACATAATTTGCCATTTGTTTTTTATAACAAATGGCCTAGTAAAGATCGCGGGACCGCGGTGGATGCGGAAGGCACAGGACCGGTCAGAGTGGAGAGCCCTGGGGGAGGCCTATGTCCAGCAGTGGACGTCAATCGGCTGACATGATGATGATGATGAACAAATGTTAAATAATAAACTTTTTAACTATTGTACATTTTGACGATGTAGCGTTTTAACCCAAGTACAATCAGACTTCTACATTTAAGTTCCGGGGGGAGTATTCATTGCCTAATCGTGAATCTCTGGATTCTCTGGAAGGAATAAAACAATTATTGATTGATTGCTTGTGAATATTAATTCTTAATTAATTTTCGGTGAAGGAAAACATCGTGAGGAAACCTGCACACACCTGCGAAGCAATTCAATTATGTGTGTGAAGTTCCTGATCCTCACTGGGCCCACGTGGGAACTATAGCCCAAGCCCTCTTATTCTGAGAGGAGGCCTGTGCCTAGCAGTGGGACGTAAAAAAGGCTGATGATGATGATGAATCTTAATTATGTGTTCTGATCATAATATTCTTAATTAGGTATATATATTATATATTCTTACCGTAAAGAAAATTTACCATGTAAACTAGACATGAGTTAAACCTGAAATTATTAGAGAAAGTAAGGTAAAAGAAAGGTGCCTTTCTTTCTGGACGTTAGAGGCGACCGAACTCGAATTTGCCTCGCTTTGTAAAACCGTACTCGTGTTTTAAAGACCCTCATTATGTAATAGTTGCATAAGTAATAGTTGCATAAACTACTATTTTTAAATTTGACTTTTTTGTATCAGGCGAATCCATTTGGTCGATAGTACGAGAGCGGTATGATAAGTAACTAGCCTAATATAAAAATACTTAGGTTGGCGTCATAAAATAGATTTTATTTTTCAACATACTCTCCTTGTTCCATCTTCGTTCTAGAGCTGTAATGCCCTCCATAAAATGACTTCTTTCAAGACCGGCAAAATACTCTTCTACGGCGGCAATAACTTCATCATTTGTGGCAAACTTCTGTCCACCCAAAAATTTTTTTAGCTTGGGGAACAGGTGGAAGTCTGATGGTGCTAGATCAGGCGAATAAGGTGGGTGGGGCAGCAAATCATAGTTCAATTCGTTGATTTTTGCCATAGCCTTAACACAAGTGTGAACCCTTGCGTTGTCTTGATGGAAGATGTTTTTTTTTTCGCTAAAACTGGTTGTTTTTGCTGAATACATTGATAAAGCTTATCTAAAAGATTAGCGTAGTATTCTCCATTAATAGTTTGATCTTTGGGAAGATAATCTATAAACAAAATTCTATTTGCATCCCAGAAGACAGACGCCATCACTTTTCCAGCCGACTTTACAGCCATAGCTTTTTTAGGAGCCGAACACCCAGATTCAGTCCACTGTTTTGATTGAATTTTTGATTCTGGCGTGTAACAGTGAACCCATGTTTCATCTGTTGTTATAAATCGATATATAAAATCTGCTTTATTTCTCTGAAAACGATCCATGCATACGTTCGAGTTTTGCACCCGAATTATTTTTTGATCATGCGTAAGCAAACGCGGCACCCAACGGTCGGATAACTTTTTCATATTTTATTCGCCACTTAAGATATGATGTACCCGTTCTTTCGAAATACCTGTAGTGTCAGCTATTTCAGATAGCTTCAATCGTCGATCTGCTAAAACTATATCATGTAATTTGGACACCATTTCCAGAGTCGTGACGATTTTTGGACGTCCGCGGCGGGCTTCATCTTGGACACTACTTGTACGGCCGCGTTTAAACTCAGCCACCCAGTTTGTGGCGTGAGAAAGAGCACATTCAGCCAAAACATTCTTTAACCCTTCATAAATATCAAGCCCCTTCATATCCTTCATATAAAGAAACTTAATCACCGCTCTTTGTTCAATTTTATCCATTTTGAAAAACAACAGACACAATGTATTTTCAAATGCCAAAAAATCAATAAAATATTTAAGCCACCAAAATCCTTATTTAGAACAGAGATAGCCAGAGACATATTTTTAAAAACGAGAAAGTTCTTTTTTTAATTAAAACTTTTTAAATACCTAAGGCTAGGTACTTATCATCCCGCCCTCGTAGGTACGAGAAGCGTTCAATAAATTCTCGGTATGGGTATGAAAAAAAAAGAGATTGGGATAAGCATATTTTTTATTCTTCAATATACTCCCCCCTTATTTCTATACACTTAAGAGACAGGTAATTTTTTTTTAAACCGTCTTAAAAATACTTCTTATTTTTGGTGTCAAAATGCTCCTGCACTGCTGACACTGCTGACCTTGCCAGTTGCAGGGACGACCTTGAAATTTTTTGGATTAGCTGTTCCTTAAATATGCCACTGCATGGATTCTTGTTTACTCTCTGGGTCATAATGGTGGACCCAGGTTTCATCTCCAGTAACAATCCGCTTGAGTACCCCATCAGGATTTTCACCACACAGCTCCTTAAATTCAGAACAACAAGCAACGCGGGCTTGTTTTTGAAACGGCGTCAGCATTCGCGGCACCCATCTCACAGTGACTTTTGACATGACATATATCTATCACTTTCGGCGTCCCACAGGGTAGCGTGCTTGGCCCCACCCTATTCCTTATCTATATAAATGACCTGACTAAAACTAGACATGGGAAGCGTTTTCTCCTATGCTGATGATACTACTATAGTTTTTGAGGGTAAAACGCGGGAGAGCACGTTCAAATCCGCAGAACTAGGTCTCAAGGTGGTGTCATCCTGGCTCATAGATAACCTCCTTACTCTAAATATAAGTAAAACAAATTACATATGTTTTTCTAAGTATGCAGGCACGCAGCCCTGTGATAGTCTGAAATTAAGGATACATGACTATGACCAGTCGTGTTCCTCGCAATGCAATTGCATGGTAATTGAGAGGGTTGCCTCCACAAGATACCTGGGCCTAATGCTGGATCAGCGTCTCTCCTGGCATACTCATGTTGATCATGTTAATGGTCGAATAAGGAAACTTGTCTGGTTATTTAAAAAACTGAAGCATGTAACCACTACAGTGCTGCTTAACCAACTTTACATTGCCCTAGCACAGTCTGTTATGACCTATTGCATTTGTGTCTGGGGAGGTGCAATCGAGACCAAATTCTTGGAAATAGAACGAGGCCAGCACTGCATTGTGAAGGTCATGTATTTTAAACTATTCAGGTTCCCTACCTGTGAATTATATCGCATCAGTGGCCTCCTAACGATGAGAAAACTATACATACTATCCACAGTTTTAAAATTACATAAGTCCCTAGTATTTAACCAATCTCTCTTAAATCGTAGGCGAAATGATGCTGTTGCCCGATCACTAAGATGCAGATCTGTTTTCGCCAACTGAAACAACAAAACCCATCAATAGTTTGTGCCAAGTGCAGCTGCCACTTAATTCATTTAGCAGCATCCAAGGCCTGCCTGAAGCTGCCAAATTCAGTGGAAGATTTATTACGAAACATCGGAGCCCATTTTAGCCGAAGTTCAGCCAGAATTAAAAAAACTTCAAGAGATGCAGGAGTTATTTCAAGTCGAAATCCACAAAATTTTAACTGTGGCTACTACCACATGGCTGTCCGTCAAGCAATCCTCAACTGGAAACCGATACTGAATATTTTTACAAATCTAGTTTGGCCTTTTATATGGAATTAACAAAACAGATAACTATCCGATTTTATTTTATAGATCCGATTTTCGATTTAATATCTGCAGTGGATCTTCAACACGCTCAGTTAAATAATATGCAGAGTTTAGTAAAAATTTTAAATAGATTTCCCAGGCTTAAACAAAAAACTTATACGTTTGCAAGGGTTAGAGCAAGAGTGAAGGGAACACTCACTACTTGACTTGAATGAAACACGATTTAGCCAATGTTAAAAAGTACTGGAAAAATATTTTTAATATGAAAAATTTAGCTGGCAACCCAAAGTTCCCAAACCTGAAATATTTACATTACCCTTATCCTAATCCTGCCTTTTTCAAATGCATCGGATGAAAGAGGATCAAAACTGATGATCGCAACAAACTCAACACGGATACTAAGTATTACTGCATTAATGAACACGTCTCGGAATTAAAGCTGCTGGTGGATCCATAGAATTGGAACTATCTGCCAAAATGTTTAAGGAAAAAATAAAATACGACTAATATTTTCATCGGAGACTATGCGCTCGAAGTTGTTGGCGACTATGTTTACCTGGGACAAATAGTCCAATTAGGTAGGTCCAACTTCGAGAAAGAGGTCACTCTTTGAATCCGACTCGACTGGGCTGCGTTCGCCGTGTCTTTTTGTCCAAATTAACGCAGTGTTTGAAGTCATGTATGTGTGTTGCCAGTGATGACTACGGATCTGAGACGTGAGCGCTAACGATTAGGCATAGCCCTCTGGCTATGCTTGGGATCTCTCTGCGGGATATAATCAGAAATTATGATATTCGTAATAGAACTAAACTTAAGTGGCAGTGGGCGGGGCGCATTGCTCGCAGGACTAATGGCCTATGGGGTCAGAATGTTCGCGAGTGACGTCATGATGATGATGAATATTTCACCCACCACCACCTACTAACATGCTTTGTTTCCTCAATACAATATTTATGGTGCGCGATACTTTTACTTACATTACTTATTTCTTTGCATGCTCTAATATGACGTCAATCGTTTTTTTGTTTACACATGCAAATGATTACTGTTAACTGTTAATTTTTTTTAAGTTCCATTACATAGTTTCTCCTCTTCAACCATTAACTTTTGTCATTGCCTAGTGGTGCCTAAAGGTGTCGATTAATGGCTGTTAAATGTGTCGCACAGAAGTAGCTATCTTGCCAGAGTTATCATTAATAGTGGCGGGTGAAGTACCTGACTGTTTTAGTTCGTGTCTATAAAAAATTTGCTACGCAAAAGTCACGTCTACTTTTATTTTTCTCTTTTTTATCTAGTACGTTTACGATACTTTTTCTCTCGTCCATGTAAGTAGGTATTGTAGCAGTTAAAGTGAACAAGTCTTTGGCACATACTGCAGTTAAATCTATCTCTTGGTTTAACTTTTTGCAGCAAAACAGATATCGTTGCTGCATATTATAGCGTTTCCCTAATATTACCTTTTTTAGATGTACCTCTCTATATTTGTTTTTTTTTTGTGCCTGTTTTCTGTCTTCCACAATATTCTGAAATATAATTAACGAGGATAGGCCCGCAGTTGAAATCCTCGATCACGATTCGATTGTTATTTTGTTCCGTCTCCAAGTGCTCGTTTTGCTTGCACAATCCAGTCTTCGATAAAAGCAGCAAATGCTCTTTGGCAAGAGCTAGCACCTCGGTTCGCAGTATTCGAAGCAGTTGTGAACATTTTAGCTTAATGCGGCCATTCAAATTATGTCCCTTTAACTGGCCGAAATATTTTCGACGGGAGCATTACTTATTCTAAAATCTTTTAATAAATTTGGCCACATGTACAATAACTAACTTTTGTATTTTTTTCCTGTTTTTTTACGCATACCTATCTACAAACCCAAGTAGCAATGGTTTCTCTTAACATTGAATTGTAGATATCTTGGAGATAAAAAAGAAATTCCTTGCGATGTCTTGGCTAAGTAAAATTATCTTAAAGATACCTAGCGGAAAGCTTCAGAACAGAGTTAAGTAAAAGTGGGCACAGGTTTTCAGTGCAAGTTAAAGACGACTTCATACTTCTTCCAAGTTAGACTTAATCCCTATTTAAGACAGTGGCATTAAGGAAGGCCATAATATTTATCTTCAAGGCATCTTCTAGGTCTACTTAAATCAAAGCTTTGATGTACAAGATATCTAGAATACCAAGTTAAGACTTTTAGAAAAAAAATTAAAATAATAAATCTAGACAAGCAAATACTAATTTCAATCTTTGTGTTCAGCGTAGTTAACATTCAGATAAATAATGGCGAAATAATACCTATTCATAAACTTATAATCGTCATAAAATGGCGTAGCTCACAATATCTAGTTACGAATTACGAGAAATGACTATCACCTACTTGTCGAAATGTAGGCATCGATAGTTCAACGTAAATTCATTAATCAAGTAGAATTTATGGATATTGCTATAAAATACGGCGGGCTTTAATAATAGCAAAGAAATAATATTAAAAAAAAACTACGAATAATATTCACATCACGATACACATTCATATTGGTTCGCATACAAAGATTTAAGAAAAAACAGGCACTTTATGTGCCAAATGAAATGTATTCTGTAATAAGGGACAGTAAAGTCACCGCGCCCAAATTTCAGGTGAAAGAAATGATACAAGATGATTTTTTTGACATTAAACAACCTTGTTGATGTCTCCAAAAATTGGGAAAAAGATAACTCCGGTAATAAGGTTTTATGGACCAAAATCAGGGACATTTCAGTTGGCGTCTCAGCTCCTGCAACATTTCATATTAAACATGATTTCCAGGCTGAAGAAACAATTTGCTTGGAGACTAAATTATGCGAGAATTGGAAGGAGGAAGAAAACATCATGCGCTGGGATTCCCACTGATAACTTGATGAATACATTAACGCGATTGTATAACAGACCGTTACCAATTTCATAGAATTTGTACAAAGATTTAATGAGCCAGTACGATGACAATATACATTACCATGATTTTTATAAAAACTTGCTTCCTCATTCCTCAGTGCAAGAATTGCATTCAGATATTGAGAATAGTGACTGAAATTTGATTTTATTTCTATTTGCATTTTTAAAGATTTTCTCGTAGTAGTCATATTTTTATTGCAAAGTGTGATACACTCATATAACCTGCGATTTTTTATCTATGCAACTTTATATGTCATTATTGTCTGGGATCTAAGTACCTATAGTAAAAGTGTTAGGTAGTTTATTTGCTCTCCTAAAAAGTAGTAATTTTTCTCTTTCTTTGTCTTTCTTCCACGAATGGTGTGATATGTAGTAATTATTGAGATATTCAAGCAAGGTGTGTTGATTGAACACTTGGCATACTGCATTTATCAATGCAAAACTGAAATCTGTAACTAAGTACTCCCTGCAGCCAGCGGCCAGCAGTTTTGGTTGGCACAGATTTTTTTTGAATCATTTAGTATTTTAAATATGCTATTTGTATTATGGCACTGAAGATATCATGTGAAAAACTGGGAAAAGCCGGTGTCTGGATTCAAACTGAAAATGCTAGATTCCCCTACACTTTCAGAACTTTAGACTAGAGGGATAGACTATATAATGATGGTTTCATTCAAATTTCAATTTTGATATTACCTTATTAGCTTATATTAATTATCAATAGATAGTTAGGTAGGTACCTAGAAAAACAAGTTTTGTAGAATACAATATTTCAACTGTAATGTGTTTCAACACAGTCATAATTTTCATATGAAAACGTTGTCAGTCACCTCGCATTGACTGTTCGTTATGTTTCTAAGTCAGTTCAGCAGAAAAAATTGAAAATAACAAGCCTTGATATTCCTCTTCTAAAACTCCGTCGACAACTTTCATGTTTGCGGTTTCTTTTGTTGTGAATTCATTTGTGTTGATTCCTCTTCTGTCGCCTAATAATAAAAGGTGAAACTGTAATGGTACACGTGCATACTCAGACAATAACCAAGCTCAAATCAATTAAAAAATACATACCACAAAGAATAATACTGTTTTTGGAATATTTTATTCCGCTGATGATAGTTTCATTTAGAACAATACCCATAGCAATAGGATCTAGCAGAGTCCATTGCAAAGAATCGCTGGCATTAATTGATATTCTTTCGAATTCATTTTGAGCTTTCATTATTTTAGTTGGTATTGCTCCTAAAACATCTTGGCGCCACTCCTAAAACGGATATTTTTAATTACATATACATAAAAAAAAAACAGCTAAGAGCATGTCGGATAATACCCCCTGAGTATTCAGTGTAGGGTTCCATAGCCGATACTACAAAGAAATGTTCTACCAGATAAAAAAGTGCGTTACGAGGGCTGCACTGAAAGTTTCGGGAATCCAAAACCTAGAAATTTAATTTTGGCACATATTATACCTTTTTATAATCTCTAAAGTTTGAGTATCTTAACACACTGGCCACATGTGTGTCTATACCTATCGGGGACCCCTGAGCTACAATGATAAAATTAATGCCAGTGGATAGGGATTTCAATGTACCTTGCGAAATGCATAATTTTGAAGTCGCCATAGAGCCAGCGGGGGGCCCCCTTTGTGGTTTTAAGGCCTAGAGAAGGCCTAGAGACTAAAAACTTGAAAGTAGTATCAAATGAAAGCTCTTTGCTTTGCTTTTCCTATGTCTTTTCTGAAAGGAGTCAAATTGAAAAAAACGCAGGTCTTCGTTGCAGATTGTACTTCTTGTTCTACGATTTCGAGAATATTTATTTCCAAATATTTAATTTTTTTTTTATTGTTTTAAAAAAATATTTGCATATTCGAAAAGTACATTGAAATGCGCTTCTTTTGATACCAATTTTAGGTCTGTATCTGTTATGGATAAAAAGGGCCCCGCTAGACCTAAACGTCCAATATTTCGAGTTTTATCAAACGTACCTTATTTATAGCACGTGATTCGAACGGTACATTGAAAGAGCTTTCATTTGATACTACTTTCAAGTCTCTAGGCCTTCTCTAGGCCTTAAAACCACAAGGGGGGCCCCCGCTGGCTCTAAGGCGAGTTCAAAATTATGCATTTCGCAAGGTACATTGAAATCCCTATCCACTGGGATTAATTTCATCTTTGTAGCTCAGGGGGTCCCGCTAGGTATAGACACAATGGCCACATAGAAAAAGTAAGTAATGGTTCGGTTTCAATTGTTTTTTGAAGTCGTCGAGTCGCTGACGAAAATGGAATTGTCGCGTGAAAACTTAAGAGCTATGATTTATTACGACTTTAAAAGTGGATTAACACAAAAACAATGTGGAGACCGGATGATTGCTGCTTTTAGTAATGAAGCACCTTCAATGACTGCAATATACAGGTGGTATTCACATTTTAAACGCGACCGTATATCACTCACGGACGACGTGCGTGAAGGTCGACCAACATCGGCCGTCACTCAAGAGAACATCGATCCTGTGAGTCAAATAATAAATGAAGACTGGCATGTGACATACCGAGAAATTCAAGAGTGCTTGGGTATTGGAATGAGTCAGATACAAATTATTTTACGGGAAGAATTGGGCGTGCGAAACTAGTTTTCCCGCTGGATCCCTCACTTATTATCTGACGAGCAATAAGCAACTCGTGTCAATTGGTGAAGCAAAACTTTGAATAAATTCAACGGAGGAGGCTCAAACGCAGTTTTTAGTGTCGTATCGGGTGACGAGTCGTGGATATATGCATATGAGCCTGAATCTAAAAACCAGTCTCGAGTATGGGTCTACGAAGATGAGCTCAAGCTGATAAAAGTTATTCGCTCTCGCACCACGTACAAGAAGATGGTGGCCACGTTTGTCTCCAAATCGGGTCATGTAGGTACTATACCTCTCGAAGATCGTAGAACGGTCAATGCCGATTGGTACACACCTATTTGTTTGCAGGGTATCTTTAATGAACTCCGAAAAAATAACCCTAACTGCCGCATTATCCTTCACCACGACAATGCCAGCTCCCACACCGCTCGGAAAACAACTGAGTGTCTGGACGGTGGACCATCCTCCATACAGCCCCGACTTAATAATCCGATACCCCAAGTGAATTCAACTCATAAAACATACAAGTGCGCAATTTTTGTAGGCAGTTAGAATTTACGGAGTACTACTTGCAAAAAAAAAACAGATTTTGACATTGCTTTTGGAATTATCTAGGTATTTGTTAGTAACACTTATAAATCCAAAGAAAAAATATGCAAGTGTAAATTTTCTCTACTAGATTATTGTATTTAACTATTAGAACAACACCTATCATTTTCTAACACTTTTATCAAGAGCTTACGCCAGCATTATTAAAATCGCGTAAAAAAAATATAAATCTCTTTAAAAAAATTACAAATCAATGATGGCTGCTGAAATGTATTCAAAACTGTTAAAAGTAACCACAGTTTTAATTTCTAACAGATTTATCAATAGCGTCTTTTTTTATAAGCAGTGGAATTTTCAAAGCGTTCTATTTTCCACAAAAAAAATCTCATAATTCTCAAGTCGGCTTCTTAGATTCGGTTTCATTATAGTAATTTATAGACAAAAATTCTAACGAATTCATCAATAGCTTCAAATTTTATTAACTTATCAGTTATATCCCTAATTCAAATACACGCGGTCTCGCGCGAGTCAGCCGCAGCGCGCTCGTCCAATCACGTACCTGTAATAATACAAGGCCGTGCTCCCCACTCCCGCTGCCGTTCGATGTTTATTAATCCACTCGTTTTTATTTTCGATTTATTTACAGTCGGCCCATGAAAATGTTGACCACTTTAGGACCGTGTCAAATTAAACAAAGGCAAAGAGTTGTTACTGGACAGCTAACGTTGCAAAAACAGATTTCGAATTTTGAATTATGACAATCACCGAAAAGAGTACGGTATTGTCATATGATCTATTTGTCTCTTTCATTTGTGAAAGATGTCAAAGTAATCAAATTTATTTTACGGCTCATTTTATGGTTTAATACAGCTGCTGTCAATTCATCACCCACTCATTCAAGTTTGAAGTGTAACCTTTTTTTAAACCATAGATAACCTTTGATGCCAAGGAGTATTTACTTCAGATAATCCTTCGATAATTCAGCGATTACCGGGAAAGTTAATTAAATACTTTATGATTACGCTAGTTCCGTATTGAAACCATTGAAACTCTAACTTTGAAAAAAAATGTCTGACAGTGGGATTGTCAAATAAAATGTTCAATGCGAGATCAATGCTGTGTAATGGTAATGGCAAAATATAATATTACGTGAAGTAGATTGCTAACTTTAACAAAGCTTTCGGAATGCCACCTTCGATTAGCGGCGAAACCACAGACATCTAATAATAGCAACCGCTTTCAATATGAACCGGAGTACTGTCAGTTTGTGGGTGAATAGGTATGCTGAAGAAGGGGCTATAAGTAAATCACCATCGTCAAGGCAACCAATGCACCATGGTCTTTCGATAATCTTGGCTGAACAACGCGATGAGATGCGACAGAGCTACGAAGATAATGGGGCTGGATGAGCTCTGCTGTGGTGGGTGTGCTGGTTCCAACCTCTCAGAGCAAATGATCGATGTTACGTTACACACGTCCAGAATTGTGATTGACTGATTCCATCAACATCGAAATCATGTATAGGGCTTAATTTCTCCGAGATAGGATGGGTAACTCGGAATAAACGATCAAGAGAAGCCGTTGAAAGCCATTATCACCAGAAGTATGGAAAGGCTATGTCTTCGCGTCTCCGATCTGTAATGGACACCTATGATGCAAATACCAGCTACTAGCTTTACCCACAAGAGTTATCTTGTTTAAAATAAATATATATTATTTTACCTGTTTTATTACAAAATAAAACAAATAAATGGTCATGATATCGACGCTTGAAAGGAGACATTGACTAAGCGACATATGGGTAACTTTACAGGAGAAGAGTTTAAAGTTTGACTTTTCAGAAAAAAAATCATATAAATTCTTGTAATCATCCTACAGACGTTATTCTTACTGTTTTGAAAAAATTATTGTATCATCTACATCTTGGCATATACAAGTATTCAAAAACTGTATTACTTTAAAAGTTAAGCGTCGCTTAGTAAATTTTACTTGAATATAGAAACAGGAAAAAATTACTAAGCGACAAGCGTTGATCTTGAAGAGTAAAGTAAAATCGTAATACAGGCAAATTATATCGAATTGGTATCAGGGCAAAATAACCTAACCAAGTTTAAAAAGGTTAGGAATTTGAGGCAAAACTGCTAAAACTTTATTTATACAGTCTGGGGCCCGGAATCGGGGATAATATTGAAAACAGAGATTCTCTAGAGTATTAGTGTTTATTCTGAAAAGATTCCAGTTAATACAAACCTACGCATTACTCACAATAAGAATTTTAAGTTACGATTCTTAATCAGTGTATTATTGCAAAACGATAGTATCGCTAACATTAGTCAATGTCGTGGTACAGGGGATTAATGTCAATGTCGTGGTACGGGGGATGATAACAAACTTACCGCAAAACATCATGATATTACTATTTATCCATTAGAGAATTTTAACTTTAACTCCCTGAATAAAATCGGTCCCCGCTACTTCACACAACATAAAATCTCTGTCTCAAATTAATTAAAATCTGAATTAAATATCACAATGACAATTTTATTATCTGTTTACATAACTGTTTGTTTTTTAAAGATCTTTCGGCTAGGAAAAAGGCAAAGGCTTAGAACCATACAGCCTTTACATACTCGTACCTAATTAAATTTTCCCCACCATGACAATGTCAATACCAAGTAGATTCAATACCTAGTTTTGCCGAGTTAAAGGAGTAGGAAACTTTTTACTTCTTGTTTTACACTATGATCTCCTTTTTAAAAACTTTGTAAATTGAAAAGAATAATTTTGATTAATAAAGTCAAAATATTGTCACGAGAATTTCTTTGGTGTCAATTTAAATTAATTTGAATTGGATTTATTTTCCTAGACAATTTTTAATGTGAAAATGGCTAGACCATTCGATTCACATGAATTTGTGGATATGATATTATTGTATGGAGAAGCTCGTGGTAATGCATCACGTGCCCTGGCAATGTACCGTGAACGTTTTCCAAACAGAAGGCACCCGACAAATGCTCGCGTGATTACAAATGCTGTACAACGGCAGACATATTGAAAATCGGCCTATCTAACAAAAGCGACGTGTTTTCCGCTTTATGTTTGTATTTCTCATTTGTAGTTACAATACATATTTTACTATTAACTAGAAAGTGGATTATTTAATGTACTGTATGTCAATCTGAAAATGACTCATGAAGTGCGATAATAAAATAAGTAGGTATTATCTTTCTGTCAGGTGACACAAATTGCGTAACATTGTCAAAGAGACGTTCCGAGTAGCTCCGAATAAGTGCGATGCAGAACGAACTCGATCGAGTTGAGCAGAACTATTCCATTGTTTGCAGTACATTGAATTTACGATTAAGTTTGTTAGAAAAAAATAAAAAGCAAAGTTTTGATATTAATTAGTTGAGACCTTAATGATTCAATTACTAGTGACCTATATAGCCTCCGTTTTAAATATTATCCCGACTTCTGGGCCCCACTCTGTTTGTTGACCTATGTCAGTAAATTTGACTTAAGTAACTCTTGTTTTAGCAATTTTGATTATTATTTTTTATCAGGAATGACATTAAAAATGCACTTACATGCTGTAATGAGTTTTATTCTTAACAATTAAATGCCTAAAAGGTAACTAAGACCGCTTGTACTTTATAATCAAATAAAAAGAGAACTATAAATCAACTATATGGCACAAATTACCTACGTAATATTGGCACTATCACCTTGGTCAATCACTTACTTTTAGTAAACTTTTAAAATAATGAGATACCAGTTAGATCTTAAATTTTATTTTATTAATCTTAGATCTTAAACACTTAGATAATACAAGCCTTATTATGAATGTTATCCTTACGTGTCAGTGACATAATAGGTATTAATTCTACGTGGACATTGCTTACTTATAATAACGGGCGTATAATATTACTAATAATTCGGCATATTGAGATCACAAGTTTCATTATTAAGTCATTATTATAAATCACAATCATGAAAATTTTTGAGTACGCCACCACAGTCATTGTGATCACAGCTAGTAATTCCAGTAACTTTTCTTACATTCAGGTAATACTTTTAGTCACAACTGTATAACAAATACAATTGACATAGACTATTTACGTGTTCATTTAAAGTCTCTCAAGCATTAACAAAACTAAACGTGTTAAGTTAAGGTCCAAAATATATAAAAAAAACATAACAGACTTCTAAGAAAATAGAACTTTTTAAGAACTTTCAACAAAACAAATCAAAAATAAACAATATCTAGTTATTACCCGACGTCTAACATCTAACTAAACCGACTAAAACACAGCATCTTCTATATCTGATTCAGGTAAAGAATCTTTTACGTTATTAGCCCTTGGGATATTGGAGTACTCGTGATGGAAATGAGCAAGTATGACTTTATCTTTGCAAAGTTTCATTAGATCGTCATATTTGGCCTTTAGCTGTGAGCGGTAGCAAGACATCAGTGAGCCCTTGGTTTTAGATTGAACCTCAACATCATAAGATTTTGCCGAAACGTTCATTGAATCTTTGATGGAAATCGTCAAGGATCTGTTTTTCTTGGATGTCACGATACGGACTTTACTGACTTTCCTCGTTAGATTTCCTTTAAGGCGCTGTGTGTAGCCAAAGTGTCATTTTAGAAATTATAGATAAAATACTTACTCAATTATCTGAACAGCGATTTTTTTATTTGTATATCTTCAGTTCATTAGCTAGTTTTTTGTTAACACGAAAACACAATTACTAAAAAAAAATTTTGATAGATTTTATTTTTGAAAAACATGCTATTTGTTTTTTATTATCCAAATATCTCAAAAGCCAGTTGAAACATTGAAATAAAACTTATTTGGTTACATAGCTTTTTAGTAAGTCTAGTTTTGTGTATACCACTTTTTCAATACGTTGAATGTATAATTTTTAGCATTTTTTTTTCCTAAAATCGGCTACCGCGCGGCGTCGCATCATAGCGCCCGCCTTTCTGTTGGCCGTTCAGTACGCCAGCGACCACTGTCAACGACGGTTCTGTGTTTCTTTTGCTGGCGCGTAAAAATTGTTTTAGATAACAAATAAAATGGGTAACCGCAGTGGAAAAAAAGGTCATAGAAAAAGGCAACGCTTGCGTGAACTACGGGAACACATCAGAAAGATAAGATCACGAAAACGGCGAGTAACTACCATACCTACCTACCTCAGAATTAATTCTAAAACACGGACACCTTTACAGAACGAATGTAGTGCGTCGAATCCGAGCCTAATGAATTTTCTGTATTGAATTTTAGTAATCATGTCTTGAGTCTCATTTTCATCTCACGCTCGCAAATCTCAGTTTTATACATAATATTAATATGTTTGTTGTTTCTTATAATATACATGAAACAGATATTACAGTGTCATTGCAAGTTAATTAAAAGCTTGTAAAATCTACTCACTATGCCCAAAGTCGGCGTTATGTCCGAAGGTATAGGTATAATCAAATATATATCATAGAGACTATAGAGGTTACCTGTAGGTATACACCGTAAAATTTTAGTGATTGTTTTCCCGCGGCATGGTGATTTAGTCTCGATTGTACTATTAATTTTTATTAATAACCATTCTGACTAGTCAAAAATCGGTAGATTTTACAATTGAGAAAAACGAGACTATGATATCCAAGGTAGTCTGTCAAATTTCAAGTCTTGATCTCCAGTGGTTTAGGCCGTGCGTTGTTTGTCAGTGAGTCAGTAACGTTCTTCTTTTATACCTACTTATAGATTTCAAGTTTGTTTCTGTGATTCGATAGAACTAGAAGAAGTGTACGGAATTACTTAGTATTACGATATTTTCATTTCCAGTAAAACCAAAAATCTCAGCTAATAGAAATCGGTTCACTTAAAATGATAGGCTCTCAAAGTAAAGTGTCATTCTATGGAACTTGCTAACTATGTAAACAAATAGCCATAGTAAATTCATCAGAGATAATTTCAATATGGCGGTTTGTTTACATAGTTAGCAAGTTCCATATACAGTATGACATTATAATAGTTATGTAATAAATTGCTTTTGTTATGATTAATCTTTATTTTTGTGGACCTCTATGTCCGTTATTGCCGCATGAAATTTGGTTCTGCTGGTAATCCCGTTAATGCGTGCAGGTAATTCCGTTATTTGCAATAAATGCCCATTCCCTACAGGATTAATGATTTTTTTTTAAACTAATGCGATGTGATCTGAAATAGAACATCATTAAATTTTAAATAAAATAAAAAACTTTCAGCTAACTGGGGGAGATTGGGGACATTGGAGCCGTATGGTACTTTGAGCGGGAATTTAGTATTAAACTTTAGTTATTCCTTTTGCCTCCACGCCCTTGTCCCCTTGTGGGGGACAACGGGAATTATTTTAGCTTCAGCCAATCATTAGTCATGAAATCAATATAGATAATTCTGAGTTTTCCTAGTCTCCCCCGAGTTACTTACGAAATTCGATCCGAAAAATCATGTGCGTTAAGTATTTGAACTAAAAATTATCCAAAAACTGCTGATTAATCTTAGTGAAATAAACGGACCAGTCACGCATATTGTGTCAAGTACCTTAGCCCTACATGTTTCTGCCTAAAGATCATTGTATCCGAAACATGTCGGGCTAAACTAGACTACCATACGTAACTGATCCGTGTATTTTACAATGATTTTAATGAGTTAGTCACTAGTTGAATGAGTTAGACCAAACGACGCAGAAAAATCAGGCGGTTCCAACTATGTATATAACTCATTTTGCCCAAAATGTCGCTTAGTCAATGTCTCGTTTCAAGCGTCGATATAGTTTTGTTCTTATTTTTTAATCGAATATATTTAAGCACACTAGGCTTGAGTCGGTCAGGAACTAAGAACTGTTAGGAATGAATTCCCGTCGCGGACCGAAAGGAACTAAATCCTTTCGCACGATTTGAATCGGTTTTCGCTCCTTTAGTTCAATAGATAGTGGAGTGGAGTGGATGAATCGCTTGAGCGGAACGGAGCGAGTGAGAGTGACCGAAACCGAGGAGCGAGATAAATAGCGCTCGTTCAAAGTGTCTCTAGAGCAAGTGGGAGCGAGATGAACAACTATCATTCCGTTCTGTGTCCTTCACAGATCAAAACAGTTCCAACTCGTTCACTGAACTACTGAACTAAAGGAACTAAAAGTCCGAACTAGTTCCTTTCACCGATTGAACGAGATCGGAGTGCTCCCTTTAAAGACCGAGTAGGCACAACTCTAAAGCACACCTATCTTGAAAATATATCAATACAGTATACAGTGGTTTTATACAGGCCATGTGAATTTTTTCGTCATTCCCGACTTTATCAGAATGCTGTATACGTGTATTATTCTCAAAGTCAATGATATTTTGAAATAATCAAAGAATCTTAAATATTAATCTAATATGGCGGGAAATCGCCGATTCATTACGATAACCCGGACACGCGAACAGCGTTCAGATAAAATCGTGGCTTCCAAGTTTTTCGATGTCGAAATGACCAATCATAAGACATTTTACGCTTGTCACTGTTTTGTTACACACACAACGACAAATATAGGAATACAACTTTCTTCTTCTATTATACGAAGTCTGGTCACATTTCTTGTCTGGCTAGATATGCGAGTGTAACCGACTAAACCCGATTAGCATTGAGTGACATAGACTGCAAATTTGAATATAGAATTTCCTCAATTAATCATAATAAGACAAGTCTCTAAGTTTCTTTCACTCCGATATGAAAAGGTTCCAAGTATGCTCAATGAAGGTATTATTCATTGTATACGGCCTAACTCACGTTGAAGGTTGTAAGGATATCTGTATTAGAATGGCAACACGTGTTGACTGTACGATTATGTATTTGCGACTGCTTATGTGGCGGCGCAACCGCCTCCTCTATGATACATATGATAGTTTTAGCATTCACGCATTGTATTTGAATTAGGGATATAACTGATAAGTTAATAAAATTTGAAGCTATTGATGAATTCGTTAGAATTTTTGTCTATAAATTACTATAATGAAACCGAATCTAAGAAGCCGACTTGAGAATTATGAGTTTTTTTGTGTGGAAAATAGAACGCTTTGAAAATTCCACTGCTTTTTACGTGATTTTAATAATGCTGGCGTAAGCTCTTGATAAAACTGTTAGAAAATGATAGGTGTTGTTCTAATAGTTAAATACAATAATCTAGTTGTTCTCAACTTTACACTTACGTATTTTTTCTTTGGATTTACTAGTATTACTAACAAATATCTAGATAATTCCAAAAGCAATGTCAAAATCTGTTACATATTTTTTTTACAAGTAGTATTCAGTAAATTCTAACTGCCTACAAAAAAATGCCCACTTGTAAGTTTTGTGAGTTTACAGGGTAATTAACATGCTCCCGTACTGGCTTATAAGCCCCAACGACTTTTTCACGTTCCCCAAAATCAAGCATAAGTTGCGCGGTCAGCGGTTTCAGACGCCGGAAGAAGCAGTGCAGTGGAGGCCTTTAAAATGGCCATTTTATCGACCTCTTACTTCAACGTTCAATAAGTGCTTTAAAGACTGGTTGCAACGCATGGAAAAGTGCATAAAATATAAAGGCGAATACTTTGAGAAACAATAAAAATACTTTTATCCAATTTAACTACATATTTTTATCCATTGCCGAAACTTTCATTGTGACCCACGTAAAACGCACTTAAAACATTTACTATTGTCACAAAATGTAAAATACGATGTGAAAAAGATGTGAAGAGAGTATCTTTATAGCAATTGTCGAACAAAGCGCTTGTTGAGAAGCTCATTTTATCGGCAATAACTCAAAAACGGGAGGTAATAATAGTCCTATCACGTTGAAAACAAATTTCGTTGAAAGTACTTATTACGGTAATACGTGTTTCGGATTGATGTTTGCTAAAAAAAATTTGCTGTTATACATAATTATACAATGAGTGCCCCCCTTATCATATATTTTCTTGTTATTTAACTAGTTTTGAGTAAAATGCCTGTGACATACGGACGGACGGACGGAGAGACGGACATGACGACACTATACGGGTTCCGTTTTTGCTAATTTGGCTACGGAACCCTAAAAAACATGACTAGGTAAACTGCAAAGGTTGAATCGAAATCTTAAATCGAGTTCAATAGAATATATTTAAATGGCTGCTTAATTGTTTATAAGAATCTCGCACAATATTTACTACGTGGTCTCTTCCAGCAATATTTAACAAAGAAACCTACCTTCGTTACGTTCTGTAAGCCCACTTGCGAAAAGGGAATAACCGTTACTTTGTCGGGATACGCATTCTGGGCTATTAAATAATAAGACTCAGCATCTTGCTCAGCGTTGAATTCTGGACTCGTATATTCGGTACCTAAAAATATATTTTTATCCTTTAAAACTATTAAAAAAACTTAAAAAATATTTATCATACAAAATTGTGTACAAAAGTAGTTGTATATATCTACATCTATACTTTATATTATAAAAAAACTAGCACACTGCATTTTAGACAAGAACGGTTGGATTTTTATGATCTTTGATTTGTTGAAATTTTCTCGGCTCCAAATAGCAGAATAACTATTTTAAGAGTGGTACAATTTTACGAAAAAAAAGTTGTGTAGAAAATTATTTTTCTATGGCACGGCCTATGGCGGTATGAAGTTCGCTGGCTCGGCTAGTATAATGATTAAGTTAAGAGAAAATAGCAGCGATCGTTATTGTCTTAAGAAGAATGCTCAAAAAAAAGCCCTAAAAAAATGCTGGCCCTATTTCACCAACATTAAAAAAGCCAGTTTGCAATGATAATTCAATCTACATTTCACTGCCAATACGTAGTGCACTGAATCAAAAACTCATCAAGTCAACAATTTACTCCGAATCATTACAAAGTTGGCAGTTGGCAATTACGTATTGGCAGTGAAATGTAGATCGATTTGTCATTGCAAACTGGCATTTGTAATATTGGTGAAATACTTAAGGGTTTTTTTCTCAAAATACCAATGAAAAATGGACTTCGATGTAATAGGCTTATTGGAGGAGGTTGGGAACAAAAATTTACATATTACTCAGCTACAAAATTTAGGCCCAATCACTGTTTTTTTTTTGTAATACTCATAAGTTTGAATATACTCATAAGTTTGAATATTCTCATAATATGAAAACATTATTCAAACAAACATGATTCACGAAAAATACAACCTTATTAGCGTCCGAAATTAAAAGTAACATTTTTATTCATCCACCATTTAAGATTTATTTTTAATTTTACTTTACCCTAGATTTAAGTATTCAGATACCCTTGTAACGGTTTCAAGCTTCATGTGAGCTAGAAATACAGAACACGAATATATTTTAGTTTAAATTACATACAGAGGACTGTAGAATCTCTTCCTTTTTGAAGTCGGTTACATTAAGAATTATTTTAGTTGAGAGTTTAATTCTATCGCCATCTAACGTAAGATTTTGATAGTTTTGAGGCTTCAACTCTACTAAATTTATGTTCTTGATACAGTTGTTAGCTAGCTATCTAGTTAGTACTATTTTCAGACTTCAGAGGGCGTAATAATGTTAGAGACGGATATATTTGATTTGGCGATGACGAAAGTTTTAATTGTAAGGAAAGTACTCAAAATGCAAGGGAATCTTTTATTGAATAAGAAGCTTTGGTTTCTTAGTTGTCTTATTGTCAAATTTCATGCAATATGGTTTAGTCTTTCGGTCGTATAAGCTTGAGAAAGTAGTAAGCGGGATTATTTAACTTGTAGCATTGATACGTAGGAAATGCGCAAAATGCAAGGAAAATATTTACAGGATAATAAAGGCAAACAATAGAGGAATAGGGCGTTTTAGTTTCATTTAAATCTGTTTAGTTGTTTATGAGTAGTGGATGTTTTAGTATGTAGGGAAAGGCCGAAGTAGAGCTATAGAATGGAGACATATTTATTTGAAGAAAAGTTAAATGGGGCATTATAAAATTGTAGGGCAAAAGTTATTTAGGCTTTCTGGTTTTAATATTCACGTTGGTAGTGGAGAGAATATTTTAAAGGTTCTTTAGGTATTTATTTAAGTAAATAGTTGTTATGTTATAGTAATCGCCTGAGGCTATTGACGCCAGAGGAGCTATTGACGCTATTGACGCTGGAGTGACGGTAAAAGTCTATATAAGGAAGTGTTTTCGTTTGGGCGGGGGTTGTCAGTTTTGGGACGAGAAGGAGTCTACTTCGTTTACCTGGTTATGAGGGGTTGTCAGTTTTGGAACGTGAAGGAGGCTACTTCGTTTACCTGTTTAAGGGGGTTGTCAGTTTTCGGAACGTGAAGGAGGCTACTTCGTTTACATGTTTATGAGGATTTTCTTTTAATAGGTTACTAATTGTTTTCCAGAGTGAGTACGAATGAAATATTTAGATAGCGTAGCTAAGCTGGGTATTGGTTTACTGCTTCCGGAAGTGGTGGATTAATTCTTTAGCTTTACTTTACATTTATAAGCAATGCTCATTATTTCATGTATTTTTCCCAATTTAACAAGCGGTCTGGAGCAGCTTGGTTACTCGGAAATCTAACGATGTCAACGTAAGAGTAATTCAAGTACGCTTGTCTTCCAGGAATGGGTGGGCATTCCTGAAGCATTTCAATGATATTTGAGTTGAATTGAGATGTTTTACCACTCACTCGTGATACTGTTTGCCGTTGTAACGATTGTGTAACAGGCGTCTGTGTATGCCTTGAAAGGGGCGCATAACTCAGTGCTTCTGGAACTCAGTATTACGGTCCCTTATCTATATTGTTTATATATGAACACCTGTAGGTATCGTCGGTCCGTTGGCTTCCTCTTCTTAGAGACTATATTGTCAGGAAGCTAACAACATTTAGGTCTGCGTGGTAGGCAATAGGAACACACCTTCTTTGAACTAGGAAAGCTAGCTGAGACCCTTCTTTCACCGGAAGACTCAACACTACACATCTAAATGTAAATGTGGAATTGAATTCCTAGTTTTGCCAACTACACAGAGAATAGGGGGCCTGTGCCAAGTTAAAGTACACATGTAGGGTTGATAGGTAAGTTTTCATAGGGATCCAAGCTAGAAGATACCTTCTTACACCGGAAAGTATCTACATTACACACACCATGTTTAAAATAATGAGGCGAAACCTCTATAGCTACACACAGAGCTAGGGACTTAGACTAAATTCATACACATCTGGGAATAGGATAGGTAGAATCTAGGCTTCAAGTATTGCTGGAACTCCAAGGAGTTGTAGGAAACAACTCTTCATATTTTAGTGTAAATTGTGATCAGAAGTCTAATTCATAAGAAATTATATAGATATTTTATCTTCTAGCCAAATCTTGAATCATACACAAAGTAAAAAATACTTTACCAATAACTAAAGAAGTTATTAACCTAACAAGGGTGACGACATGGAAAGCAGTCTGAGTATACGCTTTGTTAGTCGATTCTACACCACACGGGGGAATCTCTAACTAGATTGAGTTCTATTGAATCATTTAAAAATCAGTTCATCAAATAGAATTGATATTGTTGGTTATCTAAATATCTATTTGCCAAATATTTACAAAAGGTAAAGCTTTAAGATAAATTGCAGTTATTCATAATGTCGATAAATAGACGCTACATACACTGAAATATGAAGTTTGTTATATTGCTAACATTATGCTAGTTAAATTCCCTAAAAACTATGCCAAGCAGAGTTTACTTGGTAGGCTTAGAATGATCTCTTTTAATATTGGATGATGAATTTATTAGGACGGTAAAGAATAGAGTCCGACGTTGCTTACGGGAACTATAGATGCTTAAGGGAAAACACCTTTTGTTAATGATTGTATTTGCACTACGTACGTACGTACTTATACGTATTGTTCCTGGCGTGGACTGGTTGAACTTCGTTGGGGAAGGCTTTTGTAGGAAGTTCCCGCTTCTCTATGAGAAGCGGTTTATCTAAAGTACATTTACAATCTATAGTTGAGCCCAGGTAGTGTCCAAGAAACCTTGAGGAAGTCTAAACGTAGCTCTCTAAACAAGAAGTGTAGGTTACTCGCTAGGTAGTTTTCCTTAGAATCTGTTTAGTAATTAATTAGAGTTTCCGTTCTTATTTGCCACTTAAATTACTTAGAGTTACTGCTGCTACTTTCGTAGCGATCACAACGTAGGATCTTCACACATTAGACGAGTCACGAGGCCATGTTATCTGTTATAAGTTTTAGTAAGGTGAATAGAGGTATAGAATGTCTTACATTAGTAGGTAGGGTAGATTGGGTCCTTGGACGGTTACAGTTTGGTGGCCGAGACTAGGATTTAGGATAGGTAATAATTCATTAGGTTTTGTTTAGGGTTTATGTGGTAGGTCGAGGTTAGGATAGAAATTTGTTTAGATAGCTAAAATTCGTGTTAGGCAAATTTAGACATTATGATTATTTTAGACTTTAGGTATGAGTGACTGTGGTTTTTTTATAGTCACAATTTGTTGTTCGTGAAGTGGAGGTGGAAATATTAATGGGAACTGTGGTTGTTTATGTCGGTAGGTAGACTAAATTAGGTTTGAGTAGGCAAACTGAGACGTATATTATAAGGCATCATAGGTTGACTTGAAGAGGTTGTGGTTATGAGGTACTAGTTAGGCAGCACACAATTTGTTGCGGATAAATCTGAGGATTGAGGGCTTTGGTTAGGTTTTAGTAATTTTTGAGATATGTTCAGGAGAGCGTGCTAGGGCCAGTTTTGTTACTTTGAATCTACTAAGCTTATCTGCTGGAGATTATAGTTTACAATTGTTTAACTTTGGAAAGCAAATTAAAACAAGGGTTTTAAAGGATAAGCAGGATTTGCTATAGGATAGTTTATTTAAAGCTCTTAGAGTTTTGCAGTTTAAGGAAATGGGGGAAGAGGATTAAAACTTTTACTAATTTAATTGGAGAAAATAAAGTAAAGGTTTAGTTCAAGGAGAGGAGAGAGATGCTAGCACTTATTCTAGCATTTAAATAGGGCTGGTTCATTAAAGTTAGGGTTAGTAAAGGAATCCTTGAAGAGTAGGAAGAATTACTGGTAAGGTAGTAAAATCAGTTAGGTATAATAGAGAATAAAATCATGTTAGCCATGCTATTCTAGGCTAAGTAGTTGAGATATTTTATTTTACTTTAATTTTGGAGATTTAAATCCATTAAAAATATTTGAAAAGTTTCATTGAGGTTGGTCGAACAGTATACTTTAGTTAATGAAAGACAGATAAGAATTTTATTGATACAAAGCAAATTCAGGTTATAGTTAGTTGCATAATCTTAGTTGAGTGTGAAGGATTCATCCTCACTCAAATAAAAGTCCAAGTTAAGTTGTAGTGAGCAGAGACTTTGTAATTATAGGGCACGAAGGGTAAAATATGAAGGCAGTCGCATCATAGTTGTGTTGGGTACAGTTGTTTTCTTGTTGTGGTACACACTTGATACATTTTTATTTTTCCTCAGTATGTGGGTCGCAGTCAAATTGCTTGATCAGTTGACTAGCGCAGAAATAAATTATTTAGAGTAGAATTTTGAAGATCAGCTCAATTTGCAGATTTGAGTAGTTTACATTTAGGTTCTGGAAGTAAAATAAAGAAATAAATAATTGATTTCATAAGACATTGTAGGTGTAGTAAGGAATTAGGACTAGGTAAAACTGAGATAGGAATAATCTAGATTCACATTTAAGTTAATTGAGGTGCATAAGTTTCATTAGTAGGGGTATGACATAAGTACTTAAGGTTATCATATCTAAGTACATTTTTAAGGGCAAACCTAGAGCTCTTTCAATAGTTTGGTTAGTATTGAGAAGATGCAAATGGAAGATACCACGCTGTATAGGTATAAGAGGAGTTTAGGGATTAGGATAAATAAATAATCTTACCAGTTCAATGTGTAGGAAGTATGAAGTATGAGCTGTCAGCTTAGTTTGAGATCGGTTAATGGCATAAGTTGGAAGTAAATTCATAGATGAGTTGATTACTTTTATATGAATATTGATGCATTTAGGCTTGATACACGAACAAGCATGATACTAGTCTATTAGTCCGATGTTCGTGATAGTATATGACAGTCAATTCTCAAGCGACATCTGGAAAAATAAAATATGTTTATTCGAATTTTATGGCCTAAAATTTGAACATTCACGAGCATATTGTTAAGAAGCTAGGGTTTGGAAACATAAAGTAAATGTTTGAGTTCATAGTGTTAAAAAAAAACAATTAGATTGATAGTGAAATTATTTTACTTACTTTGTTGTTTGAGAATGTTGCTTCGGAAGTTGACATTGTTGTAAGAAGTTTTACATTGCATATTAGCGGAAGTCGGATAATTAAGTTATTTCTGTTCTTAGTTTTAGCTAGAAGTGTTCTTTTAAAATTTCATTTGGAAGCTCGGGGAACATTGCCGGTAAAGTCGATGACGTTTAATTTTATTTTAAATTTGACTTTTGCGATGACATTTAGTAAAGGTTAAGGATATGATAGCCATACAGCCGCATTAGAAGTAGTGATTTTAATAAAATTGAGTAATTATTTTACAGAAAATATAAAAGGTTGCCAGTAATAAATTGAGGAATTTTAAAATAAAAGATGGAGAATAGAAGGGGGACTAGGAAGCGTAAAGCTACTAAGAAAGTGGTTGTACAGCAAGCGGAGCCAAATTCAGAAAGAGTCTCGCCTGAGCCAGATTTAGAAGTAGGAAGTGCATTAGAAGGGAATGAGTCTGCATCAGCGTCTTTGCCCAAGCGTCGTAGGGTACAAAAATTGGTTACGGAGAGGGAAGAAGCAGGAATGGGAGTCTTATATCGAATGCTTCGGCGTACTGTAGGGGCTTTAAATTCAAGGATGGACAAAATAGGAGAAGAAGTTAAAAATACTTTGTCAAAGAACAATGCTGCTCAAATAGAGAGAGATAGAGTTTCTCAACAGTCGGGTCAATCGACGTTAGAACGAAGTTCTAATTTACGAAATGTTGAGCAGGCAGAAGGGAATAGAGTAGAGTCAGATCAAAGGGAAAAGGAACTGAATTCAACTCACGAGGATTACAAGACCGTAATATACAACGTAAGAAGCTTGAATTTAGAGAAGCCGAAATTTGGAAACAATTCAAATATCCATCCAGTGACGTTTTTGGAGGATTTGGAAAATTATCTTAAGAGGGCGTCCGGGGAAGGACAGCAGTTAGATTTGGCTCAAGAATGCTTGATAGGAGATGCAAGGGATTGGGCGCGCATATATAAAGGGCGATGGGCCGGAATAGAAGATTTTAAGACTGACTTTTTGGCAACTTATTGGGGGGAAGCTGAGCAAAATGCTTTGCGCTTAAGCATTGGATATAATACTTGGGATCGGCAGAAGACACCTTTAATGTTGAGTCATTTCTTGCAAATAGTAGGCAAAGCACAGATGCTTACATACAAGATGCCTGAGAAGCAATTAATAACTCAAGTGATAGCGCATTATCCAAGATATATACAACAAGTTTGGGCAACATCGAATATTGAAAGTATAGTCAAAACGGCGGAATTTTTAACTAAAATGGACAACATTAATAAGCAAGAGCCTCATGCATATGCAGCGGTAAATCAAGCAAAAAGATTAGAACAAAGGAGGGCGAAAGTAAATATAGAACAAGGGTATCGAGCTTGGGGCAAGCCTGCTGTCGTACAGGGAGCAGCTAAACCACAAAGAGTAGCAGTTAATGAGTTGGCGGAACGAAACTCAAATGATGGCGGATATAGTTATGTAGATTTAAATTAAGCGAGGTTGAGATATGTGTTCCCGAATCAACCTCAGGTATAGGGAGCAAAGTTTTATATATGATGAGTAGAATGAATTGGGTACCAGGGCAAACGTTAGGTAAAAATGGTCTGGGATTAAAACATCCAATTGAAGGTAAATTGTTGGAACGGGGAAAAGCAGAAGGGTTCGGATTTAGAGATGAAGTTTTAAAGGTTCAGCAAATTGAGGAAAAGATAGTAGAAATTTTGAAGTTAAAGGCAGAGCATACTTTAGAATGGATTAAAGAGGGGCAAAATGTAAGCACAGTTTTTGAAGAGGAGAGAGATGATGTAGTTATTGGGGGAAAATTCAAATCCGAGATAAAAGTAGATATATTAGGTCGAGAGGTTTTAATATTACTAGACACAGGAAGTGATATAACTTGTGTTGCAGAAGAATTTTGGGAAGGTTTGAAACAAGAGTTTACAGTTTTGTCAGAAATGCCAGTTAAGCCACTTCAGATAACCACGGCTGTTGGTCAAAAAAGTATAGAAATTCGGAGAATAGGACTTCTTCCAATCAGGTTAGGGAGTAGAATTCATGACATTGGGGTTTTAATAGTACCAGGTTTAGCTAGGTCAGTTATATTGGGTTTTGACTGGATGAAATTGAATAGAGCAGTGCTGGCATTGGATAATGATAAGGGGGTGTGGATTAGGGTAGATGGGAAAAGGGAAATAATTAAATTTCACGAAATAGAGGTAGTTAGTAATTTGGAGGAGGAAAGTTTGAATTGTAATGCTTTATTAAGTGACGTAGGAGAGCAGAAGCAAGGGGCAAAAGTAGGTGTTAAATTGTCAGAAGAGGAAAAAATTAAGTTTAGTGGATTGTTAGGAAAGTATGGAAAATTGTTTTCAGATAATTTAGGTAGAGCGAATTGCTACGAGCATGAAATTAGAATGGAAAATAATGCACCTTTTGTTAGGAGAACATATCCAGTGCCTTATGCATACAGAGATAGAGTTCAGGAAAAATTAGGGGAAATGGAGAGTTTAGGCATCATTAGTAGGTCAGCGACTCCCTACTGTAGTCCATTAACTTTTACTTTAAAACGAGATGGGTCAATTCGCGTTTTGTTAGACGCAAGAGGAATAAACGAGTTTATGATAGCTGAAACAGAGAAACCACCGGTGCAAATAGATGTTTTGAATTCTTTTCATGGCGCGAAGTTCATAAGCGTGATAGATTTGAATAATGCCTATTTTCAAATACCGATTTCCGAAGCAAGCAAAAAGTACACAGGCTTTACTGTAAATGGTAAATCTTACGTTTATAACGTGTTGCCGCAAGGGTTGAAAACATCAGTAGGTAGCTTCAGTAGAGCTATTGATCAAATTTTGGGAAATGAAGTGAGGGAGTTTTGTGTCAATTATTTAGATGATTTGGCCATAATAACCACAGGGTCTTTAGATCTACATTTGGAACATTTAGACATAGTTCTAGGTAGGCTGAATCAGGCAGGATTAACTTGTAATCTTAAGAAATGCGAGTTTCTGTGTAAGGAAGTTAAAATGTTGGGATTTATCATATCGACAGAGGGAATTAAAACAGATTCAGGGAAAATTCAGGCGATACAAGAGTTTCCGGTTCCTAAAATACTTAAACAAGTTAGAGCTTTTCTAGGTTTGTGCAATTTTTACAGACGTTTTATACCAAATTACAGTGAGCATGCACTGCCTTTATGCGAGCTTTTGAAGAAAAATGTTAAATGGATTTGGGGAGAGAGGGAACAAGAAAATTTTGAAAAGATCAAATCGTTGTTCATAGACACGATACAGTTGCATCATCCTGATTTTAATAGGCCTTATTATCTGCAAACAGATAGCTCAGGAATAGGAATGGCTGGGGTATTATATCAGATGAATGAAGAAGACGAAATGCAAATTTTAGGATTTCATAGTAAAGCTTTAAAGGGAGCACAGTTAAATTGGACAGTGACAGAACAAGAGTTTTTCTCGGTGATTAGTTGTTTGACAAAGTTTGAGACTTATTTAAGAGGGGCTAAAGTGATAATTTTGACAGATCATAAAGCATTGGAATTTGTAAAAAATTGGAAATTATACAATGCTAGGGTAACTAGATGGATCAACTATATAGAGCAGTTCGATTATGAGGTAAGGCATATTAAAGGAAAGGAAAATTTAGTAGCTGACATACTATCTAGATATTTACCTAAAGGGGAAATGTTACAGGAGGAAAAGGTAAAATTGCCGGAAATACTTTATATGGAAATTGGAGTGAATAAGGAATTGTTAGAAAATTTGGGAAATATTTCAGAGTTGCAAAAGGAAGATGAGGATATTAAAATAATACTGGATAAATTCAGTAGTGGAGAGTTATGGCAGCAAAATAAAGTAGGAAAATTGATAGAGAGGTGTACGATTGAAAATGATATTCTGTATTTTAAACCAGGGAACTCAGTAACGAAAGTTATTTTTGTACCGGAAAAATTAAGAGAAGCAATAGTTAAGCAAATTCATTTGGAGATGGGGCATCAAGGGGCTTTTAAGGTTATTAAGTATATCAGGGATCGATTTTACTGGAGAGGTATCACCAAATTTGTCAAACAAATTGTTAGGAGTTGTCATGATTGTCAAGTTGCTAAAAGTAACACAGTTAAACATGTAGGGGCTTGTCAATCAATAATTCCAGAAAGTTAAGGGGAAATGGCAATGGTAGATTTATATGGGCCACTACCAACAGGAATGTTTGTATGAAATATGTTTTGGTAGTACAGGAGACTTTTAGTAAATTTGTGAAATTTTATGGATTGAGAGAAGCTACTGCAAGGTCAGTTATTGGTAGGATGAAGAAATTTTTTGAGATAATAAGGCCGGATTTGATTTTATCAGATAATGGGAGTCAATTCTCAAGTAAGGTTTACCAGGAGTTTATGCAGGGTGTAACAGTCCAAGGACCCAATCTACCCTACCTACTAATGTAAGACATTCTATACCTCTATTCACCTTACTACAACTTATAACAAATAACATGGCCTCGTGACTCGTCTAATGTGTGAAGATCCTACGTTGTGATCGCTACGAAAGTAGCAGCAGTAACTCTAAGTAATTTAAGTGGCAAATAAGAACGGAAACTCTAATTAAATACTAAACAGATTTTAAGGAAAACTACCTAGCGATTAACCTACACTTCATGTTTAGAGAGCTACGTTTAGACTTCCTCAAGGTTTCTTGGACACTACCTGGGCTCAACTTTAGATTGTAAATGTACTTTAGATAAACCGCTTCTCATAGAGAAGCGGGAACTTCCTCCAAAAGCCTTCCCCAACGAAGTTCAACCAGTCCACGCCAGGAACAATACGTATCGTAAGATGCGAACTGTTAAGATGTGAGAGATAGTTTATGCACTAACATTGGTGCTTTCAAAGCCAGTACAAATACAATCATTAACAAAAGGTGTTTTCCCTTAAGCATCTATAGTTCCCGTAAGCAACGTCGGACTCTATTCTTTACCGTCCTATTAAATTCATCATCCAATATTAAAAGAGATCATTCTAAGCCTACCAAGTAAACTCTGCTTGGCATAGTTTTTAGGGAATTTAACTAGCATAATGTTAGCAATATAACAAACTTCATATTTCAGTGTATGTAGCGTCTATTTATCGACTTTATGAATAACTGCAATTTATCTTAAAGCTTTACCTTTTGTAAATATTTGGCAAGTAGATATTTAGATAACCAACAATATCAATTCTATTTGATGAACTGATTTTTAAATGATTCAATAGAACTCAATCTAGTTAGAGATTCCCCCGTGTGGTGCAGAATCAACTAACAGAGCGTATACTCAGACTGCTTTCCATGTCGTCACCCTTGTTAGGTTAATAACTTCTTTAGTTATTGGTAAAGTATTTTTTACTTTGTGTATGATTCAAGATTTGGCTAGAAGATAAATTATCTATATAATTTCTTATGAATTAGACTTCTGATCACAAATTACGCTAAAATATGAAGAGTTGTTTCCTACAACTCCTTGGAGTTCCAGCAATACTTGAAGCCTAGATTCTACCTATCCTATTCCCAGATGTGTATGAATTTAGTCTAAGTCCCTAGCTCTGTGTGTAGCTATAGAGGTTTCGCCTCATTATTTTAAACATGGTGTGTGTAATGTAGATACTTTCCGGTGTAAGAAGGTATCTTCTAGCTTGGATCCCTATGAAAACTTACCTATCAACCCTACATGTGTACTTTAACTTGGCACAGGCCCCCTATTCTCTGTGTAGTTGGCAAAACTAGGAATTCAATTCCACATTTACATTTAGATGTGTAGTGTTGAGTCTTCCGGTGTAAGAAGGGTCTCAGCTAGCTTTCCTAGTTCAAAGAAGGTGTGTTCCTATTGCCTACCACGCAGACCTAAATGTTGTTAGCTTCCTGACAATATAGTCTCTAAGAAGAGGAAGCCAACGGACCGACGATACCTACAGGTGTTCATACATAAACAATATAGATAAGGGACCGTAATACTGAGTTCCAGAAGCACTGAGTTATGCGCCCCTTTCAAGGCATACACAGACGCCTGTTACACAATCGTTACAACGGCAAACAGTATCACGAGTGAGTGGTAAAACATCTCAATTCAACTCAAATATCATTGAAATGCTTCAGGAATGCCCACCCATTCCTGGAAGACAAGCGTACTTGAATTACTCTTACGTTGACATCGTTAGATTTCCGAGTAACCAAGCTGCTCCAGACCGCTTGTTAAATTGGGAAAAATACATGAAATAATGAGCATTGCTTATAAATGTAAAGTAAAGCTAAAGAATTAATCCACCACTTCCGGAAGCAGTAAACCAATACCCAGCTTAGCTACGCTATCTAAATATTTCATTCGTACTCACTCTGGAAAACAATTAGTAACCTATTAAAAGAAAATCCTCATAAACATGTAAACGAAGTAGCCTCCTTCACGTTCCAAAACTGACTAGCCCCTTAAACAGGTAAACGAAGTAGCCTCCTTCACGTTCCAAAACTGACAACCCCTCATAAGCAGGTAAACGAAGTAGACTCCTTCTCGTCCCAAAACTGACAACCCCCGCCCAAACGAAAACACTTCCTTATATAGACTTTTACCGTCACTCCAGCGTCAATAGCGTCAATAGCTCCTCTGGCGTCAATAGCTTCTCTGGCGTCAATAGCCTCAGGCGATTACTATAACATAACAACTATTTACTTAAATAAATACCTAAAGAACCTTTAAAATATTCTCTCCACTACCAACGTGAATATTAAAACCAGAAAGCCTAAATAACTTTTGCCCTACAATTTTATAATTCCCTTTTTAACTTTTCTTCAAATAAATATGTCTCCTTTCTATAGCTCTACTTCAGCCTTTCCCTACATACTAAAACATCCACTACTCATAAACAACTAACCAGATTTAAATGAAACTAAAACGCCCTATTCCTCTATTGTTTGCCTTTATTATCCTGTAAATATTTCCCTTGCATTTTGCGCATTTCCTACGTATCAACGCTACAAGTTAAATAATCCCGCTTACTACTTTCTCAAGCTTATACGACCGAAAGACTAAACCATATTGCATGAAATTTGACAATAAGACAACTAAGAAACCAAAGCTTCTTATTCAATAAAAGATTTCCTTGCATTTTGAGTACTTTCCTTACAATTAAAACTTTCGTCATCGCCAAATCAAATATATCCGTCTCTAACATTATTACGCCCTCTGAAGTCTGAAAATAGTACTAACTAGATAGCTAGCTAACAACTGTATCAAGAACATAAATTTAGTAGAGTTGAAGCCTCAAAACTATCAAAATCTTACGTTAGATGGCGATAGAATTAAACTCTAAACTAAAATAATTCTTAATGTAACCGACTTCAAAAAGGAAGAGATTCTACAGTCCTCTGTATGTAATTTAAACTGAAATATATTCGTGTTCTGTATTTCTAGCTCACATGAAGCTTGAAACCGTTACAAGGGGAGAGGAGTAAAACCTATATTTACCACAGTTCGTAATCCTCGTCCAAATTTATGCGAGAGAATAAATAGACAATTGGGCTGTTTTTTTAGGATGTATTGTCGAAATAACCACAAAGGATGGGTTTCAGTACTGCCAAGATTAGAGGAATTATATAATAACACTTTTCATGAAAGTACAGGTTTCACGCCTAGCGAAATTTTGTATGGAAAGTCCACTAAGTTGTCGGTTGATCAGGAATTGAAAAGAGTAGATTTGGGAAAAGATTTGCAAAAGATTAGACACGAAGCTGGTGAGAATTTGAAGAGAGCAGGGAAGAAAAGGAGGAATAAATTTAATCAAAATTTTCGTTTGATACAGTTTCAAATTGGGGATTTAGTTAAAGTTGCCAAAATGAATAAATCGGATGCCAGGAAAAAAATTATTAAGAAGTTTGAACCTTTGTATGAAGGGCCGTATGTGATAGCTGCAAATCCATATCAAAATGTTTATGTGATTGTTGAGCCAGGTACGAATACAGTTAGAGGGAAATTTAATACCATACATTTGTCTAGATATTATAAGTAATGGTTATAAATATTTTAGAAGGGTATAGGGTAGGGAAAATTCAAGTTGGTTCGGGAGCGCAATTGAAGCTCAAATTTAGTTATTTTGTTGTTACAAGAAGGAATCGGTTTTTTTTTTTAAATTAGCTTTAGGAGTGTATTAAAGTGAAAATGTGTAGTTTAAGTTGATACAGTTTAATTTTAAATTTTAAATAGTGGATTGTTTAACACTAGGGGACAAAAGAACATGTTTAGCTTTAAGTGTAAAACAAACTTTGTTATGATAAGTTTAATGAGTAAGAGTTTCAATAAAGATTAGTTGAATTGTATAGAATCGCGTGGGCATCGGGAAAGGCTCGTTTAGATTGCTTAAGAATGATTTTATGTTGCATATCAAAGGGTATGAAAATTGAATTTAATGAATAAACATTTAATTATTAATCAGTCTAGACGGAGGGGTGTGTTGGCGGCCTTTTAAAAAAAAAAAATCTTTATTGGAATGGATAGGGGTTAGAGATACGTTTGGTTGGAAAGGAAAATTATTATTTTTTTTTGAATTTTCATTTGAGGTTGGAGTCAATATTTTGTACAATTTTAGTTTAGACGAGAGATAGCAAAAATGACGGATTTAGAGGAAAGCAATGGTCTAGGGATAGCTTGATTTCAATTATTGTTGGCAAATTTTGCTGCTGACTGTACATAAGCGAGCATTTTTGCTAGAGAGCAGTCGATTTTGTTTGTATGCCTGCTTTGTAGGGAGAACAGAGTGTAAATGTTGTTGCAAATGAAACACAAGAATATAGTTTTATTATTTAATTTGGGGATAATTTGCTCGGGGTAAGAGCCAAAACGTTTTAGGTTGTTTGATTGTTGGCTTGCTGTAAAAAGAGGAGATAGTAGAATCTGGTTTGATCGTTCATTCGCAGATGTTTAATTTCAGGAGTGATTCAATCAATGGTTGCAAACAGGGAGTCGATCTAAAATAAAAGGAAAAAAAAAGTTTTGGGAGTATTGTTTGTGTGGCAGAAATAAGAATATAGGAATGGTTTCAATTTACATCATCTAAGTTAAAGGGCATCTCGTCCTGTAGGCAAGGGTTAATGTTGGGGGATTTCCTAATCAAGGAGGGAGTGGTTTCGGTAGCAACTGTATTTTTGAGGTTTCGACGTTTTTTGCGAGCTTGCTAGAAATAAAAGTAACAAAAATTATACGTTAGCACTAGCTTAAGATTGGGAACATTGGTAGAAGTAAGTGGATGATGGGTACTTTTTGACGTAGGGATTTTATTTTCCTCAGTATATCTGACATGGTCAGCGATACTGAGGAGGAGTCATTGCATAAAAGTAGCAGTTCTTGGCGGGCTTTCCTTTTAATTATACGGTCACGGAAATTCAGGTCTTTTTCGTCCCATAAGCATGGGAAAGGCTTGATTAATGTGTCAAATGAAGCCATTTATCCCGTTTGTGTCAAAAAGTGAAGTAAGCAAATAAAATTTAGGAATTGGCGTTGGATTGTTTTTAAAAAAAAAGCAAAGTAGACAGATATGGGTAGTTGGAAGAAAAGAAAATGAGTTGATAGGTAAAGTTTGGCATATTTAGTTGGGAGAGGATGTATTTGAATATATTATAAAAAATTTGCAAAATTTTAGTTGCAAGGGAAATAAATGTGATTTTCTTCTTCGGGGCTTTGACGACATTGTTTTGGTTCAGTGGTAGATTATTTGCAAAGGTGTTTTTTTTATTATTTAATAATTAAGGTTTTTATGGGTTCAAGGGACATTATTTTGCTTGGCAGGGTTTTAAAGGTATTTAGTAGATTAGGAAGTTAATAGTTAATAGTATTATAGTTTTTGGAAAAAAAACAGATGAGTAGAGAACCTGTTAAAGAAGTTAATAAACTAATTGTTTTAGTTAATAATATTTTATCGAATTTTGATAAAAGAAGTTTGTCTAATTTGGATAATTGATGCGCAGATTAGATACGAGAAAGGGAGCGACAGGTCTGGAAGATTTTGTTTAAAGGGAAAGTTCTGAAGGGTATCAAGGGCGCATTGAAAGGTGAAGGAAGTTTTAAAAATGGTCTGAGGAGTTTAATTTGTACGTCAATTTTAAATTAAAGACAAATCATTTATTAATGTTTGCCCGAGATACAAACACTACACAAATGAGCTGCTTGCTTGGAGGTGTTAGGTTAGGCCAATAGGCATAATTCAATGTTGATATTGCTAGCAAACAGTTCATACTCTACACGTACGAAAGACTAATCTTCACACTACACATGCTCCTAACTTGAGTGTCGTAGAGACTGGGGGAAGACTCAAGGCCAGATGATGATTTGATAAAGAATTAACGCTAGAGCTAAGGCAAATACGTAATCAAGGATTTTTCGTGTTTACGGGGAAGACGAGTTCGTTTTATCTTCTGTGAAATAGAGCAGTGGTAGATCGTTAAGCTGTAATGGCGTAACTCGTGTGTTCTTCTAACCCATTTGCCTCACAACCAAATGCTTCCGTTAAATGCGAAGATCTGGCAATGGTGGAAATTATTTTATTATTTGATTCATTGTAAGTTTTGAAGTTTTGTTTTTGGATCAATGAAAGTCAAGTTTAGGTTTAAATACTCACCACACATGCTCATATTGAGGGAGAACATTGGTAAAATTATGGAAAAGAAGTAAAATATATTCGCGTTTTATTTGAGATTGGTTCTATTTACATCGGTTGCTAATTTTGTGTAATTAACTACCTTAATAAATAGTGGGGAAGGCTGTAACGGTTTCAAGCTTCATGTAAGCTAGAAATACAGAACACGAATATATTTCAGTTTAAATTACATACAGAGGACTGTAGAATCTCTTCCTTTTTGAAGTCGGTTACATTAAGAATTATTTTAGTTGAGAGTTTAATTCTATCGCCATCTAACGTAAGATTTTGATAGTTTTGAGGCTTCAACTCTACTAAATTTATGTTCTTGATACAGTTGTTAGCTAGCTATCTAGTTAGTACTATTTTCAGACTTCAGAGGGCGTAATAATGTTAGAGACGGATATATTTGATTTGGCGATGACGAAAGTTTTAATTGTAAGGAAAGTACTCAAAATGCAAGGGAATCTTTTATTGAATAAGAAGCTTTGGTTTCTTAGTTGTCTTATTGTCAAATTTCATGCAATATGGTTTAGTCTTTCGGTCGTATAAGCTTGAGAAAGTAGTAAGCGGGATTATTTAACTTGTAGCATTGATACGTAGGAAATGCGCAAAATGCAAGGAAAATATTTACAGGATAATAAAGGCAAACAATAGAGGAATAGGGCGTTTTAGTTTCATTTAAATATGTTTAGTTGTTTATGAGTAGTGGATGTTTTAGTATGTAGGGAAAGGCCGAAGTAGAGCTATAGAATGGAGACATATTTATTTGAAGAAAAGTTAAATGGGGAATTATAAAATTGTAGGGCAAAAGTTATTTAGGCTTTCTGGTTTTAATATTCACGTTGGTAGTGGAGAGAATATTTTAAAGGTTCTTTAGGTTTTTATTTAAGTAAATAGTTGTTATGTTATAGTAATCGCCTGAGGCTATTGACGCCAGAGGAGCTATTGACGCTATTGACGCTGGAGTGACGGTAAAAGTCTATATAAGGAAGTGTTTTCGTTTGGGCGGGGGTTGTCAGTTTTGGGACGAGAAGGAGTCTACTTCGTTTACCTGCTTATGAGGGGTTGTCAGTTTTGGAACGTGAAGGAGGCTACTTCGTTTACCTGTTTAAGGGGGTTGTCAGTTTTCGGAACGTGAAGGAGGCTACTTCGTTTACATGTTTATGAGGATTTTCTTTTAATAGGTTACTAATTGTTTTCCAGAGTGAGTACGAATGAAATATTTAGATAGCGTAGCTAAGCTGGGTATTGGTTTACTGCTTCCGGAAGTGGTGGATTAATTCTTTAGCTTTACTTTACATTTATAAGCAATGCTCATTATTTCATGTATTTTTCCCAATTTAACAAGCGGTCTGGAGCAGCTTGGTTACTCGGAAATCTAACGATGTCAACGTAAGAGTAATTCAAGTACGCTTGTCTTCCAGGAATGGGTGGGCATTCCTGAAGCATTTCAATGATATTTGAGTTGAATTGAGATGTTTTACCACTCACTCGTGATACTGTTTGCCGTTGTAACGATTGTGTAACAGGCGTCTGTGTATGCCTTGAAAGGGGCGCATAACTCAGTGCTTCTGGAACTCAGTATTACGGTCCCTTATCTATATTGTTTATATATGAACACCTGTAGGTATCGTCGGTCCGTTGGCTTCCTCTTCTTAGAGACTATATTGTCAGGAAGCTAACAACATTTAGGTCTGCGTGGTAGGCAATAGGAACACACCTTCTTTGAACTAGGAAAGCTAGCTGAGACCCTTCTTTCACCGGAAGACTCAACACTACACATCTAAATGTAAATGTGGAATTGAATTCCTAGTTTTGCCAACTACACAGAGAATAGGGGGCCTGTGCCAAGTTAAAGTACACATGTAGGGTTGATAGGTAAGTTTTCATAGGGATCCAAGCTAGAAGATACCTTCTTACACCGGAAAGTATCTACATTACACACACCATGTTTAAAATAATGAGGCGAAACCTCTATAGCTACACACAGAGCTAGGGACTTAGACTAAATTCATACACATCTGGGAATAGGATAGGTAGAATCTAGGCTTCAAGTATTGCTGGAACTCCAAGGAGTTGTAGGAAACAACTCTTCATATTTTAGTGTAAATTGTGATCAGAAGTCTAATTCATAAGAAATTATATAGATATTTTATCTTCTAGCCAAATCTTGAATCATACACAAAGTAAAAAATACTTTACCAATAACTAAAGAAGTTATTAACCTAACAAGGGTGACGACATGGAAAGCAGTCTGAGTATACGCTTTGTTAGTCGATTCTACACCACACGGGGGAATCTCTAACTAGATTGAGTTCTATTGAATCATTTAAAAATCAGTTCATCAAATAGAATTGATATTGTTGGTTATCCAAATATCTATTTGCCAAATATTTACAAAAGGTAAAGCTTTAAGATAAATTGCAGTTATTCATAATGTCGATAAATAGACGCTACATACACTGAAATATGAAGTTTGTTATATTGCTAACATTATGCTAGTTAAATTCCCTAAAAACTATGCCAAGCAGAGTTTACTTGGTAGGCTTAGGATGATCTCTTTTAATATTGGATGATGAATTTATTAGGACGGTAAAGAATAGAATCCGACGTTGCTTACGGGAACTATAGATGCTTAAGGGAAAACACCTTTTGTTAATGATTGTATTTGCACTGGCTTTGAAAGCACCATTGTTAGTGCATAAACTATCTCTCACATCTTAACAGTTCGCATCTTACGATACGTATTGTTCCTGGCGTGGACTGGTTGAACTTCGTTGGGGAAGGCTTTTGGAGGAAGTTCCCGCTTCTCTATGAGAAGCGGTTTATCTAAAGTACATTTACAATCTATAGTTGAGCCCAGGTAGTGTCCAAGAAACCTTGAGGAAGTCTAAACGTAGCTCTCTAAACAAGAAGTGTAGGTTACTCGCTAGGTAGTTTTCCTTAGAATCTGTTTAGTAATTAATTAGAGTTTCCGTTCTTATTTGCCACTTAAATTACTTAGAGTTACTGCTGCTACTTTCGTAGCGATCACAACGTAGGATCTTCACACATTAGACGAGTCACGAGGCCATGTTATCTGTTATAAGTTTTAGTAAGGTGAATAGAGGTATAGAATGTCTTACATTAGTAGGTAGGGTAGATTGGGTCCTTGGACGGTTACACCCTGAAGGATGAGGAAACACATTAGACGAGTCACGAGGCCATGTTATCTGTTATAAGTTTTAGTAAGGTGAATAGAGGTATAGAATGTCTTACATTAGTAGGTAGGGTAGATTGGGTCCTTGGACGGTTACACCCTGAAGGATGAGGAAACTCTTAAAACTTTCTGGGAGTAAGTTACGACGAAAAAGACAAAAAGAACCATGAGACACGGAAGAAATGCATTACAATAGCACACACCATAATTTCCATTGTTCGGCCACGTAAATTCTATTCTTCCATTATGAATAGTCTATGCCTTCTTGTTTACAAAAAGTTTAGTTCAAAAACGTTAGTGAACCGTCTCGCGAGTTTGGGATTTTCATCATCTTATTACGAGGCTCAAATATTAGAGTTATCTGCTATGGCAAACGAGAAGCTTGTTATTAAATGTGGGTTCTTCAACCAGTTTGTATTTGACAATGCCATTGATGTATTAAACATTTTCTATTCCATGGGAGGCATCAGAGGTGCGTCACTGTAGCTAACTCCATCAAAAGATGTAATCGAATAACCAGATTGACCATCAACCCTACATCAGTCGAGTGTGGGGAACTTTGAATCATTCAGCCTCCCATTTGCCACAATTACCACGGAAGTTGCATGAATGGCATCCCGTGTTGGAGGACAACGACACTGACGCCGATAGTAGTAGAAGTAGGAGCGTTAAAGTACCATTATCTGAATCACGATTCGACAAATGATAAAGATGAAGTTAAGGCTAACCTTGAGGAAGAACAACCAGACACGTCCTGCCCAAAAAGGCAGCGAGTGATTAACTGAAAAAAATTTCGTTTGGTGATATCGTCTGTGTTTGTTTCGTGCACTTTTTGAGTATTTGTTGAATGTGAATTGTTATTTGTTTTTGTTCTTCTTAATGTGATGAAAAATTACAATTTTATAAATTGACATGGAACCTGAAATCTACAGTTGCAGCTGAGAATAAAATAAGTTTTTAAGTAATAAAGCAATGTAAGAAAAAAAAACCTGAGGTAAAAACTATTTTTTTTTTAATTATCGTTTTTTAAAGTTTATTATCAACGATTAAGATCTTAGACAACGATTAAGAATAAGCAAAAGTGCCCAAAATCAAAGTTGCAGAAAATTTAATTACTTTTCTTTATGTAGCTTGACAAAAATAAATTACAGAAGTTTTCGAGATGTAAGTTAAAAACCAAAAACGGAACCTTCTTTGCCCCCCCCCCATTCCCCCTAGATCTTAGCATTCTGGGGACTTTTAGTATGTTTGTCTCCTAACTAGTTCTTCGTAACTTTGTTTGGACTAGTTACGAGGTGAACATATCAAAAAACCTGGACGTGGGAACAATAAGGAATTGCTTCCTTTTGTCCCGAGAGCTTAAGCAACAAGTTTCAAGGACGCGCTGTTTTAGCACGCCTTTACTGAATGCGGCACAACGTCTTTCGCATTCGAAAGTGTATTTGTAGTCGCCAGAGGTCTAGAAAGCAGCAACGTTCTTTTCAGACCCTTCCTCCGCCATCGTCCAAGTACAAAAGGCAAGTGAAACCTGCATCTTGCTTGAAGTGGTACCTATGGGGCTCCAGCGAAAGAGCCTACAGGTATAAGTCATGCTTGTAATCGATGGCCACCATCAAGCCTGATATCTCTTGTCTTCCTCCCATAGAGCAAGGGAGTAGTAAAACAGCATTCCTTCCAAACATTCCACCAAGTTCAGCTGTGGCTGGAAAATACCTGCCTACTCCAATGTATGAGATTGAGAACAACTGCCTCGTCCCAGTGCAGAGAGAGTTAGTATCTGCACCCGGAGGATGTCCTGAATTTTTTTTGCAAAAAGACTGTGCCAGGCCGAAATGCGGCTGCAAAAAAGCAAGCCTCAAAGCCACCCCCCCATCATGAAAAAATCGCCTCGGAACTGCTTAAATGGGGTCCCTCAAGTAGACTCTGAAGATAAAGAAGAACAGGAGGATCCTCTGATCGTTTCCCTAGAGGGGGGTCCGATGGAGACGATATTGGAGGAAAAGTAGATGAAAACGCGAAGACGAGGATGAAGGTCTTGCCCACCCCAGGAGAGCAAGAACTTGACTCAATGGTGCCTGCTGATGTAATGTTTTATGTTCATTTTTCTTTGTGAATAAACTTCGTTTTCATTTAATGGTTGTGATTTATAAAAAGGTAATAGCAACTTTACCATTGAAATGGTCTAGATCTTCTTTAATTAAGTGTAAGGAACCTGGTCAGCGGGCTCACAAGTATACAGTGTATGACTTCCACACGAACATAAAATTTAAACTAACGATAGCTAAAAGTGCTGTGAACGGTTTTAATCTAACGATATAACAATTACCTTTGCTAATGGAGTTATTAATTTTTTAAATTTTCTTAAGCAGCAATGTAACGCAAACATTTTTTGTTTCAAGAGCGAATATCTCGAAAACTATACAAGAGAACGAAAAACTTGAGCTGACAAAGATCCCGTTTTTTGGTTTTCAGTTTACATCTCGAAACGATGCGTCATAGGAAATTTTGTCATCCTAGATAAAGAAAGCTAATAAAAATTTCTACAACTTCGAGTTTGAGCACTTTTACCTATTAACATTCGTTACATAGACCTCGAAAAATAGACCAACCCCCCCTCCCCCTCCCGCCCAACTTAAGGGCCACGGGCGGGGACTTTTGATATGTTCACCTCCTGACTACTCCAAACAAAGTACGAAGTCAAAATATATGTTTCAAGCATTTCTGTCCATACCTTTTTTGAGCATTCGTTGCCTGGCCTAGGGTTTTACTTATATGAAAGAAAAAGGTTGAAACGAGAACTTACTATAAACATGTCCTGCGGCAACGTACATATGCGAAAGCCTGCTGATGAATGTCGGATCCAGACGTACTGCCAGTGCTATATTAGTTAATGCGCCTAAAGCTAGTATGGTGATTTCACCTGAAAACATTAAGGATTGGTTGACTGAAACCATAAACTGAAGAAAAACTATATCGTAAAGAACGAAACCACCGTTAAAAAAAGATTATCTTAATATTGAAAGTCAGACATAAGGACTAATATCGTTTATTAGCCTCGTGAGCCCCAACGTCGAATTTAGATGGTTTGAATTTGAAACTTGATGCTGTTAAAGATAAGTTCAAATTAACTTTAACATTTCTTCTAAAAGAACGTTGGGTCTCAGGATCGTACATGTAATTAAAACCTCTCTGAAAAAGAAGTGGTCCACTTTTAACGTTAATAATATACTCAAGAGCAATAAAAAGGGCCACTTTGTATGAACAATTCCATACAAAGTGACCCGTTCTTTTTGCTCTTGAGTGTATTATATAAGTGAAGTTTGAACGTCAACTGACGTAATATATTTTATCTACACACAAATCATAAGTCCTGTATAATGTGTTCAGAAACCGTAGGTAATGAATTCAAAAACTAATACAATTAAAAAAAATGTCGGTACTAAACGTGAGCATAAGAATAAATAGTAACATAGTAGAACGGAAACTCCCGCTCTGGACGGGCTCAAGGTCGCGATATTAGAGTATTCGTTAAACAAACTATTCAGTCAGGTTGTCACGGCCGCGGGCCGGCGTCGCCGCACGCGCGTTTGGTTGTTTATAAATTGGTTGTAATAGTTTTACGTGAACCTATGTATTTTAATTTATATTTGTACGTGAGTAATACTTACTGAAATAATCTTAAATGGCGTCATTTGGTACGGCACTTAGAATAACTTCTTATTTAGAAATGTCTATAATTATGTAGGTACGTAATGATTTCTAAATCTCGTATTTTGTCAACATCAGCGACAATCACCTTTTGGCAGGCAAGGACCATATAGTGGCTTGTTCATGATTTTGATAATTTGAGTGGCTACATCAGTCACATTGACATCGGGATCGAGACGAATTGCAAACGGAACTATATGCGACAAAAGGCCCGTCGTGGCTGTCAAATATGGTCGGTGGTTTACGAATGTTATCGGGAGTGGATCCCGTTAAGAGGCTTCCCTGAGAGACCTTGAACGTTTCGCGCCTTCCTCACCCCACCTCACTTCTAGTAAACAACTTCGTTTTAGTGGCGACATCTAATAAATATCGGTCTAACTTCATTTTACAGTGTTATCACAAATAATGCGTCTTTTCGAAAAAAAAAATCGTTCTGAATTCGCATCGAATACGTAAATTACTTTTTTTATGTTATAAATAAAGGCCTGGTGCCCAGCAGTGGGACCTAAATAGGCCGATGATGACGATGGTGATGATGATGATGATGATTATAAAAAGTTATTATAATAAATTAAAACAGAAATCCTAGCCTAGTAAATTATGCTTATGATGTAGCAGAATATTAATTGCGACTTGACTTACTTGTGATGCTGATATCATAATATTAAATACGAAAAAAAAAACATAGAAAAACAAGTTAAGAGTTATGTATACTTAATGTAATATTTTGTTTTTATCGTTTAAATAATGTACAGAATGGCTTTAAAAATGCTGACATTTCAGCGTCTGGCTCAGGGAAGCTCCTTAAGTTTAATTTGTTTATTGTGCTAACGAGTGATTTAACTTTATATTCCGTGTTTTGTCATTTTCTTTCCATAGTGCTAATCTTCCATACCTACTATACCTTCTGTAACACAGCGTGTATTTGCTCCTTTTGGACATTATACGGTTATGTGGAAAGAGGTGCTTTATTTCTACTAATAAGGCTCTCATACCCACAAGCTTACCTGGATATTTATTAGTTAATTCAATAAGGCCAAGTGCAGCATGTTGTGGCTGAGCATCAATAGCCTTTATTTCGTGGTGATCATTGTCACCTAGCCCATCTTGTCCAAAAAAGAAGTCCGAGGGAACTGAGATAACTAACGAAGAGTTACTGCCTCTGTAGATAGGTATCTGAATGACACGGAAAACAAATAAAAGTTTAATAAGAAAAAAATAATATACGATTTATGTGGATTTTCTCACGATCGATGGAAATCCGCGAACAGAAATGCAATAAAACACTAAAAAATATTGTTGGACTATTCTACACTATACTACTCTATATTGGCATTCCCGATACCCTGTTGGCCGTTTTTACAATAGTGAAACAGAGTGCAGAGAGTAGAAGAGAAAGTCTAGACAGTCCGCTATCTCTGCCTACCCCTGCTACTGCAGTATAAATCATGTTTAGCTAAGTAATAGGCAGGACGATTTTAAGGACTTATTAGTTAAATTAGATAATTAACAAAAAAAACCTCGGCTCTCTCAGCAATGTCAAGTATCCTCTGGCTATTGTAGAAAGATTGAGTTTCGTCTACGTTACCATGAGTTGTCGTCAGACCTATGACTTTCGGCCTAAAATGAAAAAAAAAGCAATAAGTTAGCTAAAACAGTGACATACCTACAGGTAATCAGAATTGTTTTCGATATTATAGAATTTCTTTATCTACACACATATTATAATGCGTTCAGAAACCGTGGAAAATGTCCAGCATTTCGTAATGACTTTTCAACATCAAATTTGATGTCATTGTGAGTTTCAAATTTGGAACGTGTTCAACACCCATCACAATTTACAAAAAAAACAGTCGATACGAAACGTCAGCTCGGTATGTTTGTCTGCCTATGATAACAATAAAAACAGTCAAATTCGTGACAGGTACAGGTAGCGTAGCTATACTATTCCTTCCGCTTCTGAACCCATCTCGGAGTACTTATAATAGGTGTATGTGTAGATAAAGTAAGCTTTAAAACACTTGCGTGACCTTCACCCTCCCTCCCCTCGTCAGTTTCATAATTTAGGTACTATTATAAGATTACTATTAATTTATACTCCATTACACGTAGCAGTACATTAACTATTTCCACTGAAAATGCGCAAGAAGATTAATTGAAATATTCCCACAATGTTTCATCTAGCTTTGACTTACCCATTAAAATATTGTTCATGAAGCAAGGCCATAAAAATAGCCATGGCGTCATCAGCTCCTCCATCGTGATCTATAATGAGTTTTGGCCCCTCAATAACAATATCCGAACTGAAATAATCAAAAAATTGTTTTACAATGACTATATAAAAAAAAACGCACGGGTACGCATTATTACCGATCTAATTGACGACACAACCGGCGTGCTTACAATCCTGGGGATCTGAGGCAGCGGGGAATGACTTTGGATTGACGCTTGCAAAACTTTCTCGTTAAATGTAATGCAAAATAAAACGACATTATGAATAAATAAGTCTATAATTATTTAATTAAGTTGTTTAATGTGAGTGTGTAGGAATGTAATAAATTTTGACATGAGCGCGGATCCGGATCTTACACCTACATTATAGGTACGAGGGCTGTTTGATAAGTACCCGTTTTCTAAATATATTAATATCACTGGCCGCAAATAAGTATACCACCTTTTTAAGCCATTTTTCAGAGGCGGGAAAATTAAAAAAAAGGCATTCTTTTGTTTTTTTTTTCTCATTTGACAACGATTCAGTGAAGGCGTGAACTTAAAATTGTTAAAATGGAGAAAGAACAGTATCGTTGTGTAATTAGATTTTTAGATTCTTATTTTTGGAAGGAAAAACATGTGATGAAATAAAAGTAAGAATGCAAGCGGTTTACCATGAATGTGCTCCTTCTAAGACAACCGTCAGATATTGGTATAACGAGTTTAAGCGGGGGAGAACAACCGTCTTTGATGAGGATCGCCCAGGCCGGCCAGTTGAGGTGACTACAGATGATATGGTTAAGAAAATTGAAAATATTGTTTTAGCCGACCGCCGAATTAAACTTCGAGAAATCGTTGATGCTGTAAACGTTTCAATCGAGAGGGTACAACACATATTAGAAGAAAAATTGGGTATGAAGAAAGTATCGGCGAGGTGGGTGCCGCGTTTGCTCACGGAGGAGCAAAAACGGAACTGACTGACTACTTCGGAGCAGTGTTTGGCCATGTTCAAACGTAACCCGAAGGAGTTTCTGCGTCGTTTCGTGACCGTGGACGAAACGTGGGTCCACCACTACACCCCGGAAATGAAAGAGCAGTCGAAGCAGTGGATTTTACCGGGTGAACCTGCTCCAAAGAAAGCAAAAACCGTCCCATCGGCTGGAAAGGTCATGGCGACCGTTTTTTGGGATTCGCAGGATATTATACATATTGACTATTTAGAAAAGGGAAAAACAATAACAGGGCAGTACTATGCCAATTTATTGGATGAATTTGACGCCGTGTTGAAGGACAAACGACCCTATTTAAAAAAGAAAAAAGTTCTGTTTCATCACGACAACGCCCCGGCTCATTCGTCCAGAGTTGCGACGGCTAAATTAGCACAGTTACGCTACAAACTAATGTCTTACCCCCGTATTCTCCAGATTTGGCCCCATGCGATTTATTTTTGTTTCCCAACACAAAAAAAATGGCTCGGTGGCAAGCGATTTGGATCAAATGACGAAGTCATTGCCGCCACAGAGGCCTATTTTAATGACTTTACAAAATCATACCTTTTGGATGGTTTATTGAAGCTTGATGTATAGAGTTAAAAGATGACTACGTAGAAAAATAAATGCATATATACAAAAAAAAATGATTTTTTTTTCCATAAACGGGTACTTATCAAACAGCTCTCGTAGTAAGGCAGGGATATTTTATCCCAGGAACTATCTAAACACATGAAGCAGTTTACGACACCATCAGACAAATCCCAATTAAGTACTTCGCGTCGTGCCTAGGCGCATCGGCCAGGAGTTGATCCAAAGCAATTTGGAAACACGCGGGATGGAATCATTATTGAAACTTATCCCTAAAACGAACATTTGCATTAAGTATTATAATTGAAGACTCACAGATTAACCAAACTTTCAGGTATTAATTAATCAGAATAATGCATTATTATCACAAATTAACAAAATAATTAATAATACTAGCTACACTTGCGAGTATTAAACCTTGCAAGCTCTCTATTTAACTTCACTTCATAATACTTATATGATTATTTTCTTTTTTGTTGCATGTGAACCTTGACCACTTGAGAGTCAGATTGATAAAAAATTTGATTGTGCATGTATAAAACCTAACTAACGATGCACAAATCAAGTAAGTACTTTCGAATTAATATCAATACATGGATATGAAATCCGAGCAGAACAACATTCTGCCACTTTGAGGCTGTTGAAACATACTCAGTAGATATGACCATTATTTGGCTAAATATTTGTCAAATAATTTATTGAATCAGGCGTTACTTTGCGGAGGTCCATATTTATGAACTAAAAAACAATTACTTTGCTCACCCGCGACCACTAATGACAAATAGTTATATCTGTGCGGCAAATGTATGTTTCCATGCAACACCTCCACCTCCACTGCTACACGAATCAACACATGCCACACAGACCCAACTATCACCACCACCACTATACTAAACGCTGACGCGTTTCGGCACTCTCCACGAGGCCATTTACGAAGCACAACAACAACCGCTCAACATGCCACCACTTCCACTACTGACATATGTAAACCATGTACTCAACTTAGTTAATGACAAAACCAACGTACCCACTAATATTTTATAAATTCCAAACTACCCTTTTATGTAAGTCCTAAACTACCCTTTTTTAAGAAATGAATTCCAAACTACCCTTTTTATTTTTAATCTACGCCAGGTACCCCGTTATTTTTAACCGAGTACGGTAAAAAGAGAAGTCATGTTCTCATTATTACTATGACACATTATTAAAATTAGAACCAAGTCGTAACAAAGGCGAAGAAACCAAATTAACTTGTTCATTAATAATAGACCCCATGTTGTTGTACCTAATTATTTCCAATTGTTCTAAAACCGATAGCCGCAAACCCTTATCACAATAATGTAAAATTTCGTACGTATCTGAGTCTAACAACGAATGATTCGTTTCTAATAAATGCTTGGCAAAGTTTGATTTCTCTGGATGATCATGCCTATATGACGAGACATGCTCTTTAAATCTAGTATCAAAGCTTCGACCGGTTTGTCCAATGTATACTTGACTACAGTCGCCACAAGTGAGTTTATATACGCCCGACCTGTTCCCTTTATCCACCTTTTCTTTGTTATTACAAAGTCTAGAACGTAAAGAATTAGTAGTCTTAAAGGCAACATTGATGTTATTTGATTTTAAAATATTATAAATCTTGTCAGACAACCGGCCAACATAAGTAATACTAGATCTAAATTTGTTAGTAGGCTGAGATGGCAACGCAGAGTAAAGCATGCTATTCACTAAGCAAAGCAAGCAAAGCAAAAGCAAAGCAAAGCAATTGCAAAAGCAAAGTAATTGTTTTTTAGTTCATAAATATTTGTCACCAAAATACTCCTACTGTAAAGAAAGTCGGACAATTAACTGAAACTGACAATTCTCTTGAATATATATTTTTTTAAGAAAGCCCTTCTGCCGCCTCAAAGAGTCTTGAACCAGCTAGGGATTCCCGAGTTCCAACGTCCCAAGACTTAAGAAGAACTCTACGAGTAAGAGTAAGCCGGTAACCGGTCGCTCATCGCTGCGTCCACCCCTGAACGAGGTAATACTATGTAGGTACATACAAATTTTATGCGTAACTACGCAACTGTCGCTATTGCTATTTATTACTCACGACCACGGGATTCTATCTCTCCCTTAAAAATGTCTGGCTCTTCCTTCACTGAGTAGGGCTTACCTACAAAATATATTTCAATCTTACAGGTGCCACCTTGGTGCCACAGTGTCTCCTGTCAGGCCTCAAAAAATACGACCTATGTGTTATTCTTATTCGCTAGTAATAATCTTACCCGATAACCAGTGTAATTTAATTATTGTGACTCTTGTCTGAAAGACAGACTCGACAGGCATACTTCAAGTTGACATTTTGTACTTCTCATGAACTCTTAAGATCTACAAGTTGCTATGATCTCTAATCTCGAGGACAAAGCCTGAAGTATAATTGATGATTAAACGAACTTACCTGAAGTGAAGTTCTATCATAATTATACGAGGGCTTTGTCCGAAGAGATTAGAGCCCTCCCTCCCAAACTACGAGTACTTCTCCCCAAGTATCAAATGTCAACTTCAGTCAAAACTCTGAACGAAATGACGCAGTGGTAGCAGGAACCTCAGAGCCTGGATGGGACTTACCCACTTTTTATTTTTGTTTTTGGTGTTGTTTTTTAAAATACAGTGCGTGAAGGCGAACACTTAATCGTATTACTACAAGTTGCTATGATCTCTAATCTCTTCGGACAAAGCCCTCGTATAATTATGATAGAACTTCACTTTAGGTAAGTTCGTTTAATCATCAATTATAATTTCTTCGGCAGCACACATTTAGAATTTCTTTAACCTATTTAACCGAAACAAATCCGATAACTAATTACAATTTTTGCATTAACAGTAAAACTCGCCAGCTGACTCGTTTTTTTTTTAATTTGCTTCCGTACCACAGAAGTAGGATGTTAGCGTGTTCTCAGTTACGGAATTTTGCTTCAAAAAATTCTCCTTAATTATGATCGGCTTACAGCTGTTCTTACTCATGTTTAAGCAACCAATCACGAGGCACATGCATGTTTAAAAAAAACTCGATATCAGAGTCAAACTTAGTATTCTTTTTTCAAATGTTATTATTTTACTCAATAAGAGTTAATGAAATTGGTATGGGTTATTATGTTACTGAATTTGACCATAGAGCATATAACTTGAAACAGACTTATAACATTAGTTATTATTGTATATTTTTTACCATTTAATTGATAGATTATAAAAGAGGAGTAGAAAAAATTGTCATTGTATGTAGAAAAAATTGTTTTAATTTTTAACGTCCTTATTTGGGCAACTATATTTTTATTGATGCCGTGTAATATTCTGTATCGGTTTTATTCTCGGACATAGACAAAAAATTAATTTCGGAAATATAGACACGCCTGTGTAAATATGTCCGTGAATATACGTCAGAGGAGTACGAAAAAAATTGACGTGATGGATGTAAATGTGCGGAATTCAAAAATGCAATAAAATTAAAAGTCGGGTAAAAAGTTTTTACCGCTTTGTTCGGCTGGGGATGCGATATGGGCTCTGTTCCCTGAAAATAAAGAATTTTTATTTAGTATATTTAAGCTACCTCTACTACTACTAATATATATAAAGTAAACCATGCTACCCAGAGAATACACAATGTCATTTCAATAATTGCGAAACACGTCGATTCTTTTCCTGTTGTTAATTGGTTGTTTTCTAAACTTTTACATACATAAACGTGCGGTTATTTAAATGTTCAATAATTCTTAAACGTAATCATTGAAGAACTCCAACGTACTTTTTATTGGTGTGTGTGTGTGTGACAAACGTTCGTGTTCATGTCACGTTCAACGAAGTATTCCGGCTAGACACGATCGTGAATTAATGGTTGCCGTGAGGTGTGGTTGATGTAGTGATACTATATGTTACTATCGTAACTAGATTAGCAGTGTACGGCATTGACATGAGGCCTCTTCATGTACGCTTGCATCTCATACACGCATGGCCACCGGCCTGTGTGACTTCAGATGCCAGCTTAACGTACCTAAGTCAACGCGGACGTCCGTCCCGATAATTAGATATTATTTAAATCAATTTACAATTTATTAATACATTATAAAACTACATCATTAATATTACGTACAATGTCAAGTAATGGGCATTTACATTGAAATACATCAGCAACAGGCCTCGTCAACTCGCTTAACCTAAATTACAAAACATCATCAGCAACATGCTTCGTCAAAAAACCTAACCTAAAACCCCCCGCCCCGCATTAAATATTAGTCAAATTGGGGAAATGTTCTGTAATAATATTTTTATATACATAAGTACTCGACATTTACTAACAAAAACGAAATAAAAAATAAGTGTGAAACAAATTAGAGGCCTAAATTTTTTGGGATCAGTTAGTACTGAGCTAGTATTGAAAAATATTTATCCGAATACTAACTTGGATATTCTGCCAATACCAACGGTCGGATCAGGCAGGTAGTTTTTGAGCCGATCGAATTCTTTCAGCAGACATTATCAGCTATTTGTTACGAAGAGGAACTGTCATCATAAGTTGAAATTGTGATAGCTGAAGGGACCTTGAATTACAATGAATGCGATAAGTTACGATAGTATTTCCCCTGTCCTTTATATTTGTATTTCTGTCTAATGAAATGTCAAGCTTGTCAATACTTATTTGAAAATAAAAAGATGACCCACATTAGGAAGGTATTTACACTACTCGGAGAACCCAATTGGTTTTGTACACGGAATGACGATATCATTAAACAGACCAAGTAATGTAGGAAGAATATTTACATCCTCGTACAAAACTGGAAATGTAATAATCGGTAATGTGCAAAGGAAAAACATTTCTTAATAGGTACATTACCCGGTTTTGTATGAAGAATATTTTTTCCTTGTACATTGCTGGTAATGTATGAGTAACAAGGAGTACAAACGATCTCATTTTTAATATTTTAAATCGGTATATTTATGTATCTATCTATGTACTATGTATATAGTATAACAATATCTTGTATGTAAAAAGTGATTTCTTCCAGCTAATCTGGTTTAAGGAAAGAATACAGGGCATAGATAGGTGAGCATAATACCAAAATGATTTCGACATTTTGCCTTCTTGTCGTGTTTTTGTACCGTATATAGTTGCCGTTACAGAATCTCCGAGAAGCGACAGCGCGATGAGTTTAAATCGGTAATCTCGTAGCGTTTGAGTAGTACTTAACAGGTACTGACGGATTTGTGGTGCGATAAGTTTTCAAAGTACTTAACTCTTCGTGATAAAATACTATATTAATGCTTACCGAAAATTTCATTAACATAATCACAATAGTCTTAACAAAAGCCAAAAAGCCAAAAGTCTGTTCGTACTGTCACAAGGTGCTACCTAAGTGAGAACCGATGTGTAGTGACCAGTCTCTAAAATCGATGTCGGTTTATTGTCCTTCAAAGGGATTTCTCGGGCAACGAGAACATAATTATATAAATGGAAAGACGCCATGAGTGTGGAGTGTAGACAGTTAACTAAGTTTGCCAAAACTCTTAGCGGACCTTCAGCGAACCTCAGGTTTAAGAGGAAAGAAGCAGTTTAACCTAAAAATAGCCAGGTATTTTCAGGAAAACACAGCTTATTATTTTTTTGAAAAACTTTTTAGTACTGTTTTTTTACACCGCGTTCCATACCAGAGATCTTAGCATCCTCTTCAACGCTGTTAGAAAATGAAATCCGAGAAGGTGACATAATGCATCAGCTACCACCGTAATGCATTATGTTTTCTTCATTCTAGTGTGGTTGCCTGGTAGAGGTCGCTCTTTAGCTATAAGGCCGCCTATTGCTACCATAATACCATAACATTTTCTCTTGCGCTTTTGTTCTGTTTTGTTTATTATTTCTGTGTTCAATAAAGTTCTTGTATTGTATTGAAAGATCATTTTGTCCCTATGTACCTATCGACTTTTCCAGGAAAGAGAGTTGTAATACATAACGATCATTTTAATCATTTACTCGTATACTATTTGATGTACAATATCTGAGGGCGAAAATAGGTAGTTAAATGATAAAACTGTAATCTGGAAAATGGAACGACGACAATGTAAGATAAATTTATCTTATCATTTTTTCTTGTTTATAACTTAGGGATTTGAATTTATCTGTTGCACAAGAAAATAACGAATATAGTATTTTTTTCTAAAATACGGTTTTCATGTAATACAACCCTCCGTATGTGGTAAGTAAAAAAAACTGCATTCAAGTCTCTTTTATTTTTTCGAATATATAGACTCCGTTGAGAACAGACGTGTCGATGAATCAATTAAATAATTAAATAATCACTTGCTGAATCGTGACCTTGTTATACTAATACATTCGGTAGTATCATATTTATTTTTTGTCATACGTTTAGGTATGTATTAAGTGGATTAGTGGAAATGTTAACATTGAACTAGTAACATTATAAGTTGCCAAAAATGGTTGCTAGTCCATTTAACCGGAGCAGCAGGACTGCGCGCTCCCCGCCACCACCCCCCCGCCTCGCCCAGCTGCGCCGCCGCCTGCCCAGGAAGACGATGGTATGCCCGAAGTCATCTCAACATCAGAACTAAAGAACTGGATGAAGACCATCGAAGACTGCCTACATGAGGTGTGTTCAATTGCTGGAGAAGGTAAGCTGAACACTGAACAGAAATTACGCATTAGTAATTTATGCCATAAAGTGGGTCACGGTACATCGCAAATGGCAGTGACATACTAGGTCCTCAAGCAGAAAACTGTGCAGGCTTATATTTCCATCGAAACCCTTCAAGGAGCACTTATAACCTTTCGCAACGGCTCCAGGACCTTAAGCTGAGTATTGGTCAGTCAGTGAAACCTGCCCCTACATCCTCGTTCGCCGACATGGTTAAAAAAGGCTATCCTAAAGACAAACAAAAATCAAGCGAAGAGACAAAATCCATAGTTTAGAAAATTATCAGTCCTGAGCAAATGAAGCTACACATAAGAGGCTTGCACAAGACGAAGAACGGCGGAGTCACCATCAGCACGGACACGAAAGAAGACATCTTAAAGTTGAAACAATCCGTCCAATTAACAAACTCAGGCCTAACAATCGAGGAAACCCACAAGCGTAAGCCAAGAGTGGTAGTTGTAGGAGTGCCCACGTCCATGGAGGAAAATGAAGTCCTTAACTGCCTGTTCCACCAAAATTTGTCCGAACTTCCAAATACCAACCTCGAGTCCTTTTTAACTTCAGTCAAATTGAGCCATAAGTCAGGAAAGAAAGATACTGAGACCTGCAATTATATGTTTGAGGTTACTGCAACCATTCGCAAAGCCCTAATTTAAAAAGACAGAGTGTTCATAAACTGGTCTTTATGCCCTGTGAGAGATTTTACTTTAGTCACGAGATGCTATAAGTGCCAGCAGTATGGTCACGCGGCTAAGTCATGTCGGGAGCCAACCAACACCTGCGGCCACTGTGGCAAACTAGGTCATTCGTTATAAGAATGCCAGAAGAAATCAGACGAACCAAAATGCGCCACTTGCTTGCGTTTTAAAAAACCAAGCAACCACACTACAGGTGCCGTTGACTGCCCTGCGAAAATGATGGCTGAAAAAAGATACATCAACTCTGTAAATTATGAATGCCCTTGACAGGGGCAGCTGGAGTCAGTCTTTAACTAACCGCAATAATGTCCTACTAACCTTAATTATACGAGGGCTGTTTGATAAGTACCCGTTTTCTAAATATATTAATATCACTGGCCGCAAATAAGTATACCACCTTTTTAAGCCATTTTTCAGAGGCGGGAAAATTAAAAAAAAGGCATTCTTTTGTTTTTTTTTTTCTCATTTGACAACGATTCAGTGAAGGCGTGAACTTAAAATTGTTAAAATGGAGAAAGAACAGTATCGTTGTGTAATTAGATTTTTAGATTCTTATTTTTGGAAGGAAAAACATGTGATGAAATAAAAGTAAGAATGCAAGCGGTTTATCATGAATGTGCTCCTTCTATGACAACCGTCAGATTTTGGTATAACGAGTTTAAGCGGGGGAGAACAACCGTCTTTGATGAGGATCGCCCAGGCCGGCCAGTTGAGGTGACTACAGACGATATGGTTAAGAAAATTGAAAATATCGTTTTAGCCGACCGCCGAATTAAACTTTGAGAAATCGTTGATGCTGTAAACGTTTCAATCGAGAGGGTACAACACAAATTAGAAGAAAAATTGGGTATGAAGAAAGTATCGGCGAGGTGGGTGCCGCGTTTACTCACGGAGGAGCAAAAACGGAACCGACTGACTACTTCGGAGCAGTGTTTGGCCGTGTTCAAACGTAACCCGAAGGAGTTTCTGCGTCGTTTCGTGACCGTGGACGAAACGTGGGTCAACCAATACACCCCGGAAATGAAAGAGCAGTCGAAGCAGTGGATTTTACCGGGTGAACCTGCTCCAAAGAAAGCAAAAACCGTCCCATCGGCTGGAAAGGTCATGGCGACCGTTTTTTGGGATTCGCAGGGTATTATACATATTGACTATTTAGAAAAGGGAAAAACAATAACAGGGCAGTACTATGCCAATTTATTGGATGAATTTGACGCCGTGTTGAAGGACAAACGACCCCATTTAAAATAGAAAAAAGTACTGTTTCATCACGACAACGCCCCGACTCATTCGTCCAGAGTTGTGACGGCTAAATTAGCACAGTTACGCTACGAACTATTGTCTCACCCCCCGTATTCTCCAGATTTGGCCCCATGCAATTTCTTTTTGTTTTCCAACCTAAAAAAATGGCTCGGTGGCAAGCGATTTGGATCAAATGACGAAGTCATTGCCGCCACAGAAGCCTATTTTAATGACTTTCCAAAATCATACTTTTTGGATGGTTTATTGAAGCTTGAGTATAGGTGGAACAAATGTATAGAGTTAAAAGGTGACTACGTAGAAAAATAAATGCATATATACAAAAAAAAAATGTTTTTTTTTTCCATAAACGGGTACTTATCAAACAGCCCTCGTAAATAACATACACTGTATAACACTCGCACAATTGCTAAACTAAGCAAATAAGTATAAGTAAAGATGTCTTAGTCTGCAGTTTTTGCATCGATTTTGACCCAGTAAAAACTTCACTGAGTCACAGTTTTGTAGGTATACATACTTGACCTATTGGATAAATTATTAATTAATATTAGGTTTTGAAGTAGAATTACAATTTGTTATTTTATTGTTTTGACTTTATATAATTTGTTAAACTAACTACTTTCACATACCGTACACTGATTTGTTTACCCTAGGGTGATTATTTTAGCTTATAATTGTTAGCTCGTTTAGCCTGAGATACAGGGTTTTATTAGTAACCTTAGTTCAGGCACACGTGCTACGTAGATTTTAGAAAAAAAAATATTTTTTCCCATATTGTACTGCTAATTTTTTTTTAATAAATTATTATTATTACCTACTAATTTTGAAGATTGTAAAAAAAATAGATAGCCATAAATTTGGCATGGATCCGTGACTAAGCTGAAGAGAGGTTAAGTCTATTTATTTAAGTAATTAATTATTTAACCTAGACGTTGTAGAGTTTTGCGGGTGTTAGGACTTAGTGCGAGATCCGTCCGGATCGCTACCACCATCTTACTCCTGTTGTGTTCCTGTGTGGAGAGTAAGACATCCGAGGAAATCACAAGCACAAGAGGAATTTCATCTTAGCCTTCTAGGTAGGCAGTTTTGATCACTGATCACTTACCATCGAGTGACCCACTTACACGTTTGCCTTCCTTATCGTATAAATAAAACATAAAAAAAGTACAATGCATGGAGGAGGATTCAGATCATGTTTCACAAATGTATGGAAATATGCTATTTTTTAGGAAAGCAATGATCAAAGTAGCAAATAGGGGATGCCTAAAACACATATTTCATATTCGACACACACGGTAAATATTTATTTTGGATTGTGAACGGTAAGTACTCATTGTGTAGAGATAGTGAATTGATTGATCATGTCGCAATTCTATAGCGACAAATACCTACAGCCGGGATCGCGATACTTAAAACATACATTTAAAGGTTAAGAAGAAATTAATAATAAAGATTTGTTAGTTACCTCGGACGTTCATGAGCGATGAAATAAACAGTCACTCCTGTAACCATTGCCAAAACAGGGATGAGAAGAAACCAATACTTTGACACTGCCATTGTTCACTAATTACCATTTATTTTAATATATTTTTTATGATTGCACTTAAGTAGTGCAACTGTTGTGAGCTACAAGTTTTTACAACACGACATGACAGTATGTGTTATTTTACTCACTTAAGCGCCAATATGTCTAAAACTGAAGTGTTGTAATAGAGCCATCTATGTTCAGATCTGTGTGTTTCTAAGTTCGGTTCTGCAGTTTCGCTTAGATAATTGTTACAATAATTATTGTTAGATGTCGCTAAATAGGCTGAAAATGTAAGTTCTAGCTAATTGTAAATTTACCTTATAAAAGATATTAAAAAGGTAAGGTATACACCAGACAAGATACACACAAGGTATATACATTAAACGTACAAGACCCGAGAATCCGAGACATAACTAGCAAAACAACATGGCGCCACCGTCTGTGCATCGGCTACAACCGTTTCTCAAGAATTTTACACGGCGGTGGTTTTAGGTGCTCGACTATCTAATGCAAGGTAAACAAGGTTGTCTAGAGTATTCAACAGATGTCTCTCGTTAGGTGGTTCCGGGAGTTCGCTGGGTTGTGGGTGCGATTAGTGCATGGCGGGGAGCCGGAGTGTACAAAATCGATCGACCTGTACGACGTGGACGAAACCGGACAACTCCTTTTAGATTATGTCTTATGTTCAAATTGTCCAAGAAACAATTAACTTATTTCGAAAATGCATGACGTGAATTACTGGAAACAGTTCCCTGCTGCAGTTAAGTAATTAAGATTACGCCACATAGACAGGTTGTTATTGGAGATTTTGTTAAAAGTTTCAACAGTGTACCTACGGTCAGCAGCAAAGATATTAAGGGAATACCTACCGGTGTAGTCAACGCTGTCACGGGGCGGAGGGAGGGACCTTTTCTCATTGTACAATCAGGGCCCTATTTCACCAACTTACAAATATCATTTTACATGAAATTTCGATCTACAATTACATTGCAATAAGCGCATTAAAACAAAAAGGCTTCAATTCAGCAATTTACAAGGACTTGTCATTGTAAACTTTAAAGAAATCAACATTTTTACTTTAAAGGTTACAGATTTATTTCAGAGTAGACACATCGTTAGCTTACAAAGTTTAGTTGTTGACCTCAGTCTCTCGAAAGACCGCTCCGCTCGTCCGCCCAACATCATATACTCACAAAAAACCGGCCAAGTGCGAGTCGGCCTCGCGCACGAGGTTCCGTAGAAAGATTTTAACGCTTTTCCCTAGTGTTTTAAGAAGTTCAGTAGCAGAGCCCTGCACCTAAGCAAAATGTACGCAGTGTGGGGTCAACTTACATTGATCTGCGAAATCTACAGACAGACATAAAAATTTAAGATTTGTGAATTTTCTGAGTGGTTGTGCTATTAAGAGCTAAGCTACCTTCATACCAAATTTCAAGTTTGTAGGACAACTGGAAGTACCCTTTATGTTTTCGGATTACGGCAATTTGTAGGGAAATAGCCTTTTTAATGCCTGTATCTTTTGATTGTGTTGACTAAGAAGGTTGATTTTTTCACAGCTTCAAGGGACCGCAGGCTTAAGTATTCGAGAGGCAGACAGACAGACGAACAACAAAGCGATCCTATAAGGGTTCCGTTTTTTCCTTTTGAGGTACGGAACCCTAAAAAAACACGACAAAGCTGACATTGTAACGTTGGTGAAATATGAGCCAGTTTGGTGTGCTCTTTCGTATCTTTCTTACAATGAGTTAGTTAAATGTAGTCAGCTATAGAATAATTTTCGCTTTTTTTTCCAAGGTTGTCACCACATGCAACTTACAAGAGTCAAACTGTCATATTGTAATTTGTTAAATAACAAGATTGTCGACAGGAGCTCGGCAGTTGCAAGTAATCAAAATGAAAAATATTATCGAAAGACAATAAATATTACGAGCCCATTGCATCGTTTAATTTGTTTATTTTTTGATTTTGAAAACAAGTAATAACATTAAAAGCAAGTTTCAATATTATCTACGAAATTATCATTATTTGATGGATGGGAAATATTCAAATTCCTACGTAGAATCCTGCTGTTCCTAGGGAGATACTGTTTTCTACAAGTTTATAATATAATAAAATCTTTTTTTCGTTATCACTTCAAGTACTTATCAAAAGTCTCGGTGCTCAATCGCCGTAATATTTCAAACTACAGTGAAAATTTCGGGTTTTATCTGTAACTTTGAATACTTAAAGTATTTGAAAGAATGTAAACAAACCATAAAAAAGTGTTTTGGCCTATGGCCTGTCAACCAGAGGATCGTGGGTTCAAACCCCGGCTCGCACCTCTGAGTTTTTCGGAATTTATGTGCGGAATTATATTTGTAGTTTATCATGAGCCTTTCTGTGAAGGAAGACATCGTGAGAACTCCTGCGAAGCAATTCTAAGATGTGTGTGAAGTTCCCAATCCGCACCGGGCCCGCGTGGGAACTATAGCCCAAGCCCTCTCATTCCCAGAGGACGCCTATGCCCAGCAGTGGGACGTAAAAAAGGCTGGTGATGATGACGATGATGATGAAACAAACAACATTTGGTTCCTGTTCAATATTAATTATTTTAAAATAATTGAGCTACCTAGTTCAGTCCGTTTCATTCTAATAACATTGTAATGACGCTTAATTTGACTGAATATATTGTACACATTTACGAATACAAAAATACCTACGTGTTTTTTAAGTTATAAAATAACCTATTTGACAAATTATACGATACGAAATGAAAATTTGTGATTTGTGAAATAAATTATTTGCGAAATCAGTAGTCGTGTAAAGACAGTTTTAGGAATGATGCATTTGTCAATCGTTGGTTGTGAAACGAAAATTTGCTAAATGACTGGCGACAAAGTGATAGGACACCGTTCACAACCGCTGCATCTATCATTTTTGACAGCTCCCGTTTGTTTATTTACATTATTTTAAATACCTAAAAGTACAAAGTTAACTTGTATAAAAAATGTAAACCAACCAGCATTGATTGAGTAAAGCGCTCTCAACATTGTTGCGGCTGGCTACCTTGTCAAATATGTATGGCTAATTATGACCCATAGGATGCATGAAATATATCCCATTAATAATTCCTACAATTTCCCTTTCTCCATTCTAAGATGAGTAACACACAGTAGGTATAATGCCTTTGGGATCTGTTGATAAGCTATATGAAGTTTTGTGCTGGTTTTAAACATTAATCAGCAGAATGGAACGGTTAGCTGAATTCATAATAATACCGGCGGCATAGGATACGAGTATTCCTACCACTCTGAAGCAAAAATTACTTCCTGATTAAATTTCTCTCGCTACCTTTGCATGACGTATTTTATGTACCGCCAGAGCCAGATAAACAAGTACTCCGCATCCTTGTGGGTTTTAAATTATAAAATAGTACTTAATATAATTTTGCCAGAGCCGGAACTACAAAACACACACAGAGCATGGATAGTAGACCGACGTACAAGCCTTAGGTTATCCATTCAGTAAAAATGCCCAATGAGCAAGGCGAATTTGACGCGCAGTTATTCAGATAAATAATTGACAGTTGCAATTTTCAAAGTTTGACACTCTCACATGGACAAGGTACAAAATTTTGATGTTTTTACGGCACACCCAGAGGCCGTGGCATCGATTTTCGTTCGACACACCTGTGATAATACCACTGGAAATGGTTGCAAATCTGTTTATTGCTGCAAAATAACCGCGTGAATAAAATGTTTGACTATTAAGTAGTTAAGAATAATCACTAGGTCATGACCTAGCCCATGGGTTTTTACTGCTTGACAAGAACTTTAAATTCATTAAATTTTTTCTTCATTTTCGAAGGTATTTTCACAGGTATGAGTGGAGTACTGCTATACGTCAGCTAACACAGACTGCTGGTTGTTATAGTCGTCCCACGATAACTCTGCATCGACCTGATATCCTACTTGATTTGGGCATGGATAGAAAGCTCCTACTGCCAATTCGGACTTGAATCGTGTCATTGATAAAAAATGGCCCAACTGGACTACTTTTTTCACGGATGCCTCCCAACTTTCCGATCAGTCTAGTTAAGTTAAGGCCTTGCACTATTCCGACATTCAGGATAGAGTTCCTGCGAAACCCTGTTTTTTCAAATTCTGCGAGGCTAACAAATTGACCACTTCAACGATTTGTAGACTAAGGCTGGGTCATGCCTGCACTCCTGTCTTCCTCAACAAAATTCGTGTCCAAGACAGTTCCTTGTGTGAATGTGGCTTGGATGAGGGTTCCCCAGATCACATTTTCTTCGAATGTCCTAAGTTGTCTTCCTCCTTATACGATATCCTTCCTCCCTTCATTCTTCGTCCCATTGACTTTAAATCTCTTCTTCGTTATGCTTTTACTCCTTTTATTTTATTAACATTTTGTGTGATTTTATTAACTCTAACAACATAAGATTATAGCTTTACTAACTCTCCGTTTGTGTACCTAATTGTAATGTTACTGTGTTTGTTCTAGGTTGACTACCACACGTCAGCGATCATTGGAAGTGGTTTTTTTTTTTAATTATTTCCTTGCTGCTGCCTATCCGTTGATGTTCCGGAGCAGAATCAACCGAACAGTCATCAAAAACTGACATTGGCCCAAGCCTTTTGGCCGCCATCAAGGGAAATAGAATAGAACTTTTGATTATATTAGACATAAACAATAAACAGGTCATCGTTCATTCACCATCCACCACTAAAATACCTCTCATATTTCGTTTTCTAGTTTTTTTTTACCGTACAACAGCAAAACCTACTAAACACTGGCAAAATTGTCCTCCAATGGACAGAGCCATATTTAAATAAAAACAGCAACTTTTGATTGCTACTATCCTTATTATTTTTAATTAAAGAAATGTCTGAGTGACATGGAAAAAGTATTACCACAGCGTGATTTTTCAGGGTTGCCAATTACAATCTTATGCAGTTATCGTGGGACGATTATGTATCCTGCTATTTAGCGTCGCAACTAGCAATTACTAAAGGCAAAGCGACACGTAGGTACTAGTCTCATAGTATTGACATGTTAACGCGAACGCGATCGAAACGAAAACGTGAAGTTTACATTAAGGGCTCTGTAACCTTTATGAACAGTTGCGTAGGTGTATGCGTGCTTAAGAAATCAGTATTCAGACTTTAATGACCTCATTATTTATTTATCATCCACTCTGATGAGTAAGAATAAGGGATACATTTAGATTTATTTACCTATTCGGTGGAAAGAGGTGAGCGAAAGTAGAATGAAAACGGAGTAAAGATTGATGTGAAAAAATCTAAAGAGGGATTCATTTGTTTATGTTTGATGTATAAGATGCTGAAGACGCTGTTCTTCTGGATCAAAGTGATGTGTTATCTACCTGTTAATAAGTATAAAATGCCATGTTACATACATATACATGTACCTAAGTCAACAATTAATCAAGTCAATATACCTAATTATAATAATAAATATAATTAATGTTTAATATTTTACCTCATTGAAAAACAACCAATCCCGATTTTTCTCCGTTACTGATGGAAAAAAGTCTGCATATACTGGAGCGCTCTGGGGTATACGTTTGTGATCAAACATGTCCTAAAATAATAAGATAGGATATTTTGTATCATGTAGGTCAAATGCGTATTTTTATCATGGTTTCAGTAGTAGAACGAAGTTAAAACGATAATTATTGTCATAAGGATCGTTTAGTCGCTAATACAAAAATATTGACTTCAAATACCTACATTTTTTATAGGCACTTTTCTTCCATGGCGACACCGACCTAAATTCTTTAGGCCGTTAAGTAACACGATTATTATGCTTACCTACCTACTTTTCATTTGACGACCGGATAAGTGGACCTAGTGGTAAGAGAACCTGACTCGAAGCTTGAGGTCCCTGGTTCGATCCACGGTTGGGGCAGATGTACTGTATGATGAATACAAAAATGTTGGTTCTTGAGTCTTGAATGTTTAATGATATATTTTATCTCTAAGTCGGTTTATCTAAACATTCCACTCCGCATCGGATGACCAGGCTAACGTAGCAATGTTTACTTGGTTCTGGCCATGGATTTGTACCATGAGGTCAATTTTGTTTGATCATTTTGATTTTTGTCACATGCACTCATAGACATATAATACTAGTGTGGGTATATTCAAATCTGTGCATGCACTAGTATTTGATCGAGGCTTTCAGATGTTTTTGCTTTGACCGAAGCTCATAATATTAGGATATGGCCGTCACAGTTACACGTATTAGACCATGATCTTGATCGATTCGGTATACTGAATCGATTTTATAAAACTTTCTCTGTTCCCTAAATTGAAGTACATGTACATTCACACACATCTATTATTAAATTACAATCATCTATTATTAGATCACAAATATTATTAAACACGTGTACATTGAAAAAACAAGAATCAAAAACCTTTTCCTCTATGAAAATCTGTTAAAAACGGTGAAAACCTACCTAAATGCATAATAATTATCTACTTAATTTAAAAACCATTTTCCACTCAAACAATTCAGAGATTAAATAAATGATAATATCCAATTATATCCATAGTTAAGACCCCAGAAATGCAACGAGTCACGCACAGCTTAGGGATAAACATTAATTTCCGTATCAATAAAGTGGTTAAGCTGTTATTCCATAATTCTTGTACGTATTAAATTTACCCATCTCGAAAACTACTAAAGACACCGTAAAATTATAATGAAATAAACGGATCACTCGCGTGCATAAGTCGAGTTTAGCCCGACAGGTTTCTGACCAATTTCTGGGAGCGCACGACTCGGCTACCCTATATTTGACAATAAAAAACCCGGCACGAGCATGTCGGGCCATGCCGAGTGTAGGATTTCGTAACCGTTACTACAAAGAAATGCAGTAACGATAAAACGGTAATTCCCATCGTGTCAAAAGAAATTTTCCTTGAAAGCGTTATCTTTGTAATTTTTTCATATTTTTTGGACCTATGGTAAGATAAGGGGGAGGGGAACACTATTTATGCAACTTTCGGACCATCAATTTTTTTTCTTAGAAACCTCAAATTGTTTTTAAAAGGGCTGTCGAATATGTGCCACACGTTGATGTTTGCTGAAAAAACATTTTTTCAACTTTTGTTACATGTAATAGAAAATATTTTCCTTTGTTATTTGACTATCAAACTAAGTAGCGGCTTCTACAAGACATCTTTATTCTACCTATGCCTATGTCCGTGTATGTCAATTTGCCATTTTGGCTACGAAACCCCAAAAAAACGACGATGAAAACGCCGCTGTCAGCTGCGCCTAGTAGTAGCGCGAGCAGAGCCTTGGCGCGTAGTGTGCGTTTCGCTGCCCCCGAGTCGTGTGCTACCAGAGGAAGGACTACGGAATAGTCCGAACATGTCGGGATAAACTAGACTTATATACGTCAGAGATGCGTTTATTTCACTTTGATTGAGTCTCACGGTAGTTTCATGATGGTTTCATGTTAAAACACACTAAAATTATTATTATTTCGTTTGTTCGGTTCGATTTTGAAATTTGGTTCGGTTCGGTTGCCTTTTTAAGAGAGATTTATTTCTTATTTTATTTTGTCGTTTAAGTAATTGCAAATCCATTACCATCGCGGTCCCCACGTATTCAAAATTAATATGCAGTTTATGTAAGTAGAGATGTGTCCTTAATTCGGACCATTTGATGTGTCACTAGTCAAAACATATTCCAACCTTAAAACGTACCTATTAAAAAAGTATCATCGCGGCTATACAACCTCAACGGATAGGGTTTATCGCGAAAGATAACTTTTCCCATAAAAAAATAAGAAAGTATTTTTACGTCATCTTACTTCAAACCCGAACGAGTCCGAGTTAAGCTGAGTCGTCCAGGTACTTTAGTAATTCATGCAAAACAATTTTCTATTGGAATTTTTTGATGAACGGTCTGGTAAAGATCGCGGGAAGCCATTGGCTGCGGGCAGCACAGACCGATCGTCGTGGAGATCCTTGGGGGAGGCCTATGTCCAGCAGTGGACGTTTTCCGGCAGATATGATGATAAATATGATGAATTTTCTAATATTATTAGCGAAAACACAAAATATTTATGCAACATGAAATAACGCAAATAGTAAATTATTAAATAGTAACTTGTAATATTTTATAACAGGTAGGTATTATTAGTCTATTGTGCCCGATTAAAAATTTAATAAAAAAATTAGATGATTTAATCGGGCACAATAATGGTCTGATATTTTTGCAACATATTTTATCTAATACTGTATCAGTTGTAAAGTTTATGATTCATGATTTGAAGAAGAAAAAAAAAGACTTTCTTTTAAAAGAAAAAATCTGGCACATTAAGAATTACGTGTCCCTTCTATATTTTTAGTGGATATTTTAAAGAAACTCTTTTTTTTTTGCTTCAAATCATGAATCATAAACTTTACAACTAATTATAATATCATGAAGGAGAGAAAAAAAAATGCAGAGGCTTAACTGATAGTTTTTAACAATAGTTGCCAACATTGTTTTGTTTTCTAAATTGAGCCCAATTTTAAAAGAGTGGGTGAGGTATAATTTACCGAGTAGGTACATACTACATACAATAAAAAGAGTTTGGCATACTTTTGAATTCCAAAACCATTTTTTGTCTTTCGTAGCTTCATGAGATGAGATGACGCCATCTTCCGGTTTCTTTGTACTTCCACTCTCATTACTTTCTATATTCACATTATTGAAATTATTAATTATAAATCGTCTTGAATTATGCAACTTTTTTGTCTGATTTAAGTTCACGTACGTATTCTGAAATTCACAGTATTTTATTTAATAAGTAAACTTTCATTAACATACTAAAGTAATATCAGTAAAGTAGCCAAGTTCCGCTTTTTAAGGTAGTAAATATAGGGTGATCCAAATATTTTTGAAAATTTCTCGAAATAAAAAGGTAACTTAAGGTAAGACGTAACGTACCGACCGCCATCGAGAAAATTCAAATTAAATTTTAGTATCAAATACGCTCATATTGGCGCTGTTCCAAACGTCATACAAATTTCATCGATAAGGTTACTTCTCGATTACGTAAGCGTAGGATTCGAAATATTCGAGCCCGGGCCTCAGAGAGCCTGAGCCAGAGGGCCTGCTTCGCTCTTGCTTATTTTCGATATTATTATGTATTTCATTTAAGGCAAAAAATTAAATCTAATACTTACGACAAGTTAGGAAAAGATGTAAACATCAAATAAAGTAATCAATAAAAACGAAGGAGGAAAATTAATTAAACACTTATTTTTTGTATTAGTGTTGTGCGAGTAGGTACCTTGTTTTCGTTATTTCTTATATAATTTCTGGAATGTTTTCTATGGTTAAACTTGAGGAAAACCATAAATATGAACACTTATAGCGATTTTTTTATTACCTGTTGTTGACTGGATCAGTAAATGTCTTTAATAAGTTTATAAGAAATGTGCGTCCAGTATTCTCTCTTTCCTAGAAATAAATTGCAAGTAAAGAAAAAGATGATAATAATAATAATAATATATACACTATGTTTTTATGATGATTTACCGTGTCTACAGCTCCATTAAGTAATATGAATCTGTAAAATAAAAGAAATGAAACTAAGTATCTCAAAATAAAAGCGACTAAACTCGTTGACGTGTGCTAGATCGGATGAAATAATATACATATTTCTATAATTTTAACTTGAATAGTGTTTAAAATGTGTTTTCCGACAGCTTCCTGTTTCATCCACTAAACGATGGCCTCATTTTCGGTTCGTTTCTCCATTTCACCAAAACTCATTATCTTATTTGAAAATATTTTGTTTTAAATATACGAGGGCTGTTTGATAAGTACCCGTTTTCTAAATATATTAATATCACTGGCCGCAAATATGTATACCACTTTTTTGAGCCATTTTTCAGAGGCGGGAAAATTAAAAAAAAATGGCATTCTTTTGTTTTTTTTCTCATTTGACTACGATTCAGTGAAGGCGTGAACTTAAAATTGTTAAAATGGAGAAAGAACAGTATCGGTCTGTAATTCGATTCTTATTTTTGGAAGGAAAAACATGTGATGAAATAAAATTAAGAATGCAAGCGGTTTACCATGAATGTGCTCCTTCTATATCAACCGTCAGATATTGGTATGAGTTTAAGCGGGGGAGAACAACCGTCTTTGATGAGGATCGCCCAGGCCGGCCAGTTGAGGTGACTACAGATGATATGGTTAAGAAAATTGAAAATATCGTTTTAGCCGACCGCCGAATTAAACTTCGAGAAATCGTTGATGCTGTAAACGTTTCAATCGAGAGGGTACAACACATATTAGAAGAAAAATTGGGTATGAAGAAAGTATCGGCGAGGTGGGTGCCGCGTTTACTCACGGAGAAGCAAAAACGGAACCGACTGACTACTTCGGAGCAGTGTTTGGCCGTGTTCAAACGTAACCCGAAGGAGTTTCTGCGTCGTTTCGTGACCGTGGACGAAACGTGGGTCAACCAATACACCCCGGAAATGAAAGAGCAGTCGAAGCAGTGGATTTTACCGGGTGAACCTGCTCCAAAGAAAGCAAAAACCGTCCCATCGGCTGGAAAGGTCATGGCGACCGTTTTTTGGGATTCGCAGGGTATTATACATATTGACTATTTAGAAAAGGGAAAAACAATAACAGGGCAGTACTATGCCAATTTATTGGATGAATTTGACGCCGTGTTGAAGGACAAACGACCCTATTTAAAAAAGAAAAAAGTACTGTTTCATCACGACAACGCCCCGGCTCATTCGTCCAGAGTTGTGACGGCTAAATTAGCACAGTTACGCTACGAACTATTGTCTCACTCCCCGTATTCTCCGGATTTGGCCCCATGCGATTTCTTTTTGTCTCCCGACCTAAAAAAATGGCTCGGTGGCAAGCGATTTGGATCAAATGACGAAGTCATTGCCGCCACAGAGGCAATAGGCCTCTGATGACTTAATGGCTTAATGACTTTCCAAAATCATACTTTTTGGATGGTTTATTGAAGCTTGAGTATAGGTGGGTCAAATGTATAGAGTTAAAAGGTGACTACGTAGAAAAAATAAATGCATATAAACAAAAAAAAATTTTTTTTTTCCATAAACGGGTACTTATCAAACAGCCCTCGTAGGTACGTAAAAATTATCTACATATTATTCCTTTTTAAACTTACATGATTTTAGGATTCTTTGATGATAAAATAGTAGGTACTCTCCGATCCACCTTTAAAAGCATAAACATCACTTGATAAAGTTCTTTTTGACAATATTATATTGAAAATTAATAATATTAAAGAAGTGGTCGTTTTGAACTCCATTACGTTATATATGAATTAACTGGTGTATATGAATTAACTGAAGACCTGTGACAGCCCAACTTATTTTTTATTTTAAGTTTATTTAAAAGTAACTTTATCATTTAAAAATATATTTGTATGTTTTGCTAGGTAAGTAATTCTACATATTTTGTTATTTTACACTCGTAATTTGTGCTTGTCAACTGCGCTTCTCCGTTTCTAGTGACGTAAAACGTGACGTTTGACAGCGCTGTAACCTTCAGACTTTAACCTGGAAAATCAGAACTGTCAGACAAATCGGGCAAGATCGTATGTCGGACATGCCCAGGATAGGGTTCCTAAGCCATTACGAAAAAGCCTTGGCATAGATACCTAATTTGAAGGTATTTTCATCACACCTATACAAATCCAGTCTTAGCAGAGCCCTACTCCAAAGCAAACAGTACGCAGTGTGAAACTATAAGGGTTCCTTTTTGACATTTTGACTTTGGAACCCTAAAAAGGCCAGTATTATTAATTAACTAAATGTGCAACATCGGCAAGATTTTGGCGTATTTAGCATTTCTAACTTTTCGACTGAGCACAGTAAAAAAGTTATTTAAAAAAATACAAAAAACCTACTTTAAAAATATCGTGTAGGTAATCAATTCTTCTCTCGAATCTGAATAAACAACTTTCAGGTTTTCAGTTAATTAACCTGGTTAAATTATACACCTTGTATAACTTAACCAGTTGAATTGTGATCCCATCATGCATTTTTTAATTATTATTATTATTGTACTCCAGTGGAATTCCCTACCTACATCTGTGTTATACATATAGTTATGTGCTATAATTTTACCACTTTATTATCAGAAATCATTCGTCTAAATCCGCTGTAAAGAACTCGTTCATTCTTGCCGTCGTATCTGTAAAAAATACCACTCGCTGTTTCTGTTCTTCGTAGCATTGTTCTTATTTCTCACTCAAGTATTATTCCAACTTTCTCCTTATCGTGACTTACCAACCTTATTCCTAAATTATCGTGATTACCGTACACGCCTTCTCCGTTATCATTTTCTCTATGCGGAAATTTAATTGAAGATTTTAACATCCCCAGAGCTGGCCTGAGCAGCGTGTGACCAGGTAAGATAGACTCTGCAGCAGGCAAATGAGATGGTCTTGACGGGACGCCTATAACGGTCCCCCCTTCATATCGATTAAATGAGAAAGTTCGTCTCTGTAATATAAATTAAAAAGTTTAACATTAACAAAAACTATTACTTAACCATTCTTTTACGAAAATGCTCTGCACAGAGAAGAATCTACTTAAACGATTGGTACATATCCAAGAATGCCAAAGATGTACATGATTTAGATGAATTTAAATTTATGTATCTGGGGGCACGGCAAGTCGAGCACAGCCGTAATATCCTTCTGGATGCGACTCACGGCACGGCATTTTTGACCCCCCTGTAAATTTGTTGTAAGTAAAGCTAGAGGTTTGAATTTTTAGGCATTGAAACTTACTGGACGTGGTCAATCGACAAGTTTCTAAGCGCTCAGTATAAGATGACACCCGTTTGTCAGATTTTATGTTTTGTTTGTACGTTTGCATGAGGCACGAGGACTCGCACACTCACGTGCATAGAAAGTTAGATCAATAAGGTGAAATTAGTCGATGTGAAAGGAGCGAGACGTTTCATGTTACATGTAAGTACAGGATGATCAGATCAATTCAGTCGGACTCGCGCACCGAGGGTTCCGCACAAATATGTAGGTACCTATGTAAATAGTTCGTCTATTACGAGAAACGAGTCTAGAAGATTTTTGCCTCTTTTTACGATTTTTTAAAAATGTCCAGCGTCAGCAGAGCCCTGCTCCTAAGTAAAATGTATGCAGTGTGGGGTCACTTTGACATACTCGTATAATTAAGATTTTCAGACTTATTTCCTTGGTTGTGCTATAAGAGAGCTACCTTCGTATCAAATTTCAAGTTTCTGGGGTAACTCGAAGTAAGTGGATATGTTTTGGTACCACGGAAATTTGTATGGAAACCCGAAAAAGAGTGTATTTAATGACTGTATCTTTTGATTGTGTTGACTTAGAAGCTTGAATTTTTCACAGCTTCCAGGGACAGCGGGCTATTTGGTGGGGTATCTGATATTGATTTGAGCTTGCTTCCACGCGTTCCAAAGAAAACAAGATTTTAACAGACAGATGGAAATACAAGACAGACAGACAGGCAGACATACGGACTATAAGGGTTCCGTTTGTAACGAGGCTGTATAGCCGTCACAAACCTATGTCTACTTATTGATTTCCTTTAAAAAAAAACATATTGACCTCCGTTCTTTCTAAATTTCAAATTCAAAATTAATTTCTTGTTTCTGATCCTTTGGCTGTTATTTCATTCGCTCTCCAGTTTTACCAGCGTACGGTCGTACTTGTGAACATGTGTTTGTATATAAGTTTTTCCAAGTTTTTAAGCTTATAGCCAAAGGCTTAGTGCGAAGTGAAGTATTGTTACGTGAACTTTCGTTTTATACGAGCTAACTAAAGTTATAAAATCTTCTGTTATCTACCATACTGCAAAAGGCATAATTGTATGTGTTAAGCCATATTTTTTTTATACCACGCATTTTTATCGGTTCTTATCCAATTTAGCTAACAGCTCCTATGTATTGTTCTAGGTGCCTTTTCCTTTTATCCTAAAAATATAATCATCGATTCTACCACCACAACAAGCTTTCATTGCCACTATCCCAAATCCCGTATTCCCGACGTGACACGTTTTTCCTTTTAAGATACCTACGGAACCCTAAAAAGTAAGTCGTACATATTATGTTATGTAGGAACCTACCTACCTACATATTAGCCTAAAAAACTTGCAGGAAAGTAAAAACTAAGTAGATAGAACTGAGAATCAACAACATCTTAGTTTCGATATTACTCAGATACATTGTTAGGCAATCATGGTCGTACAGACAGACGTACATATTCAAGCAACATTGTAAAACCCGCCGGCAGTAATAAGAGAAGCACAGACCAACCATGAGTACCATGACCGAAGGTTGTCAAATAGTTTGCCAGTGCACGTGTAATTTTAAAAATATTTCATATTTAGAACTAACTTTTTATGTTTTTATTTTTTCGGTCATTCCGTTCGAAATTATTTCTCGAACTGGAATCCTAGTTCGAGAATTTACTTTTCTGGTCTTTCTGTATATTTACGTTTCAGTTTGAAATTAGAGAAATAATTATTTCATCCTCTAACGTAGTCTAATCGCACCGTACCTAATTGTGGCCGTAAAGGTGTCTTATACTTTAATTATGCAACGATTTTAAAGAGTTTAGAAATATACAACTACCTATAGTTAAAACCTATTAAGGGTCACCCATTTGAAGAGGTAGGTGAAAGAAGGAAAGGAGATGAAGTTTTACTTATAAATTAAATTGAATTAAAATTAAATTAATTAATTAAATTATGATTGATTGACTTATAGCAAATTATGATTGATTTGAAATGAAAAGTCTTATAGTGCTCCACTAAACCTTCAGGTATACTGCAATGTACGGCTGTTTATCAATTATTTTTAAAGACTTGGTGATCTAGCTAAGTCATGCACAATAGCGTATACAGAAATGTTTGTCTTTACTTAAGTACCTATATTAGTGAAAAAAAAAAAACAGTTTTTGGACTTACCGAAGGTATATTCTGATTTTGAAATAGACTTGGCTTTCGAACTTCCTATAAAAAGTGAAGTATTAGACCAATCTGGCATGCTTAGCTTATTGTGAAACTTGAACAAACTTACATTTATATGATTTAATTGTTCACGCAATGAAATTGCGCAGATTTCCGAAACAATCTGAAATTGGGTATATATTTATGTTCTAATTACTACAAAAATTTCCAAAGAAGAAATTTATTGCACATTACACCTAAGGTAAATAAAATAATATTAGGACTAAACTTGACATAATATTTTGCTGTAGAAATATTCTTACAGTTAGTAAAATAAAAACGGGTTTCGTTGCCATTGTGTTTTTTAGCTTGAAGAAGCTTATATAACGTTTCAAAATAAAATGGCGATATCGGTGTATTCTGTATGTTTTTATACTTAGTGCGATTAAAATGTTAAAACCGTGAAATTGATTAAAAGGAGTACGTAATACATCAGGGTCACTCTAAAAAGTTACAAGAATATACATTTGTACTACTGAACTGTTGGAAATATTGCCACAATTATAAATCTGTACATGAATCTGTATTGTAATCGTGACAATACAAGTTAACTGAGAAAACTTCAGCGATTTAACAGTTTTAAATAGAAAGACAACTAATGTTCCTACTTCCTACCTGTGTAACCAGGCGTCTTAGTTCCTTGCAAGTCTGTAGGTACCTGTTTATATTTTTACTTCTTTTATCAAATTTCCTTGTTCTTTTTTAAATTTCAAATTCAAAATTAATTTCTTGTTTCTGATCCTTGGGGCTTTTATTTAATTTGACCTCCAGTTTTAGTAGCGCACAAACGTGCATCCTACTTCTGATAAACAAGCCTTGGCCGCATACTAGTGATATGTGCGGGTGGTAGGACCTTGTGCGAGGTCCGTCCGGATCGCTACCACCATCTTACTCGTTAATCCTGCCGCTAAGCAGCAGTGCGGTGTGGAGAGTAAGACAGCCGGTGTAATTACGGGCACAAGAGGCATTTCATCTTAGCCCTCTAGGTTGGCAACGCATCGGCAAACCCTCCGGAGTTGCGGGTGTCTATGGGCAGTGGTGATCACTTACCATCAGGTGACCCACTTGCTCGCTTGCCTTCTTCGTTGTATAAAAAAAAAAAAAAAACTATATGATGTATGGTGAAGTTTGTACCAATCTCCAAAACGCACATTGTGCCTTATTATCTATTAAAAACCAATTAGGTAGCCCAGCAAACACCAAACCTCATTTCAGTTTCACCAACTAGCAACCCCCCACCAGGAGTTACCCACTGCGGTCAGCCAAAGCAGCGAACTTCGGCGAAGGAAAGACTGACGAAGTGACGAAGCACAAAATAATTCGCAGTTTTTATTTTTACTACTTTTTTTTATTTTACGACTGCCCAAAGAAAAAAGAGTGTATTGTTTTATTTTGAAACGTCCCCAAAATTCTAAAAACCCACCAGTAGTAATAATATTATTACGAACTTTTTGAAGTGATTTCTGAATAATAAATTAACTGACAAAAACAAGTTTTAGTAAATGAAACATAATATATAACTAAATTATCCGCCTAAAAACGATAGCGATGGGAGAAATCCAGAATAAGTACACTAAAGTATAAGGGCACTAACGGGGAATGGAGCACATATTAAATCGATGGCGAATGAAAACAGCACTTAGAGGAGATATTAACCGTATTTAACACTTCAAAGTCATATTTGACAACTGATTTGTAACCAAATGAAATTGTACCGGGATGACAGAAGTCGAATCCGTATACTATAAGTTTATCGTGTGAATCTAATTCTACTCAAAAGTTGCCATGTTAGTATTAGCCGGAATTACATCGTTTGCTGAAAGTAAATTAAAGCAGTGAAAAATCAGTTTGAACCCACGACCCTGTACTTGAACGGTTAAACTGTTACCAGTTAAATAAAAAAAAAAAAACTATCATCAGGACATAAAAATCGTAAGTTAGAAATAAAATATTTATAAAGGAGAAATGCTGCGCACAATATGTATATAAATAAGGTAACGTTTTCTTAATCTTGATTGACATTTTATATGAATTGAAACCTTTACAATTCAGTTAATGGGAAAACGTATATTAACATTAATAAATCCCCGATCCATCAAATTTTTTTTCAGTTCCTCTCATTCGTGACAACTCGTATTCATTTTATACGTACCTATCAATTACTGTCAAAAGGCAATAAATTGATCCCATCGAAAAACACGGAAAGCGTTTTACCAAAACTTGGTAATCCTGGACGGATAAAGTTCGAGCTTGGCATAGTTGAATTGCGACTCCTTGAATACGCTGGCACTCTAGCGATATTTCTAAACTAATGTTTAGACGCAGACGTACAGAAATACACGAAAATTTCACCATAACGATTTATTTTTACCAAATCTAGTCTACGAGTATTAGCTTCATTGAGTCCGCTTCAGTGAAGCTGTGTCTTAAGGCTTCGGCAAACAGCGAGCGGGATGGGGCGTCGACGGGACGCCAGTGGGACGGTAGTATGTACGAGATATGGACGGTAGTATGTATGTAGTATGTATCATGTACGAGACTGTACCTTGGATCTCGGGGGATGAAGTAGAACAAACACCGTTTACATTAAACAAGTTATTTATTCTACTACCATTGAACTGAACTCTCAAACTCCTGTCTTTATTTCTCGAAGGAAATTGAACGCATACTCATAAGCTTGAGCCGCTGTTACGCTTTGCTCTCTGAAAGGACAAAATGTCTGACGTCCCTGTGTTAAAATGTCAGAGCTCTGGTTCATGACGATGTCCATTATCTTGTCAACTATGGTGTCTATATGCTTGTAATGACTTACTAATAAGTTGACCACCATTGGCTTCACTACTGCTGTGATGTAGTTACCGTGTACCTTGTCGTGTGGGAAAATTCCATCCTCCTTTTCCCACTGCAAACGCTCTACATCTATATCTCCTATTTTGACTGTTCTCTGAGTGTTTTCTTTTCTGTTGTACTCTACCGATCGGTTAACAGTTTCAGCTACTTTAGGTGCCTGGCTCCCATAACCGTGTGGTGGTGTCCCTGTGTAAATGTACAAAGCACTAACTGTTGAGAGATTTTCTGTTAGATCTTTTTCAAACTCTTCTGTAGTGGTCATTTCCGTCCTTTGTTCCATCATCATCTGGTAGTAAAGTTTCTAAAAGAAATGTATTGAATTTTCTCCTAAACATTTTGATGAGGTAACTTTATAGATAATTACTGTAAGGATCTGTTCATACTATAAGCTGTAATGTACTAGTCAACATAGATCTTTTTTTTAATTTACAATGAAACTGCGGAAAAACTAATAGAAATTGTAAGAGGCCAATATGACTTAGGCCGTCCACAGTATAAAAATGTTAGTATGAAATCGGCAATTTGGGAGTCCATAGGAAGGAAGCTCAATCAAATAATCAAATGAGTGCCGGCAGTCCATACCGCCGGGCGAACGGCCAGCGTGACGTGGACGCGACCCGTCCCGCCCTTGGTGTGGCGTCCACGCCGCGCTACCGTCCTGCCGGCGCCCCGTCGACGTCCCGTCCCGCTCGCTGTCTGGCGAAACCTCAAGGAAAGAGAGCTGCCTTGATTCTACCTCAGTCGTTGAAGTAATGGTGAAAGTCATTGGTGACAATGTTTTTGTGAAGTGGAAAACAAAGTGTTGCGGCTGTGCTTATGGGAATCTCTTGGTTGTGTCGGCAGGGGCTACTTCAATTAAGGATATTTATATCTCTTGACATATATTGTATTTATTATAACAGCTTTAAATCATTCGCGGTATAATGAGAACGGGATATTGACCGCGACTACCTTATCTGTATAGTTTTGATGACTTATAAGGTAATCGCGGTCTATATCCCGTTCTCATTATATCTATTGTATTAGTGCTGAATTCTCAATGGTTTTAGGGTCCCTTATTTAACAATAATTTATGGAATTTGCCGATAACACGTTATGTGTATGCTGCATGTTTCTTGTTAGAAGAAGCTCGAAAACAGCCACGGAGAGTGAAAATAGTAGGAAAATATTGACGTCGACAACCGTCGCGACAGCCCTCGCGCGGCGTATTTTCGTTGTCAGTTTTGATGAGTTGGTGCGCATGATCGTTGTTGCCGCTTGACATACCTGTCGCAGGGATTTTATTAAATTAACACTGAATGGGCGAATGTATGAGTAAGGATTTTCTTAGTTTTAGACTTAGAGAGCTGTAAATTAAAATTTAAGGCTATTGAATTTTAAGTTAACATATTGGTTTAAACAAAATTTAAACATGCATCCGCAAAAGGGTTAAAAGGAGGATAGAAGTTTGCACGGAACTTCTGTGACTGGCATTTGGTTCAAATGATTTTCATGTGATATTTACGAAAGAAAATGTAAAAATAGGTAGGAAAAAATCGAATGTCTATGTGTTCGGTTCTTGTGTAGGGAATTTATTTATATTAAATGCTGAGATATGCTTAGCAACTTGTAGCGCAACTTTAAGCAACGACGATTTGTGGCACAGAAGATTAGGTCATCTCAACCGACGAAGTCTACACTGGATGCGGCTGCCGACTAGCAGCAAAACATGCTCTCCATGCATGAAAAGTAAGGCGACGCGACTACCATTCATACATGTCAAGAGGCCACGCTCAACGTACATAGGTGAGTACAACGTACACACAGATATCGCAGGTCCCCAACGTACACCCGGTATTAATGGTGAACTTTATTACCAAGTAATAATAGATGATTTTTCACATTTTTGCTGTACATTTCTTTTAAAACGTAAAAGCGAGGCCACTCACTACCAACTTGATTGAGTATATTCGAAGATTAGAGATAGAATGCGCAACAAATGTTAACAAAATACGATGCGACAACGGCGGAGATTTAAAAAATAACGTATTTGAAAAATTTTGCAGAAAATAAGGATCCAGTATACACAAGCGTATTCATCACAACAAAACGGCGTATCAGAGAAAATGAACCGAAGTTTAATGGACAGAGCCAGAACGCTGTTATTAGAAACGAATTTACACCCAGTCACGAAAACAGACAGGAAGTGCTTTGCAAATTAAAGCATGCACAAATCCATCTGGAAAAGCGGTTACGCCACAGAACACATAATAGTACAAGTAGTTACGCTTCTAAAAGGAGGTGAGTTCTGTATCTCAGCTATTTAAGCCTTTTGTGAGATAACTAGCTGGTTTTCATTAGAACGTTAGGGTAGTCACTCTTAACAGTTATTAAAAACGCCAAATTATCATCCGCCATCTTGGATCCAAAAAATAATGTCAAATTCGAACTCACCGCTGTCAAATTGCGTGAAATCGACACCCATAACCATTTTTAGTGACAAAAATGGCAAACTGTCATCCGCCATCTTGAATCCAAAAAAGAATGTCAAATTCGAACTCGCCGCTGCCAAATTGTTATATGAAATTGACACCCATGACCATTTTTAGGGTCAAGACCCTTTTTCTCTGGAACGCGTGGAGGTAGGATGCTGAAATTAATATCAAATACTCAAACCTGCGGTCCCTTGAAGCTGTGGAAAAATCGAGCATCTAAGTCAACGCAATCAAAAGATACAGTCATTAAAAAAGGTCGTTTCCATACGAAATGCCGTTTTTAGAAAACCTAAAGGGTACCAGTTGTCCTAGAAACTTGAAATTTGGTATGAAGGTAGCTCTTATAGTACAACCACTCAGAAAAGTCTCACAATCTTAATTTTTTATGTCTGTCTCTAGATTTCGAAGACCAATATAAGTTGACCCCACACTGCGCACATTAGGAGCAGGGCTCTGCATACACTGGACTTCTTAAAACATTGGGGAAAAGCGTTAAAATCTTTCTACGAAGTTATGTCACTATGATATTATTACCATTATTCATCATTAAGTTATACATAAATAAATACCACCTATCTAATAACTACCTAGTTGGTTTTAAACACAAAGCGTGACCACTCGTCTCGACGCGGCACCCGCGACTGACAGCACTGCGATGTCCGCTTAGGGGCCTTGTAAAGACGCGCGTCTGTGGGCGTGTGTCATTTCGAACATTTGTACGTGGTTTCTGTACTGCTTTATCTTTTATATATGTGGGACTAAATTATGAAATTAGGCACCAATTTAGTCTCCCTCAATGTATTTATTAATTTATTATTTCCATTACAATAAGCGAAAGCTCTCTTCTCCGATCTGTGTAAAAATCCTAGCAAAACGCCATCTTTAAACAAAACTCTACTTTCATTCGAACATCCGTCATCTCGCTCACACTTACATCTTACCTACTCTCTCACACTCTTACGTTCCATTTCCCACATTTCGGCCGTCCTGCTCATACATCTGTCCTCAGGCTAACACACACATCCTTACATTCTGAAGCTATACATAAACATAAAAACAACTTAGTTACAATATGATGTCCAACATCTTAACTGAAAACATAATAAGACATAGCTGTAACAAAACATCTTAATTGACATTAAACAAACATCTTGAAATATGTAACATGCTTTATGATAATGAATGCGGTCATATCATACCCAAGAAACTCAAACCTAAAACAAGCATTCGTAAGTAAAACACCTGTATATAATAAAATACTATACCTCCTCATCCAAACGGTCATCACCGAGCTCGCCCTGACGCCACCGCTTCATGTGGTCGGCGCAGGTCGACGTCTTGTTTGGCCCTTCAGCAAAGCTTTCTGACTTCTCTACATCATAGCGATCGTTCCGTTTGACTTTTACCACCTGGTAGGGTCCTAGATACTTAGGCCGTAACTTGAGTCCTGGCCCAAACTGAGTCCTTTTTATGGCTACTAAGTCACCAACATCATACTTAGTACTTTCCTTCCTCTTGCGATTGTAGTATTTTTCATTCTCTGCTTGAATCTTCAAAATCGGCTCTTTAGCGTCTTTTCTGTTCTCTTCCCTGATTTCATATTTGAAAAACAGTCCTTTGTTCATCATCAAAGGTAAAGTTTACACCCTTCTTTAGCAAATCTGTCAATGGCTTAGCAATAGCTGCAAAATTCATAATATACTGCCTAAAGTAGGACGCTAGGCCCACAAAACTATGCAGCTGCTTAATGGTACGTGGCTCTGGATATCTTAGTACTGCATCCGTCTTCTCAGGACTTGGTCGCACCTCACCGTCTTTTATGATGTGACCGACGTTTCATGTTGTATCAGCTTTGCCTTCTTCCAGTTGATCTGCAAACCGCTTGCCGATGCCACCTCCAGTACCCTTCTTAGTCGTTCCACAACTTGTTGTTCGTCTTGAGCTGGAATAAGAATATCAACAATGAAAATTGTCATAACTCCTTCTGCGATCAGCTCTCTGAAGATAATACTAACAAATCTCACAAACATCTTTGGGCAAGTTGACAATCCGAAAGGTGCTCTTAAAAATTCAAACTGCCCATGGTGCGTTACAAATGATGTATATTGGATTGACTCCTCACTGACTCTTAAATGGAAAAATCCATTCTTTAAATACAACACACTGAAGATTTTTGCATCACCCATCTTATCAATTAAATCTTCTATAACAGGTAAAGGAAACTTCTCTTTAACTGTCTTCTTATTGATCAACCGATAATCTACACACACTCGAGTTGACCCGTCTTCAATGAAAATAATCGATTTATTGATTATTTTTGTTTTTATTTTTATGAAACATTTATAGAATGAAATTCAACATACAATGACAATGCAAAGAAAAATCCGTTATCCGTCCAGCTGCTTAACGGATTTTTCTTTGCATTGTCATTGTATGTTGACCCGTCTTTCTTCTTAACTAAAACTATTGAACTTGAGTATTCTGAATAACTCACCCGTATGATGTCATTTGCCAACCACTCTTCTATCTGCTGCTCTACCACCTGCTGCTCCATGAGGGATATGCACCGCGGCCTCTGCGCTACCGGCACATCATCCTTCAAGACAATTTTGAGTTGAATAGGCGCCTCCTTGGTTTGTTTGGGTGTGTAGCTGTCAACACACTGCTGTACCTGTTTTTTTACCTCAGGATCCCTCACATGACCTAAAAACACATCATCACACAATGCAAAGCAATTCATGCTCCCCATCCAATCAAGCTCCTTCAAAACAACAGACCCATCATTCATTATCATAACAACATCTTTAAGGAATTCCTGTCCAATTATCAAATCATAAGGCATCACATTATTAGGAATAATATGGAAAAGCACGTCATAATAACACTTATTGTCAATAGTTATAGAAACCGTAAATTTTCCTAACGAATTCGTAAGTCCAAATCCAGAAAACACACAACTGTCATCACGTTTTTCCGCACGAAGTAAGTTGTAGAAGTCCGTCGTCGTTAAATTTACGTCGCTGCCCGTGTCTATCAATGCGTCGACCGTCTTACGTGTTTTACACGAAGATTTGTTCGCCGATCAACAAACAAACATCCTTTTGTTTTCGCAGCCGTCTGAGCTGTCAATGCTGCTGTCATTCCCGTTGGCAGATTCGAATGCCGCCGCCATCTTGCAATCATCGCCCCACGCATGCCCGCCGCCATTCGTAGTGACGTTGCTCACGATCTTCCGGTCGTACGATTTCGTCGCTGCCTTCGTGTCGTTAGAACGGCTTGACGTTTCTGCTCCTCGGTTCACGTTAATGTTCGAACTCGTGCACTTTGAAGAAATGTGGCCGAAATCATTACATTTAAAGCATTTGAGGCCTTTCCCTTTATGTGGGTAATCCATAGCCGAATGACCCATTTCCCCACAGCTGAAACACCTCTTCCCGTGACTGCCGCTTCGCTTATCAGTCTGTTTTAGTCTGTTCAATGAGTTTTTTTCTTTCAGTTCCTCGTAGATTCTTAGTTTCTCTTTTAAGTCACTATAAGTTTTTACGCCGTACAACATAATTTTGTTTATTTCGTCGTCCTTAATACCTTCGACAATATACTTAATTGCCACGTAGTCAGGCATTTTGTCCCGTCTTCCGAGCTCTTTCATGACAAGCAAGTAATCCAAACACGACTCATCACGCTATTTTTTCCTTGCGCTCATCATTTCATGAACCGTCTTCGAGTCTATAGCGTCACCAAATTCTTTAGTGAGAGCTGCCTTCAGGTCGGCCGACGTCTTCTGCGGTCTCTCCGCTCGTAACCACAGAGCCGCTGTCCCCGTCAGCGCGCGTCTCGCCACCAACAGCTGTTGCAGTGGGGTCCAGCCGAAGATCTCGGCGTGATCTTCCACGTCTTCGACCCATCTACTAACCGCGTAAGCCTTATCTCGACCACTGAATGCTGGGATCAAGTCGGCTGTCATATGGAGCATTCCTCGTCCGTCAGATTCAATTCCTTGCTCCTCGGATCCTTCTCCATGTCGCTTCTCTTCTCGATTACTCATGGTACTCGAATTCTTCAAACGTCTTCTTTAGTATTAATCGTCGTCTTCTTTAATATTAATCGTAGTCTTCTTTAATATTAATCGTCGTCTTCTTTAATACGTCCGTCTTAATCGTGTTCAGTTTTCTTCGTATTTTTTCACATTGAATTTTTCCGTCAAATCAAATCATAATTTTCATTGTCTCAAGTTCAAATCACGGTCGAGCCCCCAATTGTGGGACTAAATTATGAAATTAGGCACCAATTTAGTCTCCATCAATGTATTTATTAATTTATTATTTCCATTACAATGAGCGAAAGCTCTCGTCTCCGATCTGTGTAAAAATCCCAGCAAAACGCCATCTTTAAACAAAACCCTACTTTCATTCGAACATCCATCATCTCGCTCACACTTACATCTTACCTACTCTCTCACACTCTTACGTTCCATTTCCCACATATATTTATACTGTGCACCAGGTCTTCCATATCAGAAACCTAAATTAAAAACAGGCATACCAATTAAGTATACTCTTAAAGAATTTAATTGAACACCAAACTTTGTAATGGAACCTGGCTTCAAATTAGTCTTACATCAGAACGTAGATATTACAAAGCTACTATATTGACTGAGTGTGCTAGGGAAGAGACAGTCTTCATACCTTGAATCTCTGTGATAAGTATCTACTTACCGTTCGAATTTTAAAGAGTCCAATTTTCAGTGAATACCTATATCTGTATTGGTATCATCATCATCATCATCAGCCTATTTACGTCCCGTATGCCTATTTTTTAAAGAACCTGACGGTTAAATTCGTTGGGGTTGATCTAAGGGAGGGGGGCTGTTTTTGTCATGGACATTTAACCTTTTCAACGCTCTCATATTTGAATGAAGTGATCATTCACACGCCAATAGCTGTTGCCTTATCAAAAATGACGAATCTCGTAGTGCTGTGCAAAACATTTATCGATAAAATTTACTAGCCTCGGTAATCGTACTAATCGTAGTACGAGAGTGAGTGCTCATTGAAGCAATCTTATTGACATTGACGTAAGTCCTTTAAATGGTGACTTGGGCGTGTTGCTGTGAGTACAACTTATTTTACTAACAGCAACACGCCCGAGTTATGGCATAAACGAATTATTACATTTATTAACCAGTAAGTAATTTTGTTTTGTTCTACTTACACTGCCCTTGATGACGTTTGAAAGAAATGGTATACAAAGTATGTCAAATGAGTAGGTATGACTACAGCAAGTAAATATTCTCAAATAAAATAGACGTGATAATGATAAAATTTTCAATAAATAAAACAACATATACCTACTTATACAGTTTATTTCATTACAATAAAAAATGCCGTTAATTATGTTTTTCAAGGACATTCATCACGGCAATCCAAAATATTTCTATATTTTCCGGTGGAATTAACAAGAACATTTTTCTTATGTTTGATTGGCCATTATTACACAAACAAGATTGTGCGTTTTCATTTTGCTCCGTTTGATATTTTCGGAAAACATCAAGTACTTCGTCCCAACATACGTCAAGTTTCTCATAATGTATTTGTTTAAACATAAATCGAATACACCTTTCTTTAAAATTTATATTACATCGGCATGTACACATTTGTTTATCTGCAACAAGTATAATTTCCTAATAAAAAAGGTATTTTTTTAAGATAAACGGTTTTATTGAAAGACTGAAACAACTTGTATGCTCGCCATTTTGTAGCGGCGGCCTTCTTAGATTTTAATTTTGTACAGTGCACTGTATTCTGCTTGTCAAGCCCTTTCATTTGATACCCATGTTGATTAGATTAAAAAAAAAGGTTACCTATACGCCATTTTGTAGCGGCGGCTATCTTGGATTTACAATAATATTGAATATACATTATTGTATTGTCACCAGAATCAAAGGCGTAGGCAATTCTTCAGCAGTAGACATTTTTTTGTAGATATCGAGAGCGAAAGGTCCACGACAGAGTACATGACAGTTACCCACTTACTGACATAATAGTTAACAATCAGAATGATAGACAATTGCATTGATAAGGTTTTATTATAAGTACTTCTTGTAAGGAGTTTTGCCGCCTCTATTGCAAAGCGGAATTTACACCTATAAGTTATTGGAGTATGTTTTAAGACAATCTCTTATGCAAGAAAAAGATGCAGATAACTGCCACTTACTCATAGTTGCAGTACAGTAATAACTTGCAGGTGTAAATCTTGATTTTATCTTCCTATACTCTTTTGCAGAAATGTAATTAATCTCATACGTAACACAACGGATCAGACCTTTCCATTTTACTAATTTTGTTTCTTATTTACACCACTATGCCATCACTAGTACAGACTATTTACCGTCAATGACGTCATAGGCTAGCCTCTAAAGTGGTTGTTGGCGTATAAGGAACTATGATTTCCCACGATCATAGAGAAGTGACTGTTACGCTATAGAGATATATTTTTATATCGACAGATCAATGTCAGTAAATTGTAATTATTAGGCTTAAATTTTGTTTCAGTCGATTTATATGCTAAGACGATGATTTAATTAATGTTATAAAATAGATAGGGTTACAATTATTGGAAAAGACACCATCGTAACAATATTTTCACAAAAATCAAATATAAATAATACAGTTCCGGCGACAGCACTAGCGACCACTTTATGGGCTGTTGGCGTATGGGACACTGACATTATTGCGTCAAATCATATCCAAAGAATAATCCCGAAATTTTCACATTTTGAGCTGTCCAAACATTCGTCAATTCTTATAAGGAACAAAACATGAATTAATGTAAAGTTTAAGCCAGTAAAAATAAAGCAAAGCAGGTCATAATAGATTTTATTCATGATCAAAGTACAACTTTATTCCGACCTTTTTATGGGTTGTTGGCGTGGTGGGCACGACAGCACTCGACCACTTTAGTGGCTCTTGGCGTTGAAAAGGTTAAGTATATACGGCTTGCTCCTATATCAGTACTCCAAGTTGCCTGGTCTTACTGGCACCGACCGCGAACTTATTTAAAAAAAATCATTTTCTTATAAAGAACTTTTTGTAGCGGTATTTGTACAGCAAAATAAAATGGTTAGGCTTAATATGAAATAAAATGGTTAGATATAGGGCATAATATTCATAATCCATGCGTAGCTTAGTACGTAAACATACATAGGTAGATATTTTGTACTATGTATGCACACATGCATAATATTCGGGACGAGTTTTAACAATGAGAACCAGATGGCACCCGTTTCCATACATACTAATACAAGCTCTAAGATACATCTAAATGTATAATACTGTAACTCTCATGGTATGTGATATTAGGACAAATGAACGTATATATAGTGACCATTATGGCAAATGAAATAAGTACAAATGAAATTGTGGAACATGAAGGGATACGGGGGAGACCGTGTTGCATTATAACTACTCAATTATCTTCTAGAACACGTTATAATTCACCAGTTGCTAATAAAAATACAAAAATATTATGCAGATTTTTATTTAAGATGAGGTAATTTCCAGGCTTTATTCAGCGGAATGGTATGTAGTCGTCCTGCAATCAATAATAAAAGGTAGCTTTGACTTTTTAATAAATATTTTTCATTCTATGAAATGAGAATATAGAAAACATTTTCGGAGGTACAGCCGTTGCTATTAATACGTACCCCGGGCATGCTAGGGTGGTTCGGCCCGGTCAGCTAGGCACTCAAGCGCCCATAGATGGCGTTGATGTTCTAATTTGACGTATTTTATTTTTTTATTTATGATAATGTGCATATTCTTTAAGACAAATATGTTTCGCGCAAATGGCATAACATTTGTGATGTATCCAAATAAGATTCTGATGAATTTTAATTCACAAGATATGTTTAATTTGATAAATAGAACCGCAACAATGACAGCAGTACTGCTTACGCACACATTCAAAGGAATCTTGCTTACGGAAGTCATTGCTTAATTTGCAACAAATAGTCAAATGCCGATTGGTCCTGTTGGTGAAGCGCCTTGATTAGATGTTCTTGAATCTTGGGTTCGAGTCTGTCATATTTTATAAATATATTTCCTTTTTGCTTTTTTTTTGATAACTTTTTGTGAATGACGAATACTTTTTATATTCCTTTTTCATCACACTTGCTCGTAAAGCGTCGTATTGTACGCAGGCATACTGAAGGACAACGGCCTAAATTATTCCTACGGGAGTAATAGGTAATTTGTAATTTTCCCAAGGGAGTAATGAGTTTAATTTTAAAAAATATGGCGTTCACTCGTAGGTAAGTAGGTATAATATGTCATTCCACACTAAGGAGGTTTTAAACTAAACATGGTTTTTTACGTTTTCTACAAATAAGTATTACTTAATTTAAACGTTATTATTATGTTTTAAAACTATTTGATTTTACTTTGCAATTATTTCAGTGAATTTTATTTTGAAAACGATAAAAACTGGCCGTATGGATGGGCTTTCGTCTTTCCAGTCTCTAAACGCGTTTTTTATCATTATCTGTGGAAGTACTGGAAGTCTGAAGTCTCCATTGAAAAAAGTTGACAATCTCAAAACTATTATTTGTTGCCGACTGCAGAGTTTATATTTATAATCGTCTATACTTAATCTAATATTTACGGAGGTACTGCCTGTACTTAGTAAAATACGTCTTCTGTATGTGAAGACCAAACTTTTAATAAACAGATTTTTGTTGCCTTTTATTGTATGTATTTATTTCCTCGCAAATGTGATGAAAAACATTGTGTGTATCACGGGCAGTAAGGGTATTACAAACTCAAGTCATTAAAAGCCCTCCGCCTTCGGCGTCGGCCTTCTATTAGACTTTCGTTAGTAATACCCTTCTTACCGCCGCACAATGTACTATTATAGACAACTTGTTATAAATAACCAAATACTTAATATTTTTGAGTAGCTACATAGTTACACTACCCATTTTGTGACCTTATTTAACAAAAATAAATATTCCCAGTTACGAAATAAATACCAGTTCAATTATCTAAGTCACTTTTTGGGGTTCCGAGCCAAAATGGCAAAAACGCAACGCATAACATGTCCGTCTGTCCATTGTGTCAAAGGCATTTTACTCAAAAACTACAAGATGATATTATTATTGATGTGGAGTATTATAGGTGTCTCGTAGAAGCCGCTACTTAGTTTGGTAGTGAAATAACAAAAATAAATATTTGTGTCCGTCTATGTCTGTCTGTCTGTTAAGCTCCTTTTTCTCTGGAACGCGTGGAGGTAGCAGGCTGAAATTAATATCAAAATATTCAAGCCTGCAGTCCCTTGAAGCTGTTAAAAAACCAAACATCAAAGTCAACGCAATCAAAAGATACAGTAGAGTTGTGCCTGCTCGTTCTTTAAGGGAGCGCTCCGATCTCGTTCAATCGGTGAAAGGAACTAGTTCGGTCTTTTAGTTCCTTTAGTTCAGTGAACAAGTTAGAACTGTTTTGATCTGTGAAGGACACGGAACGGAATGATAGTTGTCCATCTCACTCCCACTTGCTCTAGAGACACTTTGAACGAGCGCTATTTATCTCGCTCCTCGGTCTCGGTCACTCTCACTCGCTCCGTTCCGCTCCAGCGATTCATTCACTCCACTCCTCTACCTACTGAACTAAAGGCGCGAAGACCGATTCAAATCGTGCTAAAGGATTTAGTTCCTTTCGGTCCGCGACGGGAATTAATTCCTAACAGTTCTTAGTTCCTGACCGACTCAAGCCTAAGATACAGTAATTAAAAAAGGTTGCTTCCATACAAATTGCCGTAGTGTGAAAACCTAAAGGGTACTTCCAGTTCTGTTGTCCTAGAAACTTTACATTTTGTATGAAGGTAGCTCTTATTATAGCACCACCACTCAGAAAATTCTCAAAATCTTATTTTTTTATGTCTGTTGGTACTTATATGTCACAGACCAATATAACGTTTGTGGCTCCATAGTTCCAATCATAAAAACCCCATCCCAAATCTTTCGTGATCCGTATGCAAGTGAACATAAAAACGTACCACTAAAATCGAAATAACGAAAACGTGAACATGAGCGTTTCATTGAACAGTGGATAGTGTCAATAAATGTGAATTTTAGTTTATGTGCCTAATGTTGTTTGTTTGATAATAAAGATGCCTCTGTTTGTTACCCCCAAGAAGCCGCCGGCTGCTGCTAGGCGTAAAGTACCTCTAATCTATTAAATAAAGCAACAGTGTTCTTCGTCTCTGCCGTGTCGGCATCAATTGAGTCTAGTACAAGAGTGATCAAAATCCCAAGTCGCAAAAGAATTGAAAAACCGTGGATTAGGTACCCCCGGGCTGTTGAGATGCATTAAGAACACCTTCACAAGAATACTGAAACATCACCTGACAGTGACATTGCTAAAATTATCGACAAAAGATATAAATTTTTGTAACAACAATAATAGCTGCATGGGTTTTGCTTCCTTTGCCTATCCTTTATGGGATTAAAAAGAATGAACATGAGCAATTGGGAAAAACTAAGAAACCCTTAGTTGTGTTGATTGACGTCTAGTCTGATCTGACAACGGTGCATTTTTTGGCGAGCTGGCAACGTAGCCGCAACGCACACCACTAAACATACGCTTAGCGTATGACACTGTCATCGCCCACCCATACATTGCCAAATTTGAACAAAAATATCGATCTCGTTTAAGCTATTATAAACTGTTGTTTTATTTTTAATGTAATTTCGCGCAAATAAGCACCGAAAAAAATGCTATAAGAAGTAGTTCTAGTGTAAAATTAGGTCCCATTCGCCCATATTTGGATAAATGAAATAGTATGAAAGTCGAACCACCTTAAAATGGAAATTCTTAATTATTTAAATGTATTTTTCTTTAAGGATGCAATCCTGCGAATACCTTATTTCTACCTCACAATGTCTAATCCGAGCACGCTCGCAATCCCATTCGCCATATCTTTCTACCATCCTTATGCCGGGTTGTATCTCATATCGTAAACTGATTAGGATTCGAGCCTCTAATCGTTGATCGTTATTAGTTACAAAACTCAGTTACGGTATCAACTGGTTGAAAAATCGCACCTGATTAAAATACCACCACTTGCGCCCGAAAAATAGATCGGCTCCAGTCGGCCCTAAGGAATTAAATTGCGGAGCTTTTGGGTTCACGTTCATGTGATCGCCGGTCATCTGAAAATGATACAGTTACGTAAGTATACATATAAAAAGACAGGTGTAGGTACAAAACGCAATCCTGAGAGAAATAGCGAATGCACCGTGGTTCACAAGGAATGAAGAGATACATGAGTACTTGCACATGCCAACAGTTGCTGACGATATATAATGATACATAAAAGCTCATACTGTTCGCTTAACTGAGCACCCCAACCCTCTGGCTGCTTAGCTGCTGGATACTTCGAGCAATATCATAAATCATAAGGCTGAAGAGAATCTCAGGAAAAAGGAAGCCTCTTTCGACATGGTGTTTCACGCACAACTCACAAAAATATGGAATCGGTCATCACCAAATCACGCTGGCTAACCGATACGTAGTAGGCGTTAATAGCGTGCGCGCGCAGCGACGGCTGCTGGAGCTCCGGGTCGCGTGCAGCGGCTCGATAGGGGTACCCAAAGCACAATTTGTGACGTTATTTAAACTGACCAAAGTATCTACAAATTTTAATATGCTTGATTAACTACTCAACTGCAAAATTCCACATCCAATTTTGCTTGTACCGATTTTTGTGTACTGTGTAAGGATTGCCAGGATTTTTCTCGTAGTCCGATGATTCATCCTCAGAAGAACTCTTCGACATTTCCGCAGAGGTTTGGTTCCCATTTATTTCATATGAGGTTGCGTAATATAGTTGTCTGCTTTTGTGCTTTCTCGCACGTCGACGAAATAACACTGAATTCTGTATAATACAAAATGACAATTAATCTTTATAAATATTTGTTATGTTTGGAAACTGACGCAAAACGAGTTGAGACTAATGAGCATCGTTAGATGTTAAATCCGATTAGGTAAGAATCGATTTTAGAAATTGATTGCTTAAAAGCTTCTGAAGCATTCGTTTTTCTGATTATGAAGAATGCTTAGTAGTGATTTTTTTTTCTTATGGTTGAAGAAATAAAGTAACTATGGAATTAAGATATAATACTGTTTTAATTAAATCAAATCAGATTTACATTGTCATTCGTGCTAATTTCAGCTGCGACGTTTTTTACGTCTATATCCCTCGTATTATTATTTGATTCTAAATGATTATTCCGATGGTATAAGATTTGACCGAATCCATCACTAAATTTAAAATAAAAATAAAAATACCGTAAGGTTTGGTTTGGTTTGCGTAAAGCTTTTTTTTTAATACCTACATTGGATTAAAATATGAACTTTGTTAATTATGTTAAAAAAGTATCGAGAGACTTCTGTTGTGAATAAGTATAAAAAAATACCTCCTATTTTTCATGCGTTCAGTTTCATTGAACGTACCTATTGAGTTAACGGTATGTATCGGTTAGGATCACTAACATCCATCCAATCAGCCAAATAGTAAAAAAAACTACTGTAGACTACTTATTATTAAAAAATTAAGACTTTTTGCTTAATATACCATTATTATTCCCAGAACAAATATTGGCTAAGTAATGGCAAATCCGATGACTTGTTAAGCCATAATCGCAAGAAACTTTGAAAATTCCTCCTTCTAGGTAGGCTAGACTCCAGGCTCCCAGCTAGGAATTAATCTATTTAATAAAAGTTAATAAAGTACCATGCTTACTTCATCATCATCACTTTCTGAAGATTCCTCATCCCTGTTAAACATTTTAAATATTTACCCGTTTTAAATGAAAAATATTTATATTGCTTTAAAAAGACTTCTAAGAGAAATAGATTTAAAAAACCCGGACAAATGCGAGTCGTACTCGCGCACGAGGGTTCCGTAAAAAGATTTTAAAGCTTTCCCCCAGTGTTTTAAGCTGTCCAGTGTTAGCAGAACTCTGCTCCTAAGCAAAATGTACGCAGTGTGGGGTCATCTTATATATTGGTCTGTGAAATCTACAGACAGGCATAAAAAATTAAGATTTTGAGAATTTTCCGAGTGGTTGTGCTATAAGAGCAACCTTTATTCCAATTTTCAAGTTCCTAGGACAACTAGAAGTACCCTTTAGGTTTTCGGGATACGGAAATTTGTACGGAAACAACCTTTTTAATGATTGTATCTTTTGATTGCGTTGACTTAGAAGTTTGAATTTTTTCTCAGCTTCAAGGGACTGGCAGGCTTAACGACTAATTTCAGCATGCTACCGTCACGCGTTCCAGAGAAGAAGTGTCTTGACAGACAGATAGACAGACAGATGGACAACAAAGTGATCCTATCAGGGTTCAGTTTTTTCCTTTTGAGATACGGAACCCTAAAAATGATGCTCGTCTAAGCACCCTTAAAATTGGTAAGTAAATATTATTTTCCAAAAAAAAAAAAAAGTTTTTAATTTCACACGGAAACAAAGACATGAGTATAAGGTGATAATGGAAGGAGTAACTGTATTTGTATGCTTAACGACAAGACTGTATAAATCCTTTTTCTCGCTTCGCCGAGAACACACGCGATATACTGTGAAAGATATATCACTGGGTAGGTACGCATACTCACATGTCTAAAATTTCTCTCGCATCGTTCCCGGCGTCCGAATTCTCATCGTTTAATGTGAACGGATTTTCGTCGCTCTCGTGGTATGGACGCTGTAAGTTTAAACGATAAAAAAATTATGACAAGCGTTAAAAACCGGCCAAGAGCGTGTCGGACGCACAGAAAAGGGTTACACAAACTAGTCTTCGCATATCCCATAGAATATGCAAATCTTTAATTGGTGATTTTTCACAAGTTAGGTTTAAGTATTTAATATTTTTTTATAAGTTGGTGAAATAGTCAAGTATTATTCGTTAATCTGTAAAGCCTACTTAGCCGTGATAGTTTTTTGCGTAGTCGGGGGATGGAGGAACTTGAGTCAAACAATTTTTAGCTAGCGATGTTACGAGTCGACTCTTTTCCAACTCGGGTAACTCGAGTTGATTCGGAACGTTGATTCGGATCAGAATACGAGTTGACTCCACTCGGATCAACCGGATGGCGTTCGCTCAGTCCGCGAGTCGGCGAGTCGAGTCGAGTTCGGCGTATTCGAGTTGGCGTATACGAGTCATAACTCGCATTCGCATTCGTATCAAGCCGAGTCAACCGAGTTGGGTGCACGTTGCGGTTGCGCGATTCGAATCGCCGAATGGAACCGGCAAGTCGAGTTGATTCGAGTTGCGAAGGAACTTGATTCGGATTAACTCGCGTAGCGTCTGATTCAGATCATCCGAGTCAGACAACTCGACTCGCCCATCGCTATTTTTAGCTAAATATTTAGCAAACGGATCCTTGAATCGATAAATGGTGGTGGTGATAAATGGTCTTCGCACATCCCCAACATTTCTGAAAGACCTAAGTATCCAAAGATGCCTCACACCACGGGGTAAGCGCGAAAAAAGTTATCCCCACTTTATGAGTAGGGGAAGTACCAAAAACATTTTTTTTTCAACGCTTTATCTACCACTTTATCGGCGTGAAAAATTATTATAATGTAAGTGTATTTATCCATATCCAAGTCGAATTACAGCTTACTAGTAGCAAGAGTTTCTGTGATAAGCCGCGGACAAACGGACAGACGGACATGTCGGATATGGCAAAACAATAAGAATTCTTTGTTGACTATTGAACCTTAAAAAATGCATTTGCGATACAAATAAAACAATTATTTAATAACCTTGTCACCATCGCTGCCTGAATTTGCTCTAAAGGAAGAAAAAATAATAATATATTAATTATTTTTAGATCAAAACATAACCGCCCTGCCCCGTTAGTGAAAATATAGGTAACCATTTGAAACTCTTTGACTGTATTATAGGTATATATACTGTGGCCTTTACTTTTCTGTCTCTACTAAAATATTATCACGAGTTATGGTTTCTTTAGTTAAAATTATTATTATGACAAACATTTTAAAACAGTACCTTGGGTCAGGGATTCTTTTGTTGTTGTTTATTGAGTTTTGTTCATTTTATTTCAATATGATTATTTTGTTTCCTGTTATTTCCATAACAGGTGGTTTTAGCAATAAATGGCATACCTACAGTTTTAAACAATCTCAATTTATTCTAACAATAGATTCATCAATAACAGATTCAATTCCGTATGAGTATACGACGCATTAAAAATTATGTATGTTAATGTCGACGAAAAAATCGTCTAGTAAAAAATACATTCACGAAAAATCTGTTAAATTTACAAAGACCGTCTAGTTAGATATTATGGCGTTATTTTGCCAGGGGGCGCTGCAACATGTATTTTTGTGTCCTACGCCATTTATCTCAAAAACGGCTGGACAGCTTCGGGCACAGGATTTTTTTATTATCAAAAATTAAAAAAGAATTAAAATTATTTATTTCCGTAATCATAGTCTACAATAACTGTACTAGCAGTATTAAAGCTTGTTTAATTGTGATCGTTCGTTTGTGGTTGCGTTGTGGTTGGGTTGTTTGTGAGATTTTGGTCTTGGAAATGAAAATCTCGGGTATTTTAAACTTATCTAAGTTGTAAGCCGTGTTTAATCAGTGACGTAACATTAAGGCAATTTTATTACGATACTCACAAAGCTTGATCTCGATTAGGATTCTTCTTTATTAATATCTGTGAAAAAATAATATTCGAAACAACAGGGCCGTAACCTCAACCAGATGAGGGTCATCCCAGGTAGACTTTAGAAAATGTTTTATACGTGAAGGATGTCCTGAAAACCAACGCCAAGGGCTTATAAAACAGTTCAAAACTATCAGATTAAGCAAGTTCGATTTGACCTTGATGAAAGTTTCAGTTTTTAGATATAAAACTTGAATACTAACAAATTTTCGCTAAGGTCAAATTTGCTTAATTGGTGATAAGTACGTGATTGTATTTTTTTGAACAATTATCTGAGTATCGTTTACGCATTCCTTAATTTATAACAAATGTTTTAATATATAAATCCGAAAGCAAAATAAACGGAAATAGAGAATTCCAAGAAGATACCTAACGAAGAAATATCAACACCTCGGCTGTGTGATGAACGACAGGAAACAGGAAATCGAACTTCGAATTCAAAGTGGTTTTAAGTTTATACAGCAGCTCTACGAAAATATTAAGTTCCATGTTATTACGCCGAAAAACTCATTTTTAGTCTGTAAGACCGATCATGCCCGTACTCGTATGCAAAGCGTAGAAATAAACCTCGGGAAGGCAGCTTTCACCAGGACATAGAGGGCGAACGGTTAAAAAAAGCGTACGTATGTTAGACAGCAAATTAGCTGGATAAAACCGACACTACGAGACACGCCTTACGCTCAGAAATCTGGACGTAAGTCGAACAAAACATAGCGCGCTGGGGCATCCTAGGTGAAAAGCAGCAAGTCCTATCTTCGAATCGGTAAGCCAGAGCGAGGGCATTCGCATGAATAATCCGCCTTTTGGTGACAGTCGGCTAAAAACTTAATTTTGTGATGATACACTTTTAACTTTGTAAATGATTTCGAAAAGCTTGGAATTATTTTGAATCAAGGCAAAAAAATTGTATCGACCCTCAATAACTTAAAGCGTTGTAGCGATGTCTATTTCCGAGACCGAGATAACTAACAATACTGTGATACTTACTATTACGGGATAGCTGCAATAACAATTAAATGATAATGGTTATTATTTTCTTATCGTAAAATTGAAACATTTCGTTTAATCGAGCATACCACGACAGCAAATGTGTGGGTGACCCGTAAATATTCGGTTTTCAAGTGAGTGCCATATCTTTGGATTAAGATGTATAAATATAAAATTATTGGTTTCTTTTTTGTACGTAACTTCCGGTTTCCGGTTTATAGTTAAAATGTCTCTAGTGCTCCGTAACTCATATCAATATTTGAGTATGTCAGCAAAATTTTGTTGAAGTTCAGAACAGAACTCTCCTTAATGCAAAACAATGAAGTGTCTTCAGCAGTTTCTGTCAAAATACAACCAATGCTATGTGCCAGGGGTCCTAATTATTATTTGAGCTACAAAATTTTGCCAAACCATCAATAAATACATATCACGACACGTGTCAATTTTCACCAATTTATCAAGCTAAAAATCTGAAGGAGCATAAATCTCAACTCTCGTGATTGTACTCCACGTAAACTGTGCAATGTCTCTTATAGGTTTATGAAATTAACTTACTTATTCAAATCTTGTCTAGATTTATAAGCTTCTTGAATTTTTCCTATAAGGTCTTCCTGTGTACAAAAAAAGTGGTTGACCGATTTGATTCATTTTCGATCCCTTTTGATCAAGTTGCCTTACATGCGAAAAATACCTAGTTAAGCAGTTGACTGGGAAGCTCTTAACCCTAAAATTTCTAAAAAATGGTCTTAAGAGGCTTCCCTGCGAGGATGACTTTGAACGTTTCGCGCCTTCCGCACCCCACCTCACTTCTACTAAACAACGTCGCTTTAGATGCGACATCTAAATATCGGTCTAAAATCGCTCATAATTCGCACCGAATACGTAAATAACTTTATCTACACTCATATCATAAGTCCTCTATAATGCGTTCAGAAACCGTAGAAAATGACCAGCATTGCAGCACGACGTCGCCTTCTCGCCGCCATTTTCCCGAATAAAAAGTAGCCTATGTTATTCCTCACTTTCCGGTGGTGATCGCCTTCTTAAATACTACCTAAATTGATTTCAGAAGCGAGGCAAACAAATTAGGTTTTTTGCATTGGTGGTCACCAAGCTGATGATCTAGCGGATATGCTAATTTCATTAAGACTATACATTATTTTGATAATTCGCATATCTATTAACATTGTGCAGTTATTGAGGAGACGGAGGAATATGTTAAGACAACTCGATCAAAATGGTATCAGATTAGTTTAACTGTAGTAGTGAACAGCAATGCAAGTGTTGTGGCATGCTCACACATCGTAGATTAAACCTACGTGTTTGAAATTTTTCAAGTCATGCTGGATATTATAAAATTCTGGCTTGCAGTTGCTTTAAGATAGCCTTCAAGCTAAAAATATTATCATGACAGCTTTCAGCAGTTAAACTGTTAAAGTATATATTCTAAGTACTAAATATTCTTAGTATATAGAACCATTTACACTGAGGTTACAAAACCGCTGATTAACATACCAATACATTATTGCTTCTTCTGAAACCCGAATATAGAATTCGGTTTCTAGTTTTGCCGTACCTGAAAGATAAGTCGTATAATTTTTAGTAGGTAATATTGGAGTTGGATAAGTGGAAATTTAAATTGTAACTATACTCTTATTTTATTTGACGACTTATCTAATCTTAATTTAATTACTTCTTCTGTAAGTAAAGAACTAGTTTCGATATGATAATTATGTTACGTTATGCCAAGGTTATCCAAATTCCCGTATACGAGGCTGCCCGAAACGTCCTTATGAGGATACTTGGCAGCGGACTCCAACGTGTCCGAGGCAGGCTTAATGAGCGTGTGGCCCGGCGGAGTGGGCTCGTCTCTTGGGAGATCATCAGGATCGTTATTAGGCTCAACCACAGGAGACAAATCGTCTTCTAGAATGTCAAGTTCTCTAAGAACCCCCCGAGACAGTCTTCTCTGTAAAATATTATACTTAATAATATTATACAGGAATTATTCCAAGACATTTGTGACAAGTAGAATCATATAAACATGGGCAATATCGACATGGCCATTACATATAAACAAACAAAAGTTACGTAGTTTTTACCTGTATTATTTGAAGTAGATTTCTTAATTGCGCTATATCCCTTGAATAAACAGATATACAATTCTGGAATGAACAACGACAGAATGGTTATTGGTTACCGATAGTAATGTTTTTTTTACTACGTACATGCACAATACAAGAATGGTCAGAAAATACATATACGAAAAGGTGCGATATTGATCACTTGCACTGGGAAGAACGAACGAGCCGCCGTCCTGAGTGGAGGCGTCTTGTTAGAGACAAGGTGACGGATTTTGAAGAGCGGAGGCGATGCGACCTGGACGTCAAGTGTGACGCTCTAAAGGTTAAACCACCAGCAGCCACCGGTTATTGTTAGCTAGCAGTCACTGTAGCCGAAACCAGCTAGGAAGAGACTCTCTCTCTGAGACAGACAGACAAGATAATACATATACACGTAGGTCCTATTTGACCATGAAGATTATTTTCGTTGTAAAATAAACACTAGAACAAGTCTGTCATGGTATTACTTACTAGCTCTCAAGGTGCGATATCCAATAAGATCAGAGTAGACGATAAGGAAGTCCTGACGGGATAAATAAGAAGTAGCAAATTATGTCCTTTTTAATTGGAATTACCTACTTAATATCTATGAAAAGATATTTGTGTTTGCTTAATGTGCTGCTGGCTTAGTTGTTCAAGAATAAAATTGTCTCGTTTGCGGTTTCTAAAATAACTTCAAATTTTCTCTGCGGAGACAGAACTACGCGATGTGTACACTTCCGCATAATCTTGCTAGTGAGGAAACACCCAGGAAAAACAGGTCAGAGAAGTCACAATGACAATAGTCGTGGTAAATTTACCGCGTGGGATAAATGCACGAGTGCCTCAAAGGTGCCGTGATGTGGGCAAAGGTACATAAATTGCACGTGCCAATTAATATTAAGAAAGTACAACGTGCGTTAATGGTACTCACAGCGACTGCGAAGCACAACAGCAGTTTCCAATTCATTATGTAAGAATTACAATTAGTATTTTATTAAAGGAATTCAATTTTTAAAATATTTCTACCCATGAAGCCATCCACCGCCTCGTTGATTATTCAAATTCATGCATCAATGACATTTCAATATAGAATTAAGTGCATAGCATGAAATTAATGTTTTAAATGATACGACATGACCGATAACCGCAAAAACACAATTTCAATTTGTTGCCAACGGGACAGAAAAAATATTATATGGACATTGCCATGAATAAATCTCTTAAGGCGAGTTCGTTGCGTAATAAGTTTAACAAAACATTGTTTGTCTAACATGTAGTGTTAGAAAAATAATATATGTAGGTACCTACGCTAAAACTGCCCGTTCGTTACGCTTTTCGAGTGTTTTTTTTTACCATAACAATTTTCATTCAAAAATAAAAATGTGTTAGCTGTGATAGAAGTTATGGATGTCGTCCTACACCCACGATAATAAATAGGTTTCGTGTCAGGCCTTAATTGCAGCAAGAATTACATGTTCAAAACAGAATGGAATTAATATATTTCTTATTTGGGCATGTGTCAAAAAGTTGTTCGAATAAAATAATGAGACTGAAGAAGAGGCGTGACTTTTTAATTAGCTTTGCACACATAATAAAACATTCGACAAAATAGAGCGAATATTCACAACTGGGTGAAATTGGAACAGCGTGTCACGTTTTGTCTTTGATTTTGTATGAGGTGATAAGTCCTATGCATATAGAATGTCATTGTTTATTACAGCTATAATTCTTTATCAAACAATTTTATTGCATTTTAATTATTATAAAGATTTAACTTTAAAATTAAATTACGGTTAACTTATTTACATGAATTTTGAATTTTGTTTTGGTTCCCACAGGAAGCAACTTAAACTTAATTGACAAAAGTTTTATAGCTGAGTCACAATTTAAATGGTTCGACTATGCCATAGCCATTACTATCGTTAATGTATTTTACTATAAATGATTACCTACTAAATTGAAGGCTAGACTAGTGGATAGTCTTTGTCTCAAGATAGAACTGGATAATGTACTGAATAATCGGATTATGGATTGAGATTACTTGGCTTCTACTTATTTAGTTAATTGTTAATTATGTCGCAAACATGATCGTATGTATACCTATATTAATAATATCAATAATTACGAACACACAGCCTTAAATTCACTACCTACGATCGTAATACATTCCATTGCCATAATTTTATTTGGTAAATCAGGTAGGTGGTGTATAATATTACGAACTTAAAGAAAATGTTATTCAGTTTTATTTTTAATGTATGATGCATTTTAACGCATGATTTTTTCACAGTAATCCCATTTTGATGATTCTTTTTTTAAAAGGATGAATATATGAATACCTTAGGTATTTACTTCAAAGTTGGTTAAATTAAAATTCGGAAAAAACAATACCCGTATCAGCAGAAAAATGTTTGTGTTTATTTTCTTGCTAAAAATTATACTACCTTATTATGATAGCATAAACCTGCAATACACAGTTCTAGAAAACACTGGCAAGAAGTTACAATAACAGCATCTGGATCAGTGTTACATCGCCTGTAGGCCGAGCACGAGTTTTCGAATCTTGCGTAACGTTACGTTATCGTATCGAAATCGAGAAACCTCATACTAAATTTTAGTTCCAAATACGCTCACGGCCTGGCGCTGTTCCAAACGTTATACTAATTTCTCGATAACGTTACTACTACTCGGTTACGTTACGCAGGAGTCGAATATTCGTACTCGGGTCTCCGAGCGTCAGAAAGCGGATGTTGCGCAGCGCGTCAGAGTGGGAAACAGCAACTGGCTTCCGCTCCCTTTTTTGCACACGATCGTACAGCAAGCGTAAAAGGACAGTGTACTTATAGAGTTTTACAACTACGTGTCCTATGTTGGGGAATTTGTTTAACTCGGTTTAGGCCCTCAGTTTACGGCTTAAACTGCATGCGTAGGCCGTTTATGACTGTGGTTTTCTGACAGTCTCTATATAACGCTAAACTTAATAATATTTCAGTCGTTGATTAGATTAGTAACTTAAACGTCTACAGCTCACAGAGCCACTAGTATTTTTGAAGTTGAGACATCGCGGTAGAACTGCTACGTTAGTAAATATAACATGGTAGTAAATATAATATCAAATAATACCTGAAATAGCTCTCCATATTTTGTATTGCGACGAGGCGGCTGGCTTAAGTAATTCGTGACGCAGGACTGCACTCGTGATGCAGGTGAGCTATGGGCTTGATAAAAATGTCAAAGTAAATTCCTCTATTTCCTTTCTATGGGCTATGGGCTCAAAGAATAGATTCATTCTATTTAATCCGATCAAACTTGAAATGAAAGCATTGTTGAATTGTTGGAATAGAATTTAACAGTGGACAATAGTTACGGTCCCATTTCCATCATCCCATTGGACAACTAGCTATGACATTCAACATGATTCACGCATCTCCGCTTCAGCTTGGGCAAAAATGCTTTCGTATGTCCGGCTGTCCGGCTAGCTGTTCTCCTCCACAGGTCGCATTCCTCAACCAATTCTCGTACCTACCTAGCCCCAAACTAGGCAACTAAAGCCTGTATTATAGGTACCTACTAGACAACGGATAAACATACTTATATATAAATATAGATAAATACATAGTTGAATAATGTACATATTAAACATCCAATACCCGAGAACAAACATTCGTATTCATCATACAAACATCTGCCTCGATCGGGGATCGAACCCGGGACCTCAAGCTTCATTGTCACAGGATCTCTATCCACTAGGCTAATCGGTAGTAAATTTTTTTGGCGATTTAGTTTTTGGAAAAAAAAATAATAATAATAAATATCATGGGACAAGTGACACCAATTGACCTAGTCCCAAACTAAGCAGAGCCTGTGTTATGGGTACTAGACAACGGGTAAACATACTTATATAGATAAATACATACTTAAATACATACTAAACATCCAAGACCCAAGAACAAACATTCGCATTCATCATACAAACACATCTGCCCCGACCGGGATTCGAACCCGGGACCCCAAGCTTCGTAGTCAGGGTCTCTAACCACTAGGCTATCCGGCCGTTAGAAATAAATAAATCGAAAGATGCTTAAAAATGAGATCGCGAGGTCTACAGCTTACAGAGCTACTTTAGTGTGATAAAGGTTTAACTGAAATGATAATACTTAATTAATGTTTTAAGGTTTACACTGGAAACGTAATTAATTAAAAAATCTGACAACTGTCCCTGAATTAAACCCTTTCATTCCGTTTTTTTTTTGTTTTTTTTTTAGAAAACTGGTTTGACCGGAAAAATTATGTTATGAAAGAGTCTGATTGTACCTCATTAAAGGTTACCTTAAGAAGACTCAAGAAGCAAAAATCCGTTATAGTAAAAATCTTATTGTGTTGTTTGTATTTAGTAGGTAAACCAAATACATATAGCAGAAGAAGCTTTCTTAATAATTTGTACCATCCTTTGCATCTACTTATTCTAGGCAAATAAAGAATTATTATTATTATTACCTAACTAAAACTCCTAATTTTGTTCTTATAACAGGCAATAATACCAGTCATATAGCTATAGCCTAGCCAGAATAGGTATAGTTATAAGTTATAAATATACTAAGGTTGAGGGAACAGTTTCTTCGTATATTTAATATACAAATCAAGACGCGTTTTTACAAAGTTTGTTTATATTTATTCTTTATACAAAAAACACGTCAAAAGCAACTTACTTATATTCATATGCCCTATAGCGCTCCCACAAGTGAGACGATTTAGACCGCAAAGCGTGTCAAAGAATTAGAAATACTGCCGAAGGAGGGTTAAGAGAAAAGTCCTGACTGTCGACTGACGGATCAACGCCCAGCCCAAAACCATGGACCTAGAAAGTTGAAATTTCGTATATATACTTACCTATAGGTTCCTTGTTTAATGGACACTATTAAAAAAAAAGCCGTGTCGAAATCCGTCCGTTCGGTCTTTTAGGAGCTACGATGCCACAAACAGATACACCCATACACCGATTAAACTCGAGGTATCAAACGTCGGGGATTAAAACTACTCTAATCACTTGTTCAGTTATTGTTAGAATCAATTCCTTAAGTTTATCATAATAAATGAGACTGTCAGTAAGGGTAGACAGACTTCCAGCAAAGGAGCTTACTCGTGTTCTGTATGTATGATGATAAGCAAGTATATCAAGCATCTTTCCCTTTCTATGTAATGTTTTCATGTCTTACGTAAGCCATTTATTTGTGGTAAATAGGTAAGTTACATGTAAATTCTTAGAGCTACTGGCAGTATCAAATTGGAAACAATTATCAATTTCCATTTAGCAGCGTATCATTTTAGATGATGGTAAAGGAGAGAGGCTTGTGCACTCATCCATGCCTTATCTACATCGCTTTAGTAGGCAGGGCAAGTCAGAACTGAGCAATTGAAGGCCGATTTCAAGCACCCCTAGGGCCTCTTAACCTTTTATAGAATGAAACGTTTTACGTCATAGTATTTTTTATCAATGAAGAAATGATGTATGTGGGAGAGAAAACGATTTTTGATCATATTTTGATTTCAAATTGTATAGTAATAACCCTTTTTACCCGCCTAAGACCATTTCTCTTCCATGACGTCATTTGTTTGTGTAGTATAAATACTCTTTCGCCGGTTGGCGCCGGTCACTTGCCATCGAGCTGTCGTACTGTTTAGTGCAGATGCACTAAACATTCCCTATTGTCAGGTAAACTATAACTCTGTCCGTTATCATTCGAATGTAATATTATTAGTTAGCAGGCTCTCTGCTTGAGTGTGTTATTTTGGTGCGTATTTATTAAAGGAACAACTATTAGTGGCTATGTTAAGCTTCTTATGTGTAATCAGCCTCTATCTAATGTAAATTATATCCATTTGTTCAATTATTGCTATAGATAATGTGATTTGCTTCTACAGCTGTATGTATGACCACCCTCGGTTGTAAGTAAGTTATTTTTGCACCAATATTAAAATAAATGATATTACTAATTTTATGCTTGTTTGCCATTCATCTCCCACATGTAAATACAATTAAAACTCTCAACATGAAATTTCCGGGATATTCATTCGTAGCGAAATAAACGAATCACTCGCGTATGTCAGTCGAGTAAAGCCCGACATGTTTCAGGCTACACTTAAGTGACATGCATGAGTAATCCGTTTATTTCACTACAATTCAAACTTATTCCGGAGTCTGTAATTCCTGTGACAAAACTCCCTATCCCTTAGGAATTCGGCAAAAATCCTCCTTATCCCTTTTCTACGTCATGAAGGGAACCTCTATGCAACATTTCAGCTTCCTATATTCAATGGTTTGGGCTGACTCATCAACATGAGTCAGTCAGAACTTTTACTGTATTTGCTTCATTATTATAGGTATCGGGCAATGTGCTAATAATGACGAACATAAAGACGCGCTTATAAGCTGACGCGATCTACGTCAGTACGATTCAGAACAATAGCGACTCACGCCGCTATGAATTCTCACTAACGCCAGCCTTCTGGGTTCTAGTCAACCTTCCTGTTAGCGGCCATTTGGGACTGATTTTTGCCTTTAGTTTAACCTAGAGGGTTAAGTTTTGCCGTAGTTGTGTTTTTACACGACTACGGCAAATCCATAAATAAGGGTTATGTTTTTCACTGGGGTTTTAAGTATTAAGATTGTCATTTTAGTACTGTTTGTTTTCTTGTTACATCCAAAACAAATAATTACTTAGCACTATCTTGAATGAAGCAATAACTAAGTATATTAATGCAAATGTTTATTGTTTTTTTTTTATATATTACAAAAAGAACTAAAAACAATTACTTGCTCGCGGCGCGTGTGTGGTCGCGTTCGTAAATATGGACCTCCACAAAGTAACGCCTGATTCAATAAATGATATTACAAAATATTTATGATTATTTTCTCACAATAACTAATAAAACCTATTGAAAAGGTTGGAATTGTTAGGTACTATTAAGGGATCTATGAAAAAGGGCCTCAAAATAGGGTTTCTAAACTGTGATCAAACGATGTCTTATCTTACAGGGAGGCACTTAAACTTAGCACTACGCATCAATTTACAACTTTTTAAGACCTTTAAAGAGCTTACAGCATCCAATTAATCCTATTTTTTGATACATTTATGTCCCTAATGATATTTTTTTCATTTTGCTCGTATCAACGTACCTATTACCTATCCGAAATTGCTCATATAATATTTGATTTCATTTACTTCTAAAATATACATATTATTAAGTATTGCATTACATATGCTTTAAGTTGTTGTCATGTATCAATAAATGTGTAAATAAATGATATGTTTTAAAATAATATGCTAAAAACGTCAATTTTCTTGCAAATGTGAAATGTTACGGTTTATAATCTGTACGATCCAGGTCATAAATACGTTGACATGTAAAAACATTTCTCAATTCGACATCAATACATTCCTACTGCTGGACAAATTCTAGCCCACAATTAGAAGGTCTTTGACGTCCATAAAACGTATCATTTTTCAACAGGTTTATAATAATAACAAAATATTCCGAGCGTAGAGTTCCGAGTTTAGTTAGGCTTGCAAAACAAAAGCTTGTTTACAAAACCTGCCTTAAGTAATTAAATGATTTAAGAATGCCTTAAAACTACGATTATTATAAATTGGAAAATAAATACTTGGATAACATATAAAAATATAAAAATACTTTGGAATGTAATCAAGACTGAAAACATTATTGCTTAATTATGTTAAGTCTTTATAGTGGCGGACGCACTTTCTTAGCAAAACTGCCCATAATATTACCCGGCGGGTTATAATTAGCTACGACGTAAACATGGCCATCCTTTGACCTCGCCATACCTACTCCCACTTCCTTGCTGTCTTCCCAAATAACTTGCGTAAAGTGGCCAGAGCCCAAGTTGCTAGGTTCCCTGCCAAAGCTGTGGTCTTTAATTTCGTCATACCATTTGTCAACCGGATCCTTGCCAGACACAGAAAAATTAGGATCCGAGGACCATGCATAAAAAATGTTTTCTCCGTAGTCTTGTTGGTCCCTATGTTCCATTCGTCCTTTTTTAACCAAAATTTTAGCCCATTCTTCTGCATATTTGCAAAGCTTCTTGCTCAATTCCAAAGGAAGGACACCGTGGTTTCTTCGGTACATGTTATGTGCTGCTAAAAATTCTTCCTCAAATTTGTCGACGGAAATAGACGACGTTTTAAATTTACTGACCAAATCAGATGCAATGTCACCTAAATTTTTGCTGTTTCTTTGATTTGGAGGTGTTGGTGCTAAGTAATTATTAGGGTCTCTTGCAGCACTCGCCGGCGGAACATACGTTGATTTAAATTGTAAAGCACCAGGCGGTAAAACATTTTTCACGAATTGATTGCTTATATTCCCTGGTGGATAATAATGAGCTACAACATACAGCTTACCGGATTTGCTTTTAGCACTTCCAATACCTAATTCTCTGGTATTTTTCCATACTATTTGGGTAAAATGTCCACATGTCAACACCTCTGGCTCTTTTCCAAAAGAGTAATCGTTAATTTCACTATACCATTTGTCAACACAGTCCCGTGCCTTAATTTTTGAGTTAGGATCATGGGACCAACCGCAATATACGCTCTCTCCATACTTCTCATGAAGGCTGTATTCCATGCAGTCTTTCTTTGCAAGCTCTTCAGCCCATTTTTGGCTCACTTTACTTATTTCTTTATTAATTGCTAGAGCGGGAACTCCGTGTTCACTCCTGAATTCATTATGGACTGCCAACGCCTCATTTTCAAACTCGTTAGATTTAGAGCTGAATAATTTACTCTGAAACATGTAAATACATAACATATAAATATTTATTTAATCTTATCACGTATAAACAGATAGACAAAAAATTAAGACAAGTGATCGTAATTCTGTTCTTCTGGATTTTACCGGGTGAACCTGCTCCAAAGAAAGATAAACCGTCCCATCGGCTGGAAAGGTCATGGCGACTGTTTTTTGGGATTCGCAGGATATTATACATATTGACTATTTAGAAACGGGAAAAACAATAACAGAGCAGTACTATGCCAATTTATTGGATGAATTTGACGCCGTGTTGAAGGACAAACGACCCCATTCAAAAAAGAAAAAAGTACTGTTTCATCACGACAACGCCCCGACTCATTCGTCCAGAGTCGTGACGGCTAAATTAGCACAGGTACGCTACGAACTATTGTCTCACCCCCCGTATTCTCCAGATCTGGCCCCATGCGATTTCTTTTTGTTTCCCAACCTAAAAAAATGGCTCGGTGGCAAGCGATTTGTATCAAATGACGAAGTCATTGCCGCCACAGAGGCCTATTTTAATGACTTTCCAAAATCATACTTTTTGGATGGTTTATTGAAGCTTGAGTATAGGTGGAACAAATGTATACAGTTAAAAGGTGACTACGTAGAAAAATAAATGCATATATACAAAAAAAAAGTTTTTTTTTGCCATAAACGGGTACTTATCAAACAGCCCTCGTAAATAATATAGATCTTATTTGAAAAAATCAGGGTCAAAAACCATGGGAGCAAACAGTCTTGAACGTTTATTATGGGAAAATTACCTCTTATGTTTCCTCCTAACTTAAATTGCCGTCTTTATAGCCCCAATCTTACTATCATAAATAACATTTTTTACTTATCATTTTTATCTATGTCTATTATAGTATATTTATCTATATTAGAAATATAAAACAAAGTCGTGTTAGTTACACCATTTCTAAGTCAAGAATGGTGAAACTGATCTTTGATTTGTTGGATTTGTCTTGGCTACGAATAGCAGAATAAATAGGTATTAACAGAAAAATTATAAAGTTATTAACTGATAAAATTATGAAGGAAATTAAATTTCTCATACATTTTCAATGGTTCGCTAGGTCGGCTAGAGATTATATAAAACGAAAAGTCCGGGCTGACTAATCAATGGCCAATGGCCAGCCCAAACTCTGTAGGCCCAGCACGAAGTTTACTAATCCTGTGTAACGTTACTTTATCGTATCGAAATCGAGAAACCTCATACTAAATTTTAGTTCCCAACAAGCTCACGGGCGGGCGCTATTCCAAACGTCATACAAACTTCTCGATAACGTTAAGCAGGTTTCGAATATTCGTACTCGGGCCTCTGGACCTAGGAAGCTGAAATGTAGAAGTTCACATTCTGATGTAGGCCATGGATAAGGAGGGCTTTTGCGAAACTATTTTCATAAAGGGGAGAACTTTTTCAAACTGCGTATGCCATTCAGAATAGCAGTTGCCGGCACCGAGCTTTGGAATTCCAAAAGAAACGGTTGAACGATGGAAAACAGTGGAACTAGAATTTTACTGTTCGTCACTGATTAAAAATTTGATTGACAGGAATCGGCGAGCGCCAGTGTCTAAAGTAGATTTTCGACGCCTGCCGTTGACAGTGATTTAATTTCCATATCATGGGGCAGTTATTTGATAAATCAGTCGTTACATCGACGTCGACGCACACTGCGACACCTTCACATTGCGCGCGCATTCAATGTAATGGTTTTTAATTTAGATCGGATTTGAGATATTTGTACATAAACGTGCTTTTATTAAACTCATTAGGAGATTCATGCTCAATATTATTCTTGTAAGCTTCACTTGTTTATAATCTTGATAATTTATTGAGGAAAAAAGAACTAATAGCATTTTACGATTGTGATTCTTATTATAAAGTTTTTCATCTACTTAGTTGAAAATAACCCTCATTTAATTTACCTAATAAAGATAACTGACTAAAAGTAGGTTTCGAGGTGTTTCATGTTTGTGATAATTTTAATCTAATCATGAATTAAAAATTTTAAGAATTTGGATAATAACCGGACGAACTATGCATAGTCCGGGGATATAAGTACAGATAAAAGGTTTAATGGAAATGGGCGAAGACGTAGAAAAAACAACGATAGAGATTGACTTTAATTACAAAATTTACTTAATCAAAAGTTTAAATCATGAAATAAGTAATTGCCAAACGATTATTACTATTTAGATACAACTTTTTTGACGACGCGCGGTGCTTGATAAATGTCATTGTCACTTGCGGGATTGGTCCAGCACGCCAACATGTCTACTAACAGGTGTCACTTCTTCTATGAGCTATGTTTGTCTTTGCATGCTTTTAGCTTAAAAAGCTTGTATCAAGACTAAACCTCTGGACAGTTTTTTTTTCTGTAAATCCTTAATTTTTGGACAATGTACGTCTCGATGTACAGAGACAGTACATAGCACAAACGTCGTCTATGATTTTTTTCTGCTGTTAGAATTATGTCATGTACCAAAGTTATTGAATGTCAAATATCATTGCCAATAGAAGTTTACTTAAAAACATTCTTGCTTCGAACCATTATCAATGTCTATGTAGTAGTAATTTTGTATTTTGTTTTGTTACACATTTTGAATAGATATGAAATCGGAGGAGACTGGAATTCAGAACTTCTCTTTTCAGATCTACCAGGTAAAGGGTTAAGTACACCCGTACATACCTATACTCAGGAACAATCTTCTCATCCTTCACAAACCCACAACAACCCCCCCCCCACACACACACACACACACACACATGCATACACACACCTTACTAATTAAGATATTAATAGATAGAGATTAAGATATTAATAGATAGTTCCTTATAAGAAATTGCTAATTTGTAAAACAACACCGGAAGAGAGGAGCGGAACCTCCTAACACAAGTATTTGTCATACTTACCAGGAGGGACCGGACATACATATTGTAACCCTTAGCATGATACCAAATAAAATATTTTGATTTTTTGATTTTTTGAGGTGTATTAATAATAATGAAATAATAATTATTAAACTCTGACATGAACATTTTGAAACCTATTTTGAATAACATTGACCTATGCGTTTCTTGCTCAGGCGACACAGACGACACTTAAACAGGGCAGATAGAGAAAAAATAGTATTTCACTGTCATTAACTTTATTGGTTAACATTTATTAAATATTGACATAACCCGTTTAAGTCGATCCTGTTGAGTCCCGCAATTAAAAAAAAAATGTATTTTGGTTTTTTACAAAGTGACCATTTTAATTTATGTCCATGACTAGTTTAACCAGTGTATTTTATCAAATAAATTTAGTTTAAGTTATACGAGACAGCAAAATACGTACTGTGAATTAATTATCACACGTGACATGCAAATAAGTTCCGACACAATTCATAGATGCTACACTAACATACGTTATTAAAATACTAATTCAGACAAAGTTTAGTAAAAATCGCAACTAGTTCAAAATTTAAAACAGAGTGTCAACAAATCATTATCTTTAGGATTACATTATTTAAAATTTATTTTCATCAAAACATATTTAGCAATTCGCGTCGCATGATTAAGTAACAGCCTAATTGACTGATCGGCTTCTATTGAATTTATTATCCATTATATTGCAAACCAATCCCGGGTTAACAAGACAAGTTAGGTTTTATGTTTTTAAGTTACCATATCATAATTATTTGCGAGAGCGGAATTTAACATCAAAAATCGCAGTAAGTAATAAAATAAAAGTTACCATGTTTTTCACGCTTTCAGTGCACTGTCCAATAAAGATTTAATTAAATCAGACGTCTCCTGTCTGCCGCTTCGCTAGTGATCCCGGCCAGTTGACGTGGCCCAGTTGTGTTATTATCCTTGATGGACTTGGTTGAATGAAGTACTACAATGAACATTCGGGCGCGTTATCACGGAGATTAGCGACTACCAATGGAAACCACAGAAAATGAGATATCTGAATTTGAAGCAATTTTTAAATTAGGTTTTTTATCAACTTTTATAACATTTAGGTACAAGCCACATTTGTTTTTACAGAGTCGATGCAGAGTATACCAGATTATGCAAAAATTAGATAGGTAACTAAAATACTAGATCCAGTCTTTTAGGTTTTTGGGATGTAATCAAACAAAACTGTTATTTTTCTCGTAACTTCAATAGGCTGAGGGTTATAATAACACCGAAGAACGGTTAATAACACCAAAAAGTAAGGGTAACTATTATATTACACAATAATACCAAATAGCTTGAGGCACAAGTTACAAGCACAAGAACAATTAAACATAGCTTTAAACTTCTTAAGACAGACAAATTTTTAGGAGAATTCTCAGAGAAAAAACAGAAGTTTGAGTAATTCCAAGGTAAGGCTCTGGGCTATTTCTCTTCTGTTTTGTCTTTCACTGGGACGAATAATGCGGCGTTCGTACCGTTTTGACGGGTTTTCAATATCTGAATTACCTACGCGGGGCACCTTAACCACAAAATCCGGGCAAGAGCGTGTCGGACACGCCCAGGATAGGGTTCCTAAGCCATTACGAAAAAGCCCACGCATATGTATAAGCACCTTTAAATTAGGTAATTTATTATTATTAGTCAAACATAATTAATTATTTCCCCCAAACCTGTAAAGCCTGCTTACCTCTGATAGTTTCCTTTTAAATTTACTATATGCACTACTGCTCTGATTTTTTTCACATTTCCAAATACAACATCACGTGGCTCCAACAAAAATGAGCACTTCAAAGCTAAATATTTCGGAAACGAATAACGTTATAGGAAAATGATCTTCGAGCACCCCCAATATTTATATAATACCTATCCAACGATACCCGACACTATGGGGTGGGCGAGAAATAATAAAATCATGCCCACTTTACGTGTAGGGTACCCCCAAAAAAAATATTTTCAAGATTTTATCCCAGCACTTATTCGGCATAATTAATCTGTACAACTGTGCAAAATTACAGCTTTCTAGTACCAATAGTATCTGAGCTATGCCGCGGACAGAGAGACAGACAGACAGACAGACAGACGGACATGACGAAACTATAAGGGTTCCTTTTTGCTATTTTGGCTTCGGAACTCTAAAAATTACGGAAGAGTGGTTTATTTTAGGGGTTAGCGTTTCGTAGATGGGATTATTACTGCCATGTGCGAATAATTGTTTTGCCTGATTACAGTGTTAATGTAGACTTAAGTTAATAACCTAATATAAGTTAATGCCTTTTCTGCGGGTGGTAGGACCTTGTGCGAGGTCCGTCCGGATCGCTACCACCATCTTACTCGCTAATCCTGCCGCTAAGCAGCAGTGCTAGCACTGTTGTGTTCCGGTGTGGAGAGTAAGACAGCCGGTGTAATTACGGGCACAAGAGGCATTTCATCTTAGCTCTCTAGGTAGGCAGCGCATCTGCAAACCCTCCGGGGTTTTGCAGGTGTCTATGGGCAGTGGTGATCACTTATCATCAGGTGACCCACTTGCTCGTTTGCCTTACCCGTTGTATAAAAAAAAAACCGGCAAAAAAATTCAATGCAGTTACAACCTATGGTTGGGGAATGCGCTTAATTCGCTCTGCTCTTAAGTGGGGACACTATTATTAGCCCTAAATGTTTCATTTTATGTTATTTTCTTTAATTTTTGTAGCCCTTGAAAAATATTTAATTATATTGAGTATATAAGATACCTACTTGCACTTTTTACTGACACCTATTTCAATAGTGCTATAGTTTTACATGTACACGAATATTCGGACAGTTAGGAATACATTTTAATGGGTTTTTTTTGTTTGAAAGGGCTTCAGAGATGGTCCCATATGAATTGTGTCAAAATCAGTTCATTACTTTGATTCTTATACATAAAATGGTTAAATAAAAATAATGTAACAAAAAAGTAGACCGTCTCAAATTAAAAAAATCCTCACAGTGAAATAAACGGATCACTCACGTATGTCTTCTTTCAAACTGACTGTTCCATCCAAGTTAGCGGAGCATATCTTGAATCCTGCGAATTGGGCTGAAGATATCTGCGTAAAGCCGTGGCGACAGAATTTTCGTGCCCAAAATAAAGATAAAAACTAAAGACAGTGCAGATTTCAAGATCTACTATCAGAACGTGCGCGGCCTTCGTTCGAAGACTGTGCTTTTTCATAATAATGTCGAATTATGTGACGCTGACGTAATAGCTGTAACGGAAACATTCCTTAATAGCTCTGTCAGTGATGGCGAATTGTTTCCTACTAACTTTGTTGTACTGAGGAAGGACCGAGCCGGAGATGCAGGCTGGGGTGGAGTCCTCCTTGCGGCTAAAGATACATATCAATTACGAGCAATTGCTGACATTGATGGACTGAGTGACGATAAAGAAATTTTGTTTGCCTTGTTATGTAAAAAGGATGTTAAAATTCTTGTTAGTGTTGTGTACTTGCCACCAAATTATAATCAATCTCAATTCTTAAGTGTCTTAGAATGCCTTGAAAACGCTATTTGTAAATTTCCTTCACTTGACGTTGTAGTTATTGGTGATTTTAACTTGAAATCTTTTGGCCCGCATGTCAATGACGAATTCGATAATTTTGTTAATTTCTCACAGCTGAGTCAGTGTAATACAGTAAGCAACGAACACGGCAGCATTTTGGATCTTGTGTTAACAAATATCTCACACGGCAGTATAGCTGTTTCTGAATGTATCGACCCGTTAGTGCCATTGGATGCTTATCATCCTGCGCTTGAGGTGACTGTGTCCGTGCGGAATGTGCTTTCGAGTGAGAGAGCTGATCCGGCAACAGGCCCCGGTCCATCTCCCCCGCGTAGCTTCCTCTGGAACTTTAAAAGAGCCTACCTTCTTGCTCTATACAAAGACATAGCCGAAATAGATTGGTCTCCCGTGTGTGGGCTGATGAACGTGGATGCAGCTGTGGCGATGTTTTACAATATCCTTAATGACTCTTTACATCGCCTTGTGCCGCAAAAACTGCCTTCCGGTGTACCACGACGTTACAGGTACCCGTCGTGGTATACCCCTGAGGTTATTAAAAACATCAAACTTAAGCATTTTCACCTCGTTAAGTTCAAGAGTGATGGACTCGAGTTCAATAAGCAGATGTTTCGGTACTATAGAACTCGAGTAAAAGAACTCATCTCTTTGGCACACCGAGAGCATTTGCGACGAATCGGATCTGACATTACTCAAGAGCCAGCCATGTTTTGGAGGCATATACGAAATCTACGCAATAATCGAACACCAATAAATACTTACACTCATTGTGGTAAAATAGTGGGTGGCGATGAGGCAGTGGATCTTTTCGCTGAACACTTTAGTTCCGTGTTTCATGCTAATGTGCCTCTTCTAGATGCTCCTAACGCTGGCTTGTTTGAGACTCCTCAGCAAAATATAAATATTTCTCTAAACAAAATCACCTCAAAAGATCTGCGTCAAATAGTGCGCCAACTGAAAGCCTCTTCTTCCCCGGGACCTGATGGCATACCCATATTTTTAGTTAAAGACTGTGTGTCGGCTCTCGAGCAGCCCTTGCTCTAGTTGTACAATTTATCTATACAGGAAATGACATATCCCTCGGTCTGGAAAATATCGAGAGTGACGCCAGTTCCCAAAGATGGCTCGTCTACTGATGTGTCATCCCATAGGCCTATCGCTATGTTACCGGTATTTGGAAAGGTTTTTGAGGGACTAATTAACCGACAAATAACTTGCCAAATCTCGCCTCACTTAGCGGACTCGCAGCATGGCTTCCGCGCTGGGCGGTCAACTGTCACTAACAACGTCAATTTTTCTGACTATGTCCTCCAACATATGGATAGAGCCGGCCAAGTAGATACAGCCTATTTTGACTTCAAAAAGGCATTCGACCTTGTTGACAATGACATTTTATTGCAGAAACTTTCAGCATTTGGGTTCGATAAATGTCTCTTGATGTTCTTCGCCAGTTACTTAAAGGATCGAAGGCAATTTGTCCAAATTCGTAACCACACGTCTAGGGAGTTCTATACCCGGTCGGGGGTAAGTCAAGGGAGTACGCTGGGTCCTACCCTGTTTCTTATAATGGTTGATGATCTCCCAACGGTCGTCAGTAATTCTGAGTGCCTCTTGTTTGCCGATGACTTGAAGGTGTTTTCAGCTATAAATAGTAACTCTGATTGTGAGGCGCTACAATCGGACATAAACGCCGTATCTAACTGGGCATGTGTCAACAGATTGTCGTTTAACACAGGGAAATGCAAAGTTATCTCATTCTCGCGTTCCCCGATAATTGTTGATTATTCCTATAGTTTGGAGGGCAGCCCACTGGACAGGGTTCCCAGCACTCGGGACTTAGGCCTGATCATGGATGAAAAACTGGATTTTCACCTGCATATCATCCAAGCATGCAAAAACGCCAGTAGAGCCTTGGGCTTTATAATGCGAGCGGGCTCACTGTTCCGAAATGTCACTGTGTCTATTGTTCTGTATAATGCTTTTGTACGAAGTAAGCTTGAATACAATTGCATAGTTTGGGACCCTCTGGAATCAAAGTATAATCTGCTCATAGAGAGAGTACAGCGAAAGTTTGCTAGGTACCTGTACAAGAGAATGTATGGCTACTACCCATTTCTGTTCCCATCACTCTTTGTGTCAGGCTTGGTTGGACTGGATACCCTAAGCCACAGGCGGAAGTTACAGTTGCTTGTACATTACTGCTCTTTATTGCAAAATAAAGTGAACAATCCTTTGGCACTACAGCAAATGACGCTATTCGTCCCGCAGCGGTACGTGAGGGCGGGAGCGCGCCGCCGCCACCACCTGTTCGCGGCGCTGGCCGGGCTCAGGACTCGCAGGGCCGGGAACAGTCCGACGGCCAGGGCGATAGCGCTGTTGAATGAGTTTTTGTCCGAGATCCGAGATGCTGATGTGTTCGCTGATGGGTGGGGAACACTTCAAAGTAAATTTATGTTGTTTTTGGCATGTATCTAATGAGTTAGGTGTTTTGGTTTTTTTTTAACTGTAAGTCTAATTTGTAATTTTACTGAAATAAATAAATAAATAAATAAATAAATGTCAGTCGAGTATAGCCGGGCGGGAGTAGGGGGTCGGTATGTCGGGCTATACCAGACTGACGTACGTGAGTGATCCGTTTATTTCACTATGATTGATCTCACCGTAGTTTCATGTTAAAAAATCCTCTAAAGCAATCAGATTTATGTCCTAGTACAAATATGAAGTCAGTGTTTCATTCAATACATTACTAACTGCAAAAGCCGAGAAGAAAGGGGTTGCCGGACGAAGGGGTTAGAGGGGCGAGTAACACGAGGCCGGCTATAGTACGAATCTGGCAACCCTTGTTCTGGCCGAATCTTGTATACTTAGTGCTTTTCTCAAACAATGTAAGGGTTTGAAAAAAAATAGGTTTATGAACTGTTGCTATTCAACTAGCCTCCTTCAATGATCGGGACCTATCCCCTAAGCCCGGCTCTGTCCCGGCTCTGGATGGCGGAGACCTCCTGCATGATCAGGCCCTCGTCGGCGAGTAGATACCTACCTAATAGCGGCCAGTAATGGATTTTCATACATAATTAGCTGGTGTTAGGACGGCAAAGAACTATCAATAAATACTTGGCGTCTTCTTTTTTTTTTAAAGTACCGAATGCGAATATTAACTTCTGTCTGAGGAAAGAATATTCTGAGTTCATGTTATTTGTGCTCGGAGATAAAACTAATGGCTTCATTCCTATAAAGTAATTTTATGTTTTTATTCTGATTTAAAGGCGCTTTCACTTTTTGTTATAATAATGTTGAATTTCATTCTATGAATGTTTCATAAAAATAAAAACAAAAATAATCAATAAAACGATTATTTTCATTGATATTTTTCTTCTTTAACATGTTTTGTCAAAAACTGCACTATCACGAATCGAAAAGTGATAATTCTCACTTGTATTCTTACTACACTCAGTGCGTATGAATAACAGCTCTTATCGTAAATACTTCGATAACGGGTTTTGATACGGTACGATTACGTAGAATAACTTGCCTTCGTACTTAGGTGTACGCGTTCATAAATGAAATAGAAAAAACATAGGTATAGTCGAATAGAAAACCTCGTCCTTTTTTGAAGTCGGTAAAAAAAGGGTTTAAACAGCTACTGACCAATGTAGATCGCCGCTTGAACCACGCTTTATATAACTGTCCTATTTTACTTGCGATCACCACTAATGCCCGTTTTCACCAACGACTCCTAAAATTTAAGGGATCCCTTAGCTCTTTTAGGTGACACCTAAGACCAATTTCCGTTTCACCAACGCTTAAGTAACACCTAACTGCTTAGGGGGCCCCCTAAGTTTAGGGGCTCGAATATTGACCCCCTAGCGCTAAGTGACAGTTCGCGCAGTCGCAGATGCGTTTTAATTTTTATAGGTTATCGTGCATTTGATATGCAATAATTAACTAAAATTGACAAGATTTGTATAAAATGGAAGGCTGTTTAAATGATTTTGTAGAATTTGGCAGCTGTTGAATAATTTGATTTAATATTCACATCAAACTTATTTAGATCAGACTGAAGATCAGATGATTTAACAAAGTATGATAGATACTAAAGATTTTTCATATGATATACCTACTCGTAGAATGTCGAAAGAAAGCGTGCTTTTCATACTTGGATTTTTTTTACATTATAGGTATTTATAGGTATATTATAGGTATTACATAAGGATAACTCAGAACAGAAAAAGAAAAGTTCTGTATAAAGGAAGACCTCATCGCAGCTGGACGAATGCCTAATATTCACCATCAGTCTATTAATGACCCTCAGAATACAAAACAAAACAGAAACCGCGTTCAGTTATAATAACACGCCGCGCACTGTGTCAATTTATTATTGATTTCGCTATCCGTTTTCACTCAAAATATAATCCTGTTCTGTTTTTTATAAACCCAACGGCATTTCTGCATGTCCTACATACAACAACCACACGAGAAGCGATTAATTAACACGCGCGCTCCCGGGTTCCGGTCTGTTCTGTATTATACGGGTTTCAAAGAAATCAAATAACAATGCTTTGAAAATATGTACAGTTCATGAATAAATTATCAGATCTAATCATTCCAGTTTCAGTCAATGAATGCTCGCTAATAAACTACAATCATCGCACCGAAAGTTCGAAAAAAATTAGATGGTTAAAAACCGTCACTGTAAGTTCTTATTTTTCTGGATGGCAAAGATAATGCCATACAGCTTAGTCAACATTCAAAAATAAGAAATAAGACGTCAATTTAGTATTAATAATATATTTGTCTAGTTTTTCTATGTTTTTAACATGTTGGTTTAAATTTTTATACACGATTTTTGAAGTTATTTCTCTTAAAAAAAATCGTCGATACAAAACCGGTTTTAGAAATCACTATAGATAAAACAAACCGTCACTTAGTTAAGGGACCCCTATTAAGGTGTTACCTAGGTTGGTGAAAATGAAATTAGGTTAGGGAGAGATATAAGGGGCCACTTAGGATAGGGGTCCCCTGACTAGGTGATGACTTAGGTGTCGTTGGTGAAAACGGGCATTAGTGTTCCTAAATGAACCTACCTAATACTTTAAATGCATGCACAAAAAGTACCTTCTCACCCTACTTATTCAGAAATCTAGTGTCACCTGTACGAGTACCTATTTTGTTAAAATAAAGTGAGTAGAGAAATGAATTAAAATTATTAAAGCGTTAAACCGTCATACAGCTTTCACAGCCGATGGTTTTTGTTTAAATACGCACACATTGTATTTTCCTACTGATTAGTACATAAGTATAATAAATTCTTACCGTGAAGTAGCAACCTGGTAATAGGCACGGATACTTCATTGTTAGTTATTCACTTCATTCAAGTAAGAACTGTTAAAACGTGTGTGACACAAAAGAAACGTAACATCCCATTTCACACAGCATACGAGCCTAATCATCTTCGCTGTGACCGAATTTTTAATCTGAGATAAGTGACGTAGGCAAGAAGCTGGTACAAGTTACAGGAGATTTTTTTTTGCCAACAAATTATTTTTAACACGCCGATTTACACAAACTCTGCATCAACATACAGTTCTGTTCTATAGTATCTATAACACATTATTTTATCTAAAGTTCATTAATATGTAAAGATGCACCATATGTTAGTGAGGGTGCATGCGTGCCGGAACGAGTAGATAGCAGTTGTAGGTAGAGTCTAGATATTATTGCAGAACTAGACTGTACGTAACACATATCGCAAACGGACGTGCAGTGGGCGACCTAGTGATGAGTGTGGGTTACGCCGTGAAATAGAGGAAATAGTTCCGAAACTAAAACAATGAAAAATACTTTTAGGTTTCAATTTAATTGGACAAATCTGATATTTCGTTTCTACGTGACATTTCATGCTTCTATAAAATATTATAATCCAATTTAAGCATTTCAAGGTCAACACACAATAGGTACAACGATTCAATATGAAACAAGAGTAGGCTACAGATGACACCAGATTAGTTTCAGGAGAAGCATTCCAATCGAAAAGCTCAAAACCTGAATCATGCGAAGCGAGATGGTCTCTGGATCCACTGTTCCAGCTTTACGGAAGGCCAGATCGTCATCCGAACAGACTACAGACGAGTGGCAAATTTTATTATTTTTAGGGTTCCGTACCTCAAAAGGAAAAAACGGAACCCTTATAAGATCACTTTGTTGTCCGTCTGTCTGTCTGTCAAAACCCTTTTTCTCTGGAACGCGTGGAGGTAGCTTGCTGAAATTAATATCAAATACTCAAGCCTGCGGTCCCTTGAAGCTGTGAAAAAATCAACCTTTAAGTCAACGCAATCGAAGGATACAGTAATTAAAAAAAGTAAACCGCCTTCAAATAAAAAAAAATCAGAAAAAAAACATAAAATAATCCCCAAAAAGCCATGAATTTTATGGCCTAGCTGAAATATGAAGTCGGTGCGGTGCTAGCGGAATACTCTTGGAATGAAGCACCGACTTTATATTTCTGCTAGGCCATAAAAGTCATGGCTTTTTGGGGATTATTTTTTCTGAGGTTTTTTTTTGAAGGCGGTTTTACTTTTTGATAAAAGATTTTTTATTTCACAATTTTCAGTTACGTTAATATTTAAAATATTATCCTCCAACTCCTAACCGTTAAGGAGTTGCACCTTCCATCATCATCTCATCAACACGAGATGATGACTACCAGACGCAAGGACTTGAATAGCTTTCGAAAATATATGAAACACATGATCCGTCCCTATAAAATTTGAGGGTTGCCCTCGATTTCCCTGGGATCCCATCATCAGATCCTGACTTAGTGACAATGGGACCAACTAAAAAGTATACCCTTTCAAACAAAAAAAGAATTTTTAAAATCGGTCTAGCCGTCTTCCAGTAATCGGGGAACATACATAAAAAAAAAACACTTGGGAAAAGCGTTAACATATTTCTACGGAACCCTCGTGCGCGAGTCCGACTCGCACTTGGCCGGTTTTTTTTTGGATCTAAGATGGCGGATGACAGTTTGAAATTTTTGACTGAATTTTTTTTTCGTGTAAGTATGTCGATTTCAAGTAATTTGGTTGCGGTGAGCTTTAATTTAACATTACTATTAGGATCGAAGATGGCAGATGACTTATTGACATTATGAGTCGGACTTTTTTATCCAAGTTCCACCATCTTGTAATTGTTTGTAATTTTTGGCATAAAAATTTGGCTGTTGTAAATTTCCTTGCAAAGTACCGAAGTGAAAATCAATGTATAACTCGTTTATAAAATCCATTTTCCCCTCGACATACTATCCACCCTCGCTTGTGGATCGAGTGGATTTAAAGGTCTCGGGTAAAATGGCGCGTTTAATGCACTAGTTGCACAATCTACTATTTACTATCTTACTGTTTTCCCTTGAGTCTCAATAAATATGTACGTCTTAAACATTGTGGTTTTTGTTCACTGCTTAAAGGTAAGTACCTACATTAATTTATTTAGCGGGACAAACATTTTAGTAACATATACTAAGCGAATACGGAGCGTGTAATTCTGCATATTGCAGAAAACTATATTTATATTATTATCTGTCGAATTTCGACTTCTGTGCGACCGCTATTAAATATTAAATTGTGTTCCTGTTTTCAACTAAGTATGTCTTTCTAATTTGTGCCGCTGTTACACTTTTTTTTTAGTAATGGTTTGTGTTGCTCATGTTTGTTGTAAGAATCTAAAGGAAGATAGGCTAAAATTTACAATACAATATTCTCTATACAGCAGATAAGATAACATAATATATTATTACTTGCACACACATTATAAATATTTTTGTGACATCGCGTCTTGTAAAAATGAAAGTCCTACATTAAGTCCTAAAAGTGAGTGCCTAAAAAAATATTCAGATCAGGAACTACGAAACAGTTTACAACTTTCAAACGCGATCAACTAAAGATTCCTTGCAAGATTAGATACCCATTATTAAGTATGGTGTTCTCTTTCTAGCATGCGCAAAACTTTTACGCTACTTCCTTACGTCGTGGCGTGACTAACCGCCGTTGGTGCTAGAACTCGCGAGTTACGATATTGAACAATATAAACGGTGGTATATTTTTTTAGTGTATTACCGTCATGTGAGTAACTCTAGTAAGGTAGAAGTATTATCATTGATGGGTCGATGAAACATGTGTTTAATGAAAGTTATTTCAATAGCCAGTGCACAAGGTAGATACAAAAATAATGTTGAACAGCCATTAACACAAACACCACCATCAGTAGGTAAATATGTAGTAATTTTCTTGCAATTGAATCAGTTAACAAAGTGCAATGTTACGATTGGCAAATAATATTCAAAAATTCAAAATTCAAAATTTTATTCAGCAAATAGGCAGTTGAATGCTCTTTTACACGTAATTTTTTTTGAGTCTACCAGCGCTTTCGGAAAGACCATGTTTGCCAAGAAGAATGCGCCGCAAGAAACTTGGATTGGATTGAATAAGGAATAACAAGAACATACAAGAAAGAAAAGTCAAAGTCGTCTATGTCGACATTGCATTGCAGATCTGAAGTTGGCAATAGCTTTTAATTTGACTGTGCTTGGATAGTTAATTTCTCGATCGTCAGTTTCAGTTGAAGCAAATATCACGTTGGCACTGGAAATGTCGATACTGTCATCTATTTTCGTTCGATTTCCTTATTGTGACGCTACATCTCAGTAGGTCAAGCTCTCTGAATAGCGTCGACTGAATCTCATTAAGTTAGCTACGCAGTGCCTATGTACAAGGTAGGTGTCTATAAACGTTAACGCTGGACAAAACGAGCTACATTCTATCCCACTTTTGGGACTTAGCGGCTTGCGTGTTACTATTTTCACTTGTGAAATTTAGCATTTGCTAGAAAGCACCTTGTCAAGCCCCTAGGTAAAGAGCGTGAAGGGATTTCAAATACCTACATATTTATAAAACAGGTTGCCTAATATAGACGCACAGCAGCAAGCCAAGTTAGCCAAAAAGAAGTGCGACAATCTGGCCGTGATATGTTATGTACAAAACATGATTCATTTCGGGCAACATTCCACCCTCATAATTTAAAATCTGTTTAACCTACATTGCAATTTTGTGTGTCCAATATCTTATATAATAAATACAATAAAAATCCGGCCAAGAGCGTGTCGGACACGCCCATGAGAGGGTTCCTAAGCCATTACGAAAAAGCCCTAGCATAGATACCTAATTTTAAATCATAAAAATATTTTCATCGCATCTATTCGAAACCAGTGTTAGCAGAGCCCTACTCCTAATCAAACTGTACGCAGTGTGGGTTCAATTTATATTGGTACCTGACATAGACAAACGTAATATAAGTTAAGCAATTATTACTCGCAAACCTGTAAGGCCTACTTATCTCATATAGTTTTCCTTTTAAATTCAGTATAATATGCACTACTGCTCAGATTTTTCTGATTTCACGTTTCTAAATCTAAATACAACAGTTTCTCTGGTAGAGGGGGGGGGGGGATATTTGGTAGGCACTCACACTATGGGCTAGGCGAGAAATAAAAAAAATCCCCACTTTACGGAGGGAAGGTACCCGAAAAAAAAAATATTTAAGATTTTATCCCAGCACTTTTTCAGCCTGATTAATATGTATCCTTGGGTGACAAGCTACAGAAAACTCACAAACTATGAAAAGAAGTCGCTAACTATGTTGAATAATTAAAGTCGATAGTCAACCTTATTACTTACCTAGCTAGGTACTCTTTGAAAATGGTTGATTTTCCTTAAAATATTTTTTTGCATTTATGACTTTTGCTTCTCACCCGACGGTATACCTATCTATACAAAATTAAAGCTCTCTAGTACCAATAGTCTCTGAACTAAGCCGCGAACAGACAGACAGACAGACAGACGGACATGAAGAAACTATTCGAGTTCCGTTTTTGCCATTTTGGCTACGGGTTTACGGTACGGGTTTGATTTACGGGTACGGTACGGTTTAGGGGTCTTTTAACATGAAACTACCGTGAGATTCAATCATAGAGAAACAAACGGATCACTCACGTATGTCAATCTAGTCTATACTATCCTGACGTGATGGTAGGCTATCCTGACATGGTCGTCATCCTAATTTCAACTGTGTAGAGGATCTCCGAGTTGGAATAGCATCCAATACTGCGTCAACAATAAGTAGTCAAGTGAAAACGAACCTTTACAATGTGATGTGATTACTTAGTGTAAGTGTGCTACCCTGCTTTTGAAAATAATACGATGAAAACGAAGGTAGTTGTGCGCCGCTGTCAGCTGCGCCGAGTAGCCGTGCAAGTAGAGCGTTGGCCCCTTAATGTTCGCTTTGCCACCGCCGAAGCGTGTGCTCCCAGAGGAAAGACTACGGATTATCCGAAACACGTCGGACTATACCTTAATCTATTGACATGTTACATGAGTGATCCGTTTTTTTTTTCACCCATTTGGGTCTTCATAAATATTCACCGTAGTGATTAATTTAAAAATGATATTCTCAAATCAATGAATTATGATTGATCAATATGAAAATTATGAAATTAAGCCTATGCCTCTGAATGACGCTGCGAGTGACGTACGCCTAATTGATGCGCTGTGATTGAAATTAATGATTGTAATATGGTTTACGAACTGGCGAACAGAACTGAGAGTTAGAGGTTGAAGGTTGAAATAACATACTCGCCCATCCCTATTCTAGACTAAATACCAGTTTTTCACAATAATACGGAAAATACATAGGGCGGATGATTAATTATGCCAGTCAGTGTTATACTAATCGCTACATATTTAGAAGTAAGTAAAGTATGTATTTATGGCAGCAGTCCCTATATCACCAACTTTACAAATGTTTGTCGATCGAATCAAAATAAGTGAAGCTGAAGAATAAATATTAACAAAATATACAAACATTAATATAAATATAAAAGCTACACCTAAGGCAAAATAAGTATTATTTTTAAAAAACGACATAGTAAATTAAAAGCAATTAAATATGTTTTACCCGACTGCCGAAGGAGGGTTATGTTTTTATTCGACTGACCAAGGTCATTCGAGGGTATGTCATGTATGTCTAATTCTTTGGCACGCTCTGTGGCTTAAACCATTTGACGGTTTTCAACATAATTATTATTGAGGTGTGATTAGATGTGTCTCAGATGTGGGAGTGACAAGGTAGGTATATAGTTTCCAGAAATTGCAGTCGGATTTTTTGTTTTTAATTATAAATTGGTTACTCAGGTTATTTTTATTTATGTAAATTTTCTATTTAAGCAACGAAGAATTACTGATATACTCTATTCATTATTTATATTATTTGTTATTGTTTTCAAAGTTAATTATAGTTGCTACAGTGATAAAACCACTATCAATGAAGGAGGTCTTCAAAAGTATCTTTGCGATCTTTCTGTTCACGAGACTTGAGCACCTTATCGGCTCATAAAAGCAATGAAGGTCGTGGAGATTGTATCATAGTCCATATTTTAAGAAAAATTTTAAACTTGAAAATCAGAAAAAAACCATTTTGAACCGTGGCATCTTCGGTAATATTGACAGTAGCCATAAATACCCGTAGAACTTTTTACTTTAGGTTAATTTATTTGTTTGAGCGGTAATTCCTGTTTAAAAATGTTTTTCTTCGCTTTACAAGCTATGAATTATTTATATAGGTCGCTCATTTATTACTTTTTCTCAGTGAGAGCTCAAAAGACCACACACTGATCTGTGATCTCTAATGATTTTTTACTGCTTTGAAAATTGCGAACGATTAATATATTGAAATAAGGCAAATTCCGTTTTAAGCGTTCACTAAGCCGCATTAAATTCGCTTTGTTCTTTAAAGCCGAGAATAAAAACTGAGAAAATCGCAAAAGCGAGCAATTTATCCGGCGATTTCATTTTCGCCGTGCATACAGTAGAACACAATACTGGTCGTTAGAAGCCAGAAATGGTCGGAAATTACCTGAACAGTGATTTATAACGGTATGCTTTGTCGGGACTAACACAATACAGGTCAATGACCTCGATACAAACATAGATAGCGTTAATCTGTTTCAGAAACATAGCCCACTCGCGAAAGTAGTAGTTTATGTTTCCGATACTAGCTGTTTTTTAATTATTATAACTTGTTTTCAAATATAAATAAGTCAGTTGAACACACAAATTATTAATAGCATTTTAAATAAGATCTGCCCAAGGAATTTTCACTGCCTTTCATTAGCGTCACAAGGTCGGCATCCACCCGAAATTATTGTTTTTTGTCTCAGTATCGTCGAAGATACGAAAATTTGGAAAGCGTCATTAAATAAAGATTACTAAAGATTTTGCTTATTAGATAAAACAATACAGCCATTCCTGGTTAAAAGACTGATTAAAGTTTTGCCAACAGGCACAACCGTAAAAACAGACAGACGTAAATACAGACATTAACAGCTGTGCCCTGCAGTTTCACCCACCGTTTAATCTATACCTATGAAACAGTACCGTGACTGATTGACTGACTGACTGACAGGCAACGCACAGCCACTAGATCTAGAGACTTGAAATTTGGCAAATATGATCCTAGAGGTGCACTAAGTAAGAAGGGATTTTTCGAAATTACCACGGGATAGGGAACTAGCCCATTTTGAAATATTTCACGGGGGCAAAGCCGCGGGGCATAAGCTAGTTTAATAGAAATTGCTAAGGGTCAGCGTGCATGATGTAAATAGCCTGTTGAGTTTTAGGTCTTTTTTTCCAATGATGTCTCTAAATAGCACCGTTTCATTTTTCCTGTAATGTTTAGGTAGATAAATTTTCATAATACTCTATGTAAAGCTCAAAGGTTTTTCTTTATCACTGATTTTTATTTATTTTCTATTTGCAAAATAGTTGAGGCAAGCGTTTATCTAAAACCCTCTCTTTGTCGGTCCCTTAATTAACTACTCATTTCTACTCAAAGGTTGATGGGTAGAGATCCCTTAAAAGCATAAGTGCGCCTTTGTTTTTGTATCATTGCTTGTAACTTGATTTTTTTTCTTTATTTTCTGTACAATTTTTACTTACTGTCCCAAATTTAAAATTGATAGACCTGTTAGTTCCTAAGCAAACCAGCATTGAAAGACGGACGGACAGACGGGCTGAGTCCCACCGAAAGGATTCTTTTTTACCATATCGGGAAAGAAACCCTAAAAAACCTAACTGGTAGTTCTAGAGATTAACACTTAAGTCAAAGAAAGAGATGTCAATACGATATGACTCCACCCGAATCCGATTCCTTATTCTAAGTGCTCACTAACTTTATCTGTGATAGACTGACGGACGGACAAGTGAACAGAGTGGCACCAACCAAACTTTTCAGCTTAAACTTAAATTAAGGTGTACATAGGCATAGTACAGATTAAAGAAAACTGTAGCTTAGCTTCTACATTTATGCGATTTAACTGTAGGTTATTAAAACAGTTGATCAATTCATCAATCCTAACATGTCTCAACCACTCAACTTTTCTTTTTGTCCATAAATGTTTCAAACTTTATCGGCCTGTTTACGCCCCACTGCTGGGTACAGGTGAAGTGCGTACTGGGTACGTTCTGTGTATTGCGAACTTCACACACACCATTGAATTGCTTCGCAGGAGTGTACAGGTTTCCTCTCGATGTTTTCCTTCACCGAAAAGCAAATACAAATATTACAAATATGGTTTAGTTTAAACTTGAGTTTTGAAAATAAATGGCTACATACACAATACAAAATTTTCCACTTCCAAGCCTAACGTCTCATAAAGAAACCTCTTAACAAAAAAATATCGTACACCGTTTAAGTTCTTTTAAAGAGCAATCCAATGATTAAAGTACCCGCTCGGGGGTTCAAGGGGAAGGGAATCCCATTCCCGTTTTCGGTGCACAAGATAGGCTGTGATAACTTCGTGATCGTTAGTGGAACCAGCAACTGTGTCAATTTTTAGCTTCATTGGACTAATGGTCGGTGGAAGGGGGCCAAATAACTTTTGTGATTGTTTTGGGTTGCTAAATAGTTCATAAACGGAATCATAAAATGGCTTATTATTATAACTAACCTTCTAAATATAACATTTGTTTAGTAACAAAAGAAGCATGTCTTCCGTTACTTGCAAATTGTAACCAGGTAGATTAAAACAGAATATCTGATGTTGACCTAAGGGTACTTCCTTCATACGACGACGGACATACACTTAAGTTGATTAAGCGCTAAATGACACTTCATGCAGGCGGCGGCGGCGGCGCCGGCCAAAGGGTAGGACGCGTCGGCTTGTTTGCTCGTCGCACCAAGCCATTATATTTATGCAACACCACCTTACAGTTAGAGGTACAATAAATACATAGCTACGACTAAGCAGATTCTCCATGGAATGGTAGGTAAGCTACTATGGTAAGCAGTGTATAAAGAAATTCTGGAATTAATAATTGCTACTAAGTAATTGCGGGTTTAAGAAAAAAATACCGGACAAGTGCCAGTCAGACTCGCGCACGAGGGTTCCGTAGAAAGATTTTAACGCTTTTCCCCAGTGTTTTACGCTATCCATTGTTAGCTGAGCCCTGCTCCGAAGAAAAATGTATGGGGTCAACTTATATTGGTCTGTGAAATCTACAGACAGACATACAAATTCAAGATTTTAGAATTTTCTGAGTGGTTGTGCTATAAGAGCTTCCTTCATACCAAATTTCAAGTTTCTAGGACAACTGAAAGTACCCTATAGGTTTTCAGGGTACGGCAATTTTTAATTACTGTATCTTTTGATTGCGTTGACTTAGAAATTTCAGTTTTTCACACCTTTAAGGGACTACAGGCTTGAGTATTTTATATTAATTTCAGCATGCTACCTCCACGCGTTCCAGAGAAAAAGGGTCTTGACAGACAGACTGACGGACGACAAAGTGATCCTATTAGGGTTCAGTTTTTTTTCCTTTTGAAGTACGGAACCCTAAAAACGTCAGACTTAGGTACTTTATGTGCATAGGAGGAAACATTTATTGAGAAATAAATCCCAATTTCACTAAATAGTTACCCACTCTGGTGTTTAATTTTGTTTAATGTGTGATACATTAAAAACGATGTAAACTTGGTACAAAAACTAGACGTATGTATATGTTAATTCCAACTCAATTTGATTTGAAACAGTGTAATTTTCATTAAATGGCACGCTTTATTTAAAAAATTTCGCATAAAAAAATAAAAAGTTTCTATTTCACAATCAATAACAAAATACAGTGTCCGGTAAGTAGTGGATAATAAGCACCGCGTATAATTATGCCATCAATATGGGCAGCCTGGTTAAATTGGATATTTAACTGATGTCAAAATATAATAATTTTACACCACCACTTAATCAAGCTGTCGAATACACTCGTAAACAACCGAGGCCGCACTTATTACCGCATTTTACACGATTTTTAGCTTAACAAAAAATAATAAAAGAAGCCAGATACTTAGTCGTTGAAAATTATGACCGCCATAGTTCAGTAAAACCAATACAAAATTATTATACCTAAGCGATCGTTTTGACATTTAACAAAAGTTGCTGATTTGACTAAGGTGCCTGATTTTCGAGACGTTCAACTACAATAACTTTGTAAAAATAAGTGTCTCAAAAAATTATGTGTAAAAATTACAAACATGATACTTAGAAATCCAGATCCATACGGCGCATGCTTTAGGTTTTAATTGTAAGTTTCGTAGATTTGAACGAGAGCTAATTAAATGCATTACAATCACTCAATGCTTTTTAAGAAAATAAGATGCTTCTATACCTAATACGTACTTATCACACTTGAGTTAAGATTTTGTGCACACATCTTGTGACGGATATGTACATAGCGATATAATACATAGCGGATATCCACAGATATTCGTGGGTCTAACTACCCTAATCTCACTGAACAATGACTGGAGCGCAGGTCGTCCTTGATCTCCGAAGATACTGACGAGAGCGCATTGTGTAGCTATTGCGTTCATGTGCAACAGTGCATCAATGGTGATAACGCACTCGATACCTATGAGAGGTAGATAAATGTGATGCCACAATGATTGATTGACATTTCAAATCTTTTGATCGGGGTTGACTGCTTACGCAGTCATTAGTCATTACTTAGTAATCTGAGGAACGATCAAATACCCTGACTTCTTGATTTATAGTCAAACCGTTAGTTGTAAATGTTAATTAACGTGATGGTATATGATTAATTTTCATAATCGACTATGATCAAAGTTCCGTATTCAATGGAACCCTTACAAATTCGCATTGTCCGTCTGTCTGTCCATTTGGACTGCGGCTTAGCTCAGACGCGTTTGGTACTAAAAAGCTTTTGTTTGGCATATAATATAATAATATATCCACTCTATATCCACCTCGTAGTAAAACTTTGGCACAGAGAAGGAAGATAACATCTTCGAAAAGTGTGTCTTTACAGTAGTTTTTTTTTTTATACTAGTCTACTTACCCCATAGTGGTGTGGGGTATCGTTTTATAGGTCTTTGTAAAACCGGCCACGAGCGTGTCGGACACGAGCAGGACAGGGTTTCATAACCGTTACGAAAAAGTCTTGCGTAGGTATCTATTTTTCATCATAGATGCTTTTTACACGACACGTTTAAAAAAATAATATGTAGAGTTAAATATTTTACGGTGGTGCAGAACCCTTTTTGTGCGGATACAACTCGTAGTTATGTAGTTTTTTGTTAGAATCAAGGTTCGCCTTCCCCTTTCCAATGAAATAGTTCAACGCTCATGGAAGGAATGGAAGGCTCTTAGCTGGTTTTTAAATTGGACATTATCATGGTGGAAATTCTCGTGCCTGTTGGAATACTTAGTCGTTAGCCGGAGTTATCAATGACAAACATACTAATCGATGTTTGTATAGACCATAAACTCATCTACTTGATCGTAAATGTAACCTCTTCGGGAACTATAAGCATCGCAACAAATAAAAAAATGGGCCATAGTGAAGTAATGTCATTAAGAACTGACTTCAGATATGAATGCTCCTCTTAAATTAGTTACCATTTATTATCAATCACGTGAGCCAGCTCACTTAAGTTATGTATAATGTTACATAGCCATTTCCAAATCGCTGCGAACCAGGTCATGAGGTCGACTGAGATTCGCTGCCCCTTCCGGATATTTATAGATGCAATAGACTACCGTTCACGTAGGGTGGTTAGTCCGGTTCCTTATCAACTTGACCGACAGCGGCCGAGAGCTAGCTACTTTTATTGCACGTTTGTAATCCCACTTCTTTCGATTTATCAAGCCATTCTCAAACGTTTTGTCAGCCATTAGTAAGTCTGAAAATGTCCGAGACTCACTAATGGTAAAATATATTGTATCTACACATAATATCACATAGTTTTCTATAACGCGTTCAGAAATCGTGGGACATGATCAGTATTACGATAATAGTTTTACTATGAAAATTTTAGTAACGTAAATGTCATTACGACATTGAATTCGATAACGTTAGGAGTTCCAAATTTGCAACATCTTCAAAAACCAATACAATTTAAATAGGCCTACGATACGAAACGTCAGCTCGGCATGTTTGACATAAGTAATAAAAAAACAGTCTTTCAAATTTGTGACGGGTTTGTTATCCTTTCAGCTTCTGAACTCATCCTGGAGCACTTATAAATGTGTGTAGATAAAGTAATGTATGCAACTCTTCATACCTAATTAGGTCTTAAAAAACTCGTGTGTTAAGGACCCTCATTATATAACAGACGGTCGAGCACGAGTTTTCGAATCGATAACGTAACGTTACGCAAGATTCAAGAACTTGTGCTCGACATACAGTTGCGTAAACTACTTTTATCTACACACATATCATAATTCCTCTATAATGCGTTCAGAAACCGTAGAAAATGACCAGCATTGCAGCACGACGTGGCCTTCTCGCCGACAGCGCCAGCCCCAGCACCTCCTCCACCACCAGCAGTAAAGTAATAGTCATTACGATATCGAATTCGATGTCGTAATGACTTTTCGATATCGAATTCGATGTATCGAATTTGACAACCAACGTAGTTTACAATCATAGTGAAATAAAACGGATCACTCACGTATATAAGTCGAGTTCAGTCCGACATTATACATGTCGGACTGAACTCGACTTAAAAATGTGATTTTTTTTTTACAAAAAAAAAACAGTTCACGAAACGTCGGCTCAGTATGTTTGTCTATGATTTAAAAAAAAAACAGTCAAATTCGTGACAGCTATGGGTAAGTATGATATATGCCTTCGGCTTCTGAACCCATCTTAGAGTACTTATAATAATTGTGTAGATAAAGTAATGTATGCAACTCCACATAATTAGGCCTTAAAACACTCGTGTGATCCTATTATGAAACTCAGCTTCGCCTCGTTTCATAAAAACACACTCGTGTTTTAAGGACCCTCATTATGTAGCAGTTACATAAACTACTATAAGGGTACGTTACCTATTTATTATTATGCAATCGGTTACTTACAACTATACTTCGTTTATTTAGCATTGAAAAGAAATAAACAATCATAACAATATATCTTTATGGAAAAACGCCTTTTAAAAATAAGTAACAGCTAGTAACAATTAAATAAGAAAGAGATTTACATAATTATTTATACTGTTATGGTTTTATACGTAATGGTTACTTATTTTTAAAAAACGTTTTTCAATAAAAAGACATGTCAAGATTGTTTTCTTTTTTCAGTGCTAAAATAAACGAAGTACATATTGAGACCGAACCTTAGACGATGATACCGTGTATGTATTTGAGTACAGAACTTCTGCTCGTAGCTGATCGTAGCACTTAAATGCGGGCGGCAGCGCTGTGCAATAACGCTTCTCATACAACCGGGCACTCTACATATTTTACTTTTGAATAATAGATCCGTAGTAATATCCGTTGCACGAACATAAGTGATCTAACATGAGAGAATAGTATTTCGTATGAATATACTACAATATTTCTGGTGCACACTTGTAAATTAGTGTGTCAAGCGGAAGAAAAATGATGTTCTATACAAAACTGGACGAAATTCAACAAATAGCCGAGTCAAAACATGGGGAAATTTGAAATTATACCTACACTGATAACAAAAATAAGGTTAGTTTTGCTTGTCAGAATATTATTATTTGTCTCTATTATAATTGTAAAACTCAACAGCACTCGAAAATAAAATCCGACGAATGAAAGTCGGAAGATTCTATTAACTGGGATTATAAAAGGAGTTATTCCAGTAGGTAGTCCCAAGGTGCCGACATTAAACCGGGTGTTTTAGGCTTTTAATTACGAACTTCCCGCAGGCAACAGATGTGTCCCGCGACTCCTATTGGCTGAGGCGACCGGGGAAAACGCGGTCTAAATCGCGCGAGCGGTGAGCAGCGATGCTCTACGCTGCTGCCGCGAAGCTACGGCGAAGGCATTTGATGCCGCTCTCAACTCCGTAGTACATTAACCCCGTAGTGATTATTACATCAACGTCTATTAGCTGTGCATTGACTAAAGTAGCTAAGTAAGCGATCGACAGACTCGAATGTAAATTTAAATCTATACCGACTAATGTAATAAAGAGGTAAACTTTGTTTGTTTGTATTAAAAGAGGTAAAAGCTCAGGAATTACTCGGTGCTTCCTTGCCACATTGCAGCACGGCACTATCACGTAATGGCACACCTACATCAAAACCCAATCAGCTCAGATTCTATGGACGGAGTAGCATACGACGACAAAATTGACATAAAATATCTCTAGTGCTCGCCGAGAGACGACACTGTAAGCAGATTTTGCTTACAGATTTTGCAGATTTTTTTTTTAATTTTTTTTGTCCTAATCTTGCACCAACAAAACGATCGTATTGTCCGTTGCGAAATGACCACCAAGGCGGATTGTACGATAGTTGGAAGTTCGTACTGAGACTTTATATTTCGATTTGCTGCTGTGTTAATAAACTAATCAAGGAGCTTATAAACACGAGTTTTCAAGTTAATAGAGTTTTGATGAATGAAGTAACTTTTTATTTTTGTATTATGTTGCTTTATAATTATACAAATATAAATTAGTAATACCATTTACTAACTACAAAGTTCGTATCAGAAATTCCTATTCGGAAAATTTAAGTAAGATAAGATAATATGTAATGGAACCGGTATTTGAATTTATTTCGTCTTGAATCTTCTAAAGTAGGTCAGTTATTTAAATTTACATAGTTCTTCGTGTCGTGATCTATGAAGTCACGTCCCGGCCTGTGTAGATGAATTAGTGAGAGCTTGGAATTGCATTTGTAGTGGTTGTACGGTTCGCATGAAAAGGAGAATCGGCCGTTAAAATATACGTACAACGTAAATAATATTTTGAATTTGACACTGACATTGTTTTGGAATTTTCTTCTTCAATATAATTATACATTCCTCTTTTTATATTGATAGTACGGGAAAAGGGAAATTTCAAATACATAATGCCAATAAACACACAGTACCACTACATATGCAACTCCACGGTCTCGGCAATTTATCTATACAAAGATGATACATTTTAATCTAGATGAATAGGTACCCAAAAAAACCGATTACGAGCTAAGTTAAATAATTTAAAAGCATGACCAATGCGAATGTTTTAATAGTACAATGCCAGCAATTGCAATTACATAGTGAAATAATCGGATCACTCACGTATAATAAGTTGAATTTAACCTGATACGTTTCGGACTAATTCGTAGTCCTTCCTCTAAACTCGACTTAAATATAAAAAAACGTAAGTGATCCGTTTATTTCGCTATGATTGAGTCTTACGGTAGATTGATGTTAAAATTGCTATTCTAGCCGAAGTATATATATGTGGCGGCTTGCCTCGAAGGTTTATAGCAGGACTCTTTAGTGCGCCCTAGAATGCTGGCAGGTTAGATTTTGACTTACGTCAGTATGATTTACTGTCAGAGGTTCTTGTTTGGTTCTGTATTATTGTTCGGTTGCATTTTATGTTATTTAATATGTTTTAATGTGTATTTAGTTTTTCTTGTAAATATATAAGTTGTTAAGTGGACTAAGGAACGTTTTATTTACTTAGCCCACATATATAATAATGCTATAACAAGTATAACAAGTTTGTTGTGTATTGTAATTATGATGTACTTATATACTAATAATTTTAATTGGAGTTTAACTAGAGTAACGCGACCCACAGCTGCGTTTTCACAAACGTGGAACATCTAGATACGTGCACGCATTTACAATTTTATAGAAACCTTATGAGTTTGGGGGCCATTGTCATTGCTTAGCTTAGTTGACGCTGACACGAATGACAATAAATGATCTAGTGATTATTTATTGTGTCATTCGCAGCCACGGGGCAATTACATAGTATGAGGGAATTAAGTCTCGAAAACCAAGAATAAGTTGCAGGTAATACTTTCAGTCGCCGAATGAAGCACCTACCTTTTTAGACCTTCAATGTCCATAGTGTTCTCCGTACTCCGTAGTTCACCAAGTGTTTTGAAAACTGGTCCCAAAATACGGAAAATTGATTTCATATTATTTTATTATTTGTTGATTGAGGCCATAGTAGGTAATAGTAAACATTGTGTGAATTTTTTTACGTTCAAAAGAGACAGCCCTATATTTTTCGAACACCCCCACTCCTCAGCTCCATACGCCATTTCAGATTTAGTTAAATTATTCGAATCACTTTTAAATTCATGAAAATGCACTACTACCACTCTTTTTACTACTTCTATTTACAAGTAGGTACAATGGTTTCGCAGGTTAGGGGGGAGACATTTTATCCTAACAAAAATGATCACTTTAAAGCTTAATATTTCGCAAACCAATTCCCGAATCTCTTTAGAATAAAACGATGAAAAAAATGATTTTTCATCATTTTATTCTACGACTTTGTCGGTGTGATTAATATTATATCGATGCCAAATTACAGCCTTATAGTAGCAAGTCTTTGAGCTAAGCCGTGGACAGACGGACATAGCTGTAGGGGTTCAGAGGCGTAAAACCAAATTATAATTAGTATTTCGTTGAAATGCATTAGTTTTTATTAATATTTTATCTAGCGGTGTCAAAAAGGAACAAAAAAAAACCAAGACACACACAGGTGAAAACGAAAAAGGTTCCTAGCGCGTCAGGTACAATAGCGAAATCATAAGGGGTCCTCGTTGACTACGGAACCCTAAAAAGAAGCTAAAATACCTATTTATGTTGTTATTTATTGATTTAAAGTTGCGCGATTTTCACACATTGTCAACGGTATTTTTTACGCGATTAAGTCCCGAGTATCATGATAACATACTGTTATTAATTCGAAAAAACAATCGAATTTAAATTAACTCAGCATACTTACCTACTTGTAAACAATACAGACCTACTTTATTTATTAGCTAAACAATCTCGGATTTATGGAAAGCTCCCAGGTCGCCGTGAATTAATTTAGTCACGTAGCAAAGGCAAAGATTTAATACGCAACAAGTTCTGTTTCAACACTGTTGGCATACTCGAGTGGGAAAATAAAATAGTACATCAACAACTTCAATTAATTGCGCAAGTCTTGTCCGTGCACACAGACGCGGCTGCGTGCATCTGTGTGCGCGCGTGGCTCCCGCCGCTCGCGGTGGCAGTGGCAGGTGCGGGCGCCACTCCGGAGCCGACCGTCGCCGCCGCCGCCCGCCGCCCGCCGCTCGCCGCTCGCCGCTCGCCCGGCCGCCCGATCGCCCGACCGCGCACTGTCTCTTAAATTATTGTAAATTTCACGAATACATTTCACATCATTGAAAAATCTTAGTCATATGTTTATAAATTACGATCTTAATAATTGTTCTTGTGATTGCTGCTAAAATTTTAGTGTAGTTATTATGTGACACGTTAATAAACATTTATAGGAGTGTGTGACTTAACTTTGAAAATAATGTATTAAGTAATCGGTTTCTCGAAAAAAATATTTGTTTCGTAAACTCTAAAATATCTACCAATTGTGGCTTCATTAACAGGTAAGTGATTATCTTTTTCCTCATTGCCGGATCAAAAATATTTTTAACTTTCTTTTTTTTTATTTGTTATAATACTTATCCTTTTTTTCTCAGAAACGACAAGTCATGGATCACTTACTTACATTATTTTTTAGGAGTTTTTTTTTTAATATTTACAATTCACGTCAATAAACTTCGTTTGAATCGCCCTGTTTTTTATTATTTTTTTTATTTTCGTACCAAATCCTTATATTTACCAACATGCATAAAGGTAAGGTAGCAAAGCGACATTGGATTATTCATTCATTGTAATTATTTCACAGCAAGTTAGAAATTGAAACGAAATTGGTATCTTAGTGGTTTCGCAAGATAATGTTTACAAAAAAGTCTCTTTGCTGAGTATCTATTTGCCGGCTTATTTTCAGCGAATGTTTTTAGGGTTGCTTAGTCAACAAGGAAACATTATAGGCAGTTTCGCCATGTCCGTCCCGTCCCTCTTTCCATCTTAGCTCAGAGACTTGCTACTAGATTTGGCATGGATCTAGACAAGCGGCAGCGAGTCGAGCCAAGTTTAAGAAAAAGCAACAGGTCCCTATTTCACCAACTTTACAATGTCACCAATAAACAATTCGTGAATTTATTAATACATATAAAACTACATCATTAATATTAGGTACAATGTCAAGTAACAGGCATTTACATAGAAATACATCAGCAACAGGCCTCGTCAACTCGCTTAACCTAAATTACAAAACATCATCAGCAACATGCTTCGTCAAAAACCCTAACCTAAAAACCCCCACCCCGCATCGTACCCGGCTCAAAGGTCCCCATAATACCAGCAGCATTACCCCGCTGAATGGCAATGGAGACCTGTTGCACCAAATACGACCCAGAGCGAGGGTCACAGCCCCTGTCTCGCAACCGACGGCCTAGCTCCCTGAACAACTCGCGCGCCTCAGTGCCCCAGGACCCAGCCGTCTCAACCGCGACTGGCACAAAATCATACGCCGATTCCAGAGCGGAGTATTTAGTGTGATTCAACTTCGCTGCACTCTCCGCCGCGGAACCCGCACGCCTCACGGTCTGACCCAAGTGGGACGCAGCAAACGTGCTGACACAAGTCGCATCCCACAAGAGACAACGGCCCCTCCGCCATGGAATCAGCGTAAGACCGGCCGGCCTTTTACCGTCTGTACGACTCAAACCCGGGGGCTCCCAAACGCACGGTACAATTGTCAGTTTTCAATGACAATTCGGTGTCAACTGCTGACTTGAAGAGCTTTTGTTTTAGCGCGCTTCATATTGTCAAAGAAATGTAGTTCGAATTGTCATATAAAACCAACAAATTGTACAGATGGTGAAATAGTGACCTGGCGACGCGAGGCAGCAGCCGACGAACCATTTGGGAGCTGCTTTTGACCACCACGTAACTTAAAAACTGTTTAATACAAACACATGAAATTTGGTTAATTTTATTAAGACCTCTAAGACTGACTAGAACCCAAAATTTTATAATAGTATGCTCAACTCAATTGGTTATTGAGATAAAATCGACATCTTTCTCACTGACGCTGATTGACTAGTTAACTGAGTGACTAACATAAATACTTGGATCAAAAACCTAACCCACATCTAGATGACCTAGCATATTGAACAAAAAACATAAATGTGAAAAAGGGATCCACGTTTAATACTTACTGAACAGATTAGAAGAGGTGAAATCTAAACTAAACGGGTGTCAAGTCTTAGGCAAGAAGCTTTTTGTCTTAGGCATGTGCAACTAGGCTAGTTTTAATAGTCAAATATTTGTATTTATACATTATTAGAGCAATAAAAAAATATATTTTGGGTATCTAGTTCAAAACGTTATGCGCGAATTTAAACATGCTGTGAGACTCAATCATAGTGAAATAAACGGATCACTCACGTATATAAGTCGAGTTCAAACGTATAAAAGGTAGTTGGGCGCCGCTGTCAGCTGCGCCTAGGAGTAGTCGCGCGGGCAGAGCACGCAGTGTGCGTCTCGCTGCCGCTGAACCGTGCGCTGAAAGAGGAAGGACTACGAATTAGTCCGAAATAGGTCGGGCTAAACCGATTCACATAGGTTAGGGATCCGTTTATTTCACTTGTTATGTGCGATTATTTGGCTATAAAAACTAGCATTTGACTAAGTTGGAAACAATCTTGAATTAAACTTGGCACCCGTTTAGATTTCACCTGTTTTAACATACAATGACAATGCAAAGAAAAATCCGTTAAGCAGCTAGACTTGAACCAGCAACCTCGGTAATCCGTACCGACGTACTCGTCGTACGTACGTCGGTACGGATTACCGAGGTTGTAATTTAATGTATGTTGAATTTCATACTATGAATGTTTCACAAAAATAAAAACAAAAATAATCAATAAATCGATTATTTACCTTGGCTCCCTTTTTTCCATTTTTATGATATTGGTGGGATATACATATTAATCACGCCGACAAAGTGGTAGAATAAAATGTTGTTTTTTTATAGTACGTAGGTACCTAACTCTGATGTACACAAAGTAGGGATGAATTTTTTGTTGCGTTTTCCATAGTGTGGGGTGTTGTTAGATAGTGTAGGTCTTATAAATTCGATTTAGACATCCGTTTACATTATATTTAGCTGTAAAATGCTCATTTTTCTTAAAGTCAAAAAATGTCCCCCGTCTCCCCTACCAGCGAAACTTGTATTTGATAATGTGAACAAAAATCATGATAGTAGTATCATTACCAGCCTTTTTTACGTCCCATTCCTGGGCAAGTGGGCACAGGTTTCCTCTCAGAACATGAGAGCTTGGGCTATAGTTCCCACGCGGGCCCAGTGCGGATTGGGAACTTCACACACACCATTGAATTGCTTCGCAGGAGTGTGCAGGTTTTCACCGAAAAGCTGATAAATTACAAATGCAATTCCGCACATAAATTCCGAAAAACTCAGAGGTGCGAGCTGGGTTTTGAACCCACGACCGTCTGCTTGAGAGGCCATAGGCCAAACCACTAAGTGCGTAATCAGGGTAGTAGTGCGTATAGTGAATTTAAAAGGAAAATATTATAGCTGAGTAGGTTAAATAGTCTTTACAGGTTAATGAGTAATAGTTGACCATTTGACCAACTTATAAAGATTACATACATAATAGATGGGTATAAAATATCACCTATTCAAATTCGACTTTCGTAATGGCTACGGAACCCTATTCTGGGCGTGTAACACACGCTCCTACGTTCTTTCTCAATCACAAGTTTTTTATAAGCCTCAACTTTATAAATAAGTATATTTCGACTTATTGTTACGTGTGTGCTATGAATACATTTTTAAGCAGCTTATCAGTACTTCTTATTTTCACTGTCATAATACATGTACCTACCTATTTAAATAAATAGCTATATTTAAAAATGTAAGTAGGTATCTACAAGCACACCACAGTTATACTTATAATGTCTAGTCTCAAATTCGCTGGCGGGGGCAATTTAATTTTGCTAGCTTTCGGGAAAAATAGTAGGTTGCACTTTGCGGCTCTGAAGCTAACTCGGTGGAAGATCACATCTATCCACTAGTCCGGTTGGACAAGATTAAATACCTAACATTTTTTTAGATTAACAACACAACATCAGGTGGGACTAAAATGGCGTTGGCGTAAGTACTTATAGAGGACAATGAATTTATGCTCTTTCACATAGAAAATACCCTAATACTTAGCTTATTTACCAAAAAAACATAATCTGTTCTTTTTAAGAACTCTGTTTATAGGATCTAAATACTAAAATTAATCAAGTATTAGTACCCAACACGCGTTGAGAAAAATAAGGTGCAGTTAACATTATATGACGTTGTCATTACCGTTTGAAGTTTAGCAAGGCGGCAACGCGTTAGGTACCTATGTGTTTTCGTGATTTTTACACGACTGCCAAAAGAAAAAGAGTGTATTGTTTTTACCAGTTGATTGCGTTAACGTGCTTCTTATATCCGACTAGCTGACTGACTGACTGACTGTCTGTCTGCTTGACTGGACTGATTGACTGAAGAACGCCCAGCCCCAAGCCTTTAACCTAGAACCTTGGACCTAGAAGCTGAAATTTAGCATAGAAGTCTCTCTTATTTTGTTGGGGATAAGGTGGAATTCTACCAGTAAGGGAGTGAAATGAACAGTGGAAATTAGTATGGGAAAAAGTTATTTTTAAAGTTACGACCAATAAACTTAGCGATATATTTTTCAAGAAAATAAATGAACAAGTGTATCACCGTTTTTTGAAAATTGCAACCTTTAAAGAAAAACGTATTTTTTTTATATTTGTGAAATTCAGTGAATGCTATATTTATAAGAGGTTTAAATGAACAGATTTTTTTAAAAATTTAACCCTAAGGGTTGGTAGTTTGATCGAAAATAAACCTTATTTTTAAAGTTACGATCATAAGTTGCATTGGAGGGATAGCGAAATACCCTTGATAGGTAATTATGCCACGGGTTTACGTTAATATATTTATTCTTTCCCACGGGAGAGAAGCCGCGGGCGAAAGCTGATGTAAAATAAGTTTTCTGTTATAAAAACATTTTAATACAAGCTTTTTGCCAACCGCACTTTTTGTTGATTGTACTTGTATTGTCATCCAACTTACATAATAACCCGTACCAATTTTCAAGTCAAAGAGTTGAAAAGGTCCCTCTTGGGGAGGCGATATACTGACCGGACCGCCAGAACTTCACTGCTATTATTGTATTGTCACTGGATTTACATAAGTAGGCAAATTTCAGCTCAATCGGATACCAAGAATTGGTCGAAAAATGCACTGTAAAAAGGGACCAAATATAATCGAGTTATATCTAAACATAAATAAAATACTACTTATACTCGAGCCTTTTTTAACCGACTTCAAAAATGGAGGGGGTTATTTACTACCGGATGTCTGAGTCATTTTTTGAGTTTTGAAGGTTAGATAGAGAAAGCGTTCAGTAGGCCGAGCACGAAGTTTACGAATCCTGCGTAACGTTACGTTATCGTATCGAAATCGAGAAAACTCACGCTAAATTTTAGTTCCAAATAAGCTCACGGGCGGGTGCTGTTTCAAAGGTTATACAAATTTCTCGATAACGTTGATTACTCGATTACGTTACGCAGGTTTCGAATGTTCGTACTCGGGCCTCTGTCGTCGTGATTCCGACAGCCGATCTGTGTTGGTGACGGGGCATGGCTCCGAGCTACATTCGACGTTTCACGTTGGTTCGTCATTTCATTTTCATCGAACTACTAAAGCAGAAAATATTTCATTCCCGTAATATCATTATAATGTTATAAGACATTATTGACGCCAGACCTGTTAATGCCGCTGATTAAATGTATACGTCATCAACGTAATCCCAAATTAAGCTTGTATTTAATGCCAACAAATTTATCTGATACTTAATATATTAACAACTTGTTGGGAATGCAATGAACAAGTCACTGTCCAAGACTATGGACAAAGCCAGTTTGGTTCCAACTATGAACGACGCGTTGACACTAAGTTTGATTTTTAACTCCCTTTTGAAAATCAATCGCGTAAGAGGAAGGTAGTTACCAAATAAATAAATGAATAAATAAATAAATAAATAAAGCTTTGCCCACGTATGTATCATTTTACCGTAGTTACGAGTACCTATCGCATTTCTGCCTTGTACAATACGAATATTTAAGATTGTTAGTATGGATGCAAAATTTTGTCTGTTACGCAGTACTATTAGTTATCCTGTGTCTGCATTGCGTAAAGCTATTAGTACCGCATAGTCTATGTAGCAAAATGTCCACGACTTGGATTGGTATATATAAAGCACTATTTGCATTAAATAAATCGTAAAATACTCAATTAGCAAATACTCCCTAAAGCGGCACTGCTAGCTAACCACAAGACTTAAGTATGTAAAATATTTAAAAAGTCCAAAACAAAAATTAAATAATGTCGGCCATAAAGCTGAACACCTAAATAGCAAAACGTCTAAAATGTATAATGTCTAGGTATGTCACGATGTAAAAAGATTAATGCCCTTATTCATAAACGTTACTCAAGCCTCTATTAGCTAAAATAGGTTTTGTCTTCTTCTTACTAGCGAAAATGTCAATGTGACAAAAAGGGACAAACGAACTTTAACGGCATTTTAGTTAATATAGGTTTATGAATAACAGGGTTTGTATGTACCATGAAACTTGGCTTGCTATATAACTGACCACTTGAAGTTCAGGTAAGTAAGTACTTACATCTTAGCTTTCAATAATAATAATAATTAATTTTGTTTCTGCTTGTCATTCTATGCATTCGTCCCTGAATTGCGCGATATTACATATATTTAACAAGTAATGGTAATCATGAATATTACGATATTGTTTCGACGGAACCACCTTTCGTTATATGAATTGCGCAGAATGGTAATTTGACGCCTGATATTTTGCTTCCTGGTCAATTTGCGTCGCTGGACATTTTGCTACATAGACGATTCGGTATTAACCCGCGTAAAGGTTGAATGGTAGAAAATTTGTTGTCCGTCTGTCTGTCAATCCCAAGTAAATCAAAACCACAGGCTACATCCCATTGACCTGGGCAATTGGCACGAAATAAGTTCTTACAAGTCAATGAAAAAAACCGAAAAACGTTAGGTACGGATACGGGACCCTAGGGACCAGCTTTTAAGGTTCCGTACCTCAAAAGGAAATAACGGAACCTTTATAGGATGACTCGCGTGTCGGTTTGTCCGTCTGTCACAGCCAATTTACTCAGAAACTACTGGACCGATTAAGTTGAAATATGGTACACGCAAGTAAGTCGGTGACCCAAAGACGAACGTATAACGTAAATTAATGAATTTTAAACATGGGGCAAATTTTGGAAGGTTAATTAGAAAATGAAAAAAAAAAAAAAGTTTTGCAAACTACATCGTGTTACATATCAAATGAAAGGGCTCATTACGGGCATTTCAAAAATTATGTTTTTTATACTTTTAAGGCAAACAGTTTTGAAGTTATTTAAGAAAATAGGCGAAAATCGATCAAAAAAATACAAAAAATAGATCCTTGCCTATAGGAGGTTACAGGAAAAATAAAAGATCTATGGTATTAAAAGTAACATAGTTAAATAAATAATGTAAGTACAAAACCATCTCCACGCGAGTCGAACTTGCATTTGTCCGGTTTTTTTTTTTTCGCTTTCGTGTTTGGCTCACAGAAATTCATAATTATACTTATTTCTGACTCCATGTCCTTCTTGGACATAAAATTTTACATTTTTTTTTATCTTTACACTCTGTTTACTTTATTGACCTCATAATTTGATTGAGATCGTATAGAAAAATATTTTTATAGAGGACGTATTCCCCAGTAGGTACATTAAAACCGGGAAGCTATTTGAATTATTTTGCTATTTAATATAAAAAAAAGTAAGATATTTGTATGCATGGGACCTTTGACATTTACTTTATTTACATAATAAAAGCAATTTACAATGACATTAAATCTAAGCTTGAACTAAATAAACTACAACTTAAAACTAAATTAAATCTAAATAAGGCCCCCGTGGCATAGTGCCCAAAAGGCTGGCAGCGTTGCCTCGCTGAATAGCGATGCTGATTCTTTGAGAGAGAAAACTGCCAGCCCTTTGGTCACAAGTTGCATCAACTAAGCGCTTTTGTAACTCAGAAATAAGCTTGTAAGCGCTGGGACCCCATGGACCCAAAGTTTCAAACCCGACAGGAACAAAATTATAATTCGGACCGAGAGATTGATACTTAGAATTTTTTCTATTTTCGGCCGTTTCTGCCGCCGCACCAGCTTTTTGTGTGGTTCCCTGGAGATGTGAGGGTGCTACTGTATCGACACAGGTCGCATCCCAAACCAGAACCCTACCCATTCTCCAGGGAATCAGAGACATACCGTCCGGCCTTTTGCCATCGTCGCGGGCAATGCCGCTTGGCTCCAAAATGGCCGGCACGTTTGCAGAGGCAAGAGCCCGGCGGATTATGTCATTGAGCGCGGCATGACGGGAGAAACGGCCGGCGCTCTTTTGACAGGAAAGACCATGGTGTCCCGTTTCGTCCACATTGGTGCCACAGAGGCAACGGTGTGGTGAACACAGCGCAACACCCAGTCTTAGCCCGACTGCAATTCTCAGTGTTTCAGGCTCAAGAAAGGTTCCGGTGTTAACGGAAGGATAAGCATGAAGCCAGTCACCGGATTCCTTTCTTGCCACAGCCAAAAGCCTTGCGCGGTCTGGGCCTGAACTGGAACTGAGAATATTAGAATAAGTTAATTTGGATAGTGTGTCATCCCAGCTCCGTTGGAAATTTGGATAAGCGGGAGGATTTTCACCCGGACAAGCCATAAGCCAAGCATTCCTAGCATCGACCTTTTAGATGTAGTAAGCAGTTAAATTGGAGTCGTGTGCGAAATTTGTGAAGTCTGAGTAACAGCAACGTTTGAAGCGTGCTTGAAATACTAGGTACGTAAGAATGATTCCCAAAAAAAAATTAATGAATGTTACCCATCTCATCCCCAAGGTAAGTCCATGGAAGATTTTAAAAAATGTCTCTCTTCCACGAAACCCTCGGGTAATTAATGAACGGCCCCTTTATTGACTCTTGAGGAAAAGCAAGCAAAGCAAAAAATCTAATCAAAACAAAAAATCTGTTGCCAATAATTAGGTAGGTATGTATGGTCATGTTGTGACTGTATTTGAATATGAATCGGAGGGATGGCAAATCTACACATACTCCAGGTTTGGCCGCTTAAGCGCAGCGGCAGCGTGGTGGTTTAAGGCCTAAACAAATTTTATGCTCTAATTTTTTTAAATTTTTTAATCCCCTAGAGCGTGTTCGATATGTCCATGATAACGTTAAGAACCCTTTCCTCTTTTGAAATCGCAATAAACATTTTTGCATGCAATTATTACGGTATGTAATTATCGTTTTTTTTTTCTACATTTTGTTTTAAAAAAAGGGTACACTGGAACTATAGGTACAAATTTCGGTCTTTCAAATTAAAAAAGGCGATAAATAGGGTGACCGCTATTTCACATATTATTTACGAGTACAAGCTCACGCGAAGAGTCTTACATGTGAATACATGCACATTTATAGTTGTGAATACCTGCCTGACTGTGGTTCGGGAGGCAAGGGGTGGTGTCGGTGGCAGAACGTTGGCAAATCTCCGCTACGCCGCGCCGCGCCGCGCCGGCGCCCGATCATACTGTCCAGCTGGCATTATAAATGTGGCCACAACTTGATGGCTGAACAACATTGACAAGCTGTCGTAGTAAATTCGAGTTCAATGGCGACGCAGCAGCCGCGTGTTATATTACACAGACCATTTTGAGCCACTTTTGACCCCTTAATAATTCAAAATCTATATAACATAAACACGTGAAGCTTGTTTTATTTGGTAAAACCTCTTAAATTAACCAAACCCCCAAATTTTATAAATACAGATCAAACGGTTATTGAGATATTAACGTCAAAAAAATTGGCATCCAACTGGCCAATTAATACAAAATTCTGTGTAAATAAATAAAAAGACCATAAAATTTCCAAGCTTACAAGTTTTTTAACATTTAGCACCTTTCGAAATTATAATAGCAAAACTTTTCCTTTCGCAGGACCATGGGTTCCGTGATAAAAGGTCGCTTTTCTCAACCTGGCTAAAAAATAATGATATCTTACCAAAAACACAAATTTTAAAAAGGGAGCCAAGTTCAAGACTGAACAAAAGAGGTGAAATCTAAACGGGTGCCAAGTTTTATTCTAGAGCTACTTTGTTAGTTTTTATAGTAAAATAACGTCGAGAATAAATACTTATTCAGTATTAATAAGCAAAGCATGATTTCAAGAACACGAGGTAATTCATTTCCGGGGCAATACAAATCCAATTATAAAAATTATGCGTTTTTAAAAGGCTATGTGCTAAAACTTGGCACCAATTTAGATTTCATCTCTTTTGTTCAGAATTGAAGTTGGTCATAAGAATAAATAATAACATAGTAGAATGGAAACTCCCACTACGGACGGGCTCAAGGTCACGATATTAGAGTATTCGTTAAACAGACTACTCAGTCAGACTGTCACGGCCGGCGTCGCCGCACCCGCGTTTGGTTGTTTATAATTTGGTTGTAATAGTTTTACGTGAGCCTGTATGTATTTTATTTTATATTTGTAGATAAGTAATACTTACTTAAATCACCTTAAATGGCTTCATTTGGTATGGCACTTATAATAACTTCTTATTTAGAAGTGTCTATAATATGTAGACCTTCGTAATGATTTATACATCTCATATTTTGTAAAACTAGAATAAACTAAATGATTTCAAAGTAAAGAAAAACTTCTATTTTAGCGATATTATCTTTAGACGTAAGTAACATTTAACAGCAACATTCCTAGCAACATGCCTTGACGACAAAGGGGTGTAACGACGTGAAAGGGGAAGTACGAGTAGGTATATAAATGGCGGCGTTTTGGACTCGGTCAAAAGAGATTCCGTTCTACTATATTTTTATTTATTTCTATGAGTTGGCTCCCATTTTTAACCGACTTCAAAAAAGGAGGAGGTTCTACATTCCACTGTATGTATTTTTTTTTATGTATGTACATCGATTACTCCGTCAATTGTAGACCGAATTTCCAAATTCTTTTTTTATTCGAATGGGACCGACAATGGGACCACCTCAGGAGTATACCCTATACTCCTGAGGTGGTCCCATTGTCACCAAGTCATGATCTGATGATGGGATCCTATGGAAATCGAGGGCAACCCTCAAATTTTACAGGCACGTACTATGTGTTTCATATAATTTTCTAATGTTATTCAAGTATTTAAGTATTTGCGTCTGGTAGTCATCATCTCATGATGGTGAGCTGATGATGGAAGGGACAACTTCTTAGCGGTTAGGAGTTGGTGGATAATTCTGAAAATGTTAAATCAACGTAAAATTGTGAAATAAAAACCTTTTAACAAAAAAGTAAAACCGCCTTAAAAAAAACCTTAGAAAAAAAACGTAAAATAATCCTCTAAAATAATGATAAATAAATAAAATAAAATGAAATGCGTTTATTTCGGACAACAGAAACTAAAGCCTAAAGTTTTATAAGAGGCACTAAGCAGCAGAAATATGAAGTCGGTGCTTCATTCAAAGAATATTCCGCTCGCACCGCACCGACTTCATATTTCTGCTGCTTAGTGCTAGGCCATATAACTTTAGGCTTTAGTTTCTGTTGTCCGAAATAAACGCATTTTATTTTATTTTATTTATTTATCATTATTTTATCATATTTATGTTTTGGTGGGATAAAGAAGCTACTTATTACGACGAGGTACGTGTCGACGAGTCGAGCTTTTAGAGAATCCGACAAAGCACCAAGTTGAAAGATGTAGCGAAAAGTAGGGTTGCAATGAAACATTACAATACGACCAGGAGGCCGTGTGTATATAATGTCTATATAGTAGATAAGAGGATTTAGAAATGGCCAATCTTTATTCGTCTTGTGATGCCGATTCGGCAGATGAAGTATCGTTTCTGGAGGTGTTTATTTCTGATAATGTTGCGTTGTTTATTTGGATACATAGGTACTGTAAAATATTTTGTTTTTGAAACTTTTCGTAAATTTCTCAAGAAAACGTGTGGTCTTTTGGGACAGATTTGGAGCGAATGTTATATGTTGACAACTTACGACAGTTTCTAATTTGTTTGACAATTCGATGACAGACGAGGTACGTTATTTTTAAGAGTTGCAATTTTCCTGAGCGGAAGTTTTATGTCGTATGTGATTCTTTATGAGAAATAATAAAGTTCTGAAACCTAAATTTACAATAACTTGTTTTGAAAAATTACCCGAAATTCAGTAGTATTAATTAAGTACCTATTTTTTTTTTCTTTTATTCCCACTAGTACAGTTAATGATTTTTGACGGACATGACTAAACTATATGGGTTCTGTTTTGTCATTTTGGCTACGGAATCCTAATAATTTTAAGTACAAGGCACAGAATCTCTGCGCTCTGCGGTAAGAAATGCCATAGTTTTCTTAATTATTCAGGGGATAACGATAGCAACATCAATTTTATATTACGAAATATCAAACCATCATCATCGAAATTCTTTTGTTTCGATCTTAATAACTTTATTTTACTTTCAGAAAAACACGTGATTTTGTAACCATATTTTGCACACTTCTGATTTTTGTTTTAGGATAATTCCCATATTTTAATACGGAAAGCTCATTCCGAACATCATCTCGAAAACAAGCAAAACCAAGCGCAAAATACATATTTTTAAATGGGACTTACAAAACATAGCCTTTGTCTTTTCCGACAGGTTAACAGTACCTACTCACGCCAAATTCGGTATTAACTCAGGAAACACGAACATGGTGGCTTTACTATGTGTTTGTTTTAACCCACAAGAGAAAGGGGTGTACATGGTGCTTTTTTAGTTCAATTAAGTCCCAGATACCTGGTTGGCAGCCTAAGAAAGAAGGCAAGTATTAATTTTAACAGAGCAGTGCTTCAGGCTTTGTCAGATAATTAAAGTAAAAGTATTGGATGTTACTACCATTTTGGCAAAGCGCTGATTAAAAAATTAAAACAATGGGAATGTAACGAGCAAAAAATAATTACAAAATTATTATCTTTATGTATTAAAGTTGCACTCAATTTAATACCTTGATGGATGGACATACGAGTATATATTCAAAACGAAATGGATTCCAGTGCTGAAATTACCAAGTTATCGGATTACTTTTCATGATTGGATGAAAAATTGCCTTTATCGAATATGGCGTATGGTAGTGGACAGCAGCACAGAGCCAATAAATGCTGCGATCTTAATGTAAATATAAATAGAAACGATGGTGGGTTATTAAGAGTTTTAGACGTAGATTTTCAAGAATCAAAAATAAGGTGCTTATTAATAACAATGACAAATGTTGCAAATGATGTGTTCACCTATAATTGGGGTGCATACGCAACAAATATCCGTAATACCTAATGTAAGTGTAACAATGTTATGTATGTACTCTGTTGGTGTCCCGTCCCGAATAAACGAATAAATAAATAATAAAATAAAACCTACTGCTTCGCCCCGTACTGGATTTTCATAATCTCTATCTTACACGCGAAATAAATTTCTGTCTTCTTCATCGGGAATACAAGACTGGGACGAGGATTTCCACTGTAGAAAGCTATAATTTTTTCTATGGTTCTGCACTAATAAAATTTATCACGATGTACTTGGGTACCTACTTCGCCTACTAGGTACTAGGTACTGTCAATTTAATGGCTGGTGTAATCTCTACATTTTAATTAATCGAGGCCCAGACAGAGATAAGTGCTTTATTCTGTCTTTATCTCAAGAGAAATACCATCGGAAATAACAGGAAGTACACGGATTACGAAAAATCTGGGAAAAACAAAGAGACCGATGGGGAAAGTACACCGATTGTCCCGGAGGGAAAAGGCTGCTACTAAGAGCAATTTTAATTATCTTGCATTCATAAAATATTATTAAAACTGCAAAAAATATTTCATTTTGAGCACCGGTTTCTTAAAGAATTTGCTACCTATTTATTTACGAGACCAATAATTAGAGATCGGATTATTTTGCGATGCCAATGGGATTATGCGATTCTGGGGTTGGGCTTGCCGGTGTTTTGCGAATCTTAGGTTCTGTTGTGGAAGGCGTCTTATAATATCTGTATTCTCGTCGAAAAACGAAGTACAAATCCATAATTTAAATGAATGTATCTAGTTGTAAAAAATATTTAATTTCATTTACGAGAGTTCAGTGGTCATGGGCAAACCCGATAAGTCGGTCTATCATTTTAGACGAATTTTCAATTTTAAAAGACATTTAAATGCTTTTCTTTTTTCAGCAGTCAATTATTTCGACCTTTCTGGTTCGACCACTCAACTTTCGTACAACATAATGGATCTAATGAATGGATCTTAAGATAAATTTTAATAATGACTTTTTGTCTAGTAAAAACTCTTGAAATTTTGTAAAGCATTTTATTAGGGGATGGAAGTTTGACTAGGTCTTTTCTAAAGGCACTGGTTTCGTTGGAAAGAAAATTATAATAATCAGTCATACAAAAAACCATAGACAATATACAATAAAATTATAAAAAGGATAAAAAATATCAAAAAGGTTGTGCAATCTCGCACACTTTTGCTATCTCATAATCCCAGTGCTGCGTGATGTAGCATAGCTGGCCGAAGTCTCCGCGTTTCGGTTTCAAAGATCCTTCTCAAGTTTAAGCGCTTAACACATACATGTTGATAGAGAATTCGTCTTCACGTTAAGACTATCGAATTAATACGGCGAGGCACGACTGTATCGTGTGTCGTTGTCGAAAAGATGAATTAAATAGATGTCTAAGACGATTGCTCACACCGAGGTCTTTCTGATTTATTACTCTTTTGCTGTAGGCCGCTTGTAGAGGTTAATTTCGATAATGGTCGCGTGGTCAATTTTAATTTGATCCGTGATATGTAGGTACATATAAGAATATACTCTAACATCTTTGGAAAATTGATAGTTATTTTTACATTATTTTATACTGCATCTTCTCCGCATGATATGCCTCGCCCATACCAAAGGAAATGTCAAAGTGACAGATAAAGACAAACGAATGATAAGTTAACATAATCTTCACAAGAATTTATGAATAAAGAGATAGAACCTATAACACAAAAACAATACCAAGCAACGATCACTAAGGACAGGGCCAACCTTGTTAAAACTTTCATAAACGGAAAATATACCTCACACTAACTTTTAACTGAAATTGTCGTTAATCATTTATGTTTTGATACCTATTTATTTACATTAAAAATCCAAGATTAAAAATACTAAGTAAATACTCGTAGCTTAACTATGTATAAAGTGCAATACGAGTATAGTTGATGTTATTACTAAAATTAATTAGGTAAGTTCAATAATGGACAGATTCGCCGTTTCAGATTCAGTGCGTTTGGCATTTTCAGTTTCAGTTACGTAGCTACTTTGTACGACTACTGCGATGCCTTGAGTTATGAAAAAAGTTATCAGCTCTTTGAGGTTTATTTTTGTAGGTATTTGCTAAATAGGTAAGTCCAATACAACCGACCGCCCTCCGCCGCGACGACCGGATAGCCTGATGGTTAGAGACCCTGACTATGAAGTTTGAGGTCCCGGGTTCGATCCCCGGTCGGGGCAGATGTTTGTATGATGAATACAAATGTTTGTTCTCGGATCTGAGATGTTTAATATGTATTTTAGTAAGTATTTATCTATACAAGTACTTATGTTTATCCCTTGTCTATAGTACAGGCTTTGCCTCGTTTGGGGCTATATACTTAGGTCAATTGGTGTCCATTGTCCCATGATATTTATTTATTTTATTATTTATAATACTTAAATGCACAGACAATGTTTTCTCGAAATTGTTTTAACAGCTTTTGTCGTGGTTGAAGGATTTTTGTTTTCTAATTCATTTATGGATGCCTGAGCTGTGACTCTCAAATAAAATATACAGTTTGTAAAGGTAAGAAATTTCGTGGGTTGGCATGTTCTATAATTTCAAACGCAGACGCGATCTCCATCGTGAAATTAAACAAGTAATACCTAGTTCAAATGAGCTAGGTAAAAGGAATTTACTATATTGTTACAGGGTTCGTTTTAATGAACCGTGTAAAATTTTGCCAGGGGTTGATGAAGTCTAAGTGCGCACCCCTGTTAAGTTTTTGTTTAAAAACAATCTCCCACACAAACTTATTGTCAACCAGCAGAGGCAACGAATATATAGGAAAACGTATTATTTATTTATTTTTTGCAAATAAAAAATTACAGGGGTGTTCACTTAGACTTATTCGACCCGTGCCTAAATTCTTGACGGTTCATTAAAATCAACCCTGTATAACTAAATATTTAAATATTTTTAAAGGTTAGTTTAGTCAGTTAATTTAGAAGAGTTAAGTTTTAGTATAAATCTATTTATAATTAGTTTTATGTAGTATTTGCTTTATTTCGAGTTAGGCATTTGTAATTGTGTCTATTGACCATTCATCGCTTAAATAATATTTAACGTTTATATGTTTAAGAGACTTTCCTGAGAGGATGACCTTGAACGTTTCGCGCCTTCCTCACCCCACCTCACTTCTACTAAACAACTTCGTTTTAGTGACGACATCTATTAAATATCGATCGAGACGGAACCCGTCGCAACTCGCCCGCTATTACATAAACCTCTAGAAGGTTCTTTATAGTGGCTTATTAATGTATTTTGTTTGTATCTACTACTTATATTAAACAAAAAATAACTTCATTTTACACAATGTTATCACGAATAACGCGTCTTTTAGAAAAAAAACGCACCGAATACGTAAATTACTTATTTAAAATATTATATTGAAAGGCCTGGTGCCCAGTACGGGACGTAAATAGGCCGATGATGATGATGACGATGATTATAAAAAGGTATTATAACAATGTTAAACGTAGAAATCCTAGCCTATTAAATTCTGCTTATGATGTAGTGACAGAATATTAATTGCGACTTGACTTACTTGTGATGCAGATATAAGTATTAAATACGAAATAAATTATTTTATTTTATACTGCAGGGCAGGACGATCAAAATGATTATTATCGCGGGCCATATAGGTACTATTCATTTCGAAGGAACATCAGCGGGCCGGATAAAATACCTCCGCGGGCCGTACTTTGCCCATCACTGGTTTAAATAATGTACAGAATGGCTCTAAAAAGCAGCTATTTTTGCGTCTGGCTCAGGGAAGCCCTTAATAAATTATTTTTTAATACAGTTGCTCAAAAAGTGCTACATTTTGTAACTACGTTTCATGCGGAAAGTTGTATTTTCGTACTAGTACTTTTTACTTTTCTAAGGCGCCGGTGGTACTGGCCGCCTTCCTCCACCTGGTCGGCGGCGGGTGGTGGTGGCCGGCCCGCCCCCTCTTTGTAATTTATTTGCAAATGTATTAAAAAACGTCGTTTGGTACACGTGCGGAAGTGTCATTTTAACTCGTCCCAAGACTGGACCCTCGCCTTACGCCGCGGGCCTAGACACCTCGGGACTCGTGCATAATGACATACTTTCCGCACTCATATCAAAAAGTACTATTTTAAATGTTCGTAATTTGATTATACCATGACGTCTTATTTTTTTGCTTTTCACGATTTCAACAAAATTGTGTGTTTCGTGTAAGTACTGATTGTTTTTAGAGTTCCGTAGCCAAAATGGCGAAAATGGAACCCTTACACCTAGGTTCGTCGTGTCCGTCCGCCCGTCCGTAGGTATGTCACAGTCATTTCACTCGATTTTTTTAGCTAACTTCAACTATTACCTATAATTTACATATTTCGACAGCTCTTTTTAAAATACTTTGAGGTTTATATTATAAAATGTTTTTTGATTAAGCAAACATTTTCGGAAATAACCGCTGCGAAAGTTGCATAAATAGTGTGTCCCCGTCCCCCCTTATCTTCTTAATCGTAGGTCCAAAAAATAAGAAAAAAACACAAGGTAACGCTTAATAAATACTTTCAACGAAAATTGTTTCCAATATGATCGGTTTTACCGTTTTTGAGTTATTGCCGAAAAACTGCGCTTCTCAACAAAAGGACGTAAGTTCCATGAAGATACGCCCTTTTCATCGCTACGACATTTTTTTCAAGTAACGGTTACGTAAGCCTACAGTAGGCATGGCTTGACATGCTCTTGCTCGGTTTTTCAATAAGTCTAAATCTGCTAAAATATTGAGGTCACTTTTCTCGCGGGTCCTATAAGTCACTAAGCGATAAGCTTTTTATCTAAACATAATAAGTTTAATTCGAACCTATTTGACTGACCTGACAACCTCCTTTCCTCCTTACGTCCTTTCCTAACAGCTAAAACTAAAACGATAAAGCGTTGGGGTGGGCGCAATAAAGAAGTATCGATCTCAGCCTGAAAGGAAGTTGCATAGTTTTCACAAGAGTAGGTAGAACTTTCAGTCTAGCCCCCAAAAAAAAAACAAATAAAGAATGTGGGATCTTTCAATGTGCTCCTAGTGAGCAATATTGATTAGTGAATTAAAAGGACACAAAAACGTAATTTAACAATATTGCCATAAGATGTGGAAGTCTCGGTTCATGCCAAAACTTCTTAGAATGCGGCACCAAATTGTTGGCCTGTGTTTTCTTGGCACTTAATATGTGCTTATGGTGTTATGTCGGTCTCGTTTGTATAGAGTAGTCAACATAAATAAGATGATTCACGTGCACATGGTGCTTTAAAGTCGCTCCTGAATCAGCCAGCAATGTAGCTGAAGTTATACTAAAATTGTGTCCGGTGTCGGTGTAAGAGCAAGCTTCTGGTAAGCCTAAAAACATGGCGATTTCCTTCGGCATTGAACCACATCTGTTTACACTGATACGCTGACTCGCACATTTTCCCTGTTGGAAATTTTGAAAAAAGTGGTACTTTTTGCTCTTGTAGAACGCAGATAATTTCTTTATTATTTCATAAAACTGACCATTGATAGTAAATGACCTCGAATGGACCACAGATGTTTATTATCATTTTTAACTTAAAATTGTTATTTTTTTAGGTCATTAAAAAATATAATGTAAATGCACAATCGCCAAGCAAATGTAAATGTCGTAAAATGAGAGTCAATTAATCAATTTACGAGCAATTGTGTTGAAAAAAAAAACATTATAATTGACAAAGCTGGCGAAGTGGTTTCCATTACTAAATTGATAATCTTAAAAGCGCTGTCTATATCCGTTTTTACTTTTCAGAATAGGTATTATGCTGAAAATCGTAATCATGGAACGACCTCAGCCTGGAAATGGTAGTAAACAAGATTGAAAGCGAGAGAAGCGAAGATAAGCATTTAGACGTAGCTAATTTCTTCAGATTTGAAACTCAGCAGCCGTCAGATTCCATTACGACTCTGAAGTTAATTTTAATGGTGGATCATAAAATCAATTCCAGGTGCGGTTTTGCTTTGTTGTCAGAATATAAGAAAGGATATTCCTAAAAGCTGAATCTGCTATTGCAGAATGGAAATAAAATGGCAAGGAGAGCAGGAAAGTCAAATGGACTCACAGAAACTTTGTTTAGTTAGTAAAACCGGCCAACTGTAAGTCGCACACGCACACCATTAGTTTTCGTACTACCGTAGACAATTTTTTCTACTCCTATATTATAATCTGTCTATTAAATGGTAAAAAAGTATGCAATATTAACTAATGATATAAGTCTGTTTCAAGTTTTATGCTCTGTGGTAAAAAAACAATAACATAATAACCCATACAAATTTCATTAAGTTACACTTATTGAGTAAAATAATAGCATTTGAAAAAAGAATACTAAGTTCGATTCTAATATCGAGTTTTTTTAAACATGCATGTGCATCGTGATTGGTTGCTTAAACATGAGTAAGAACAGCTGTAAGCCAATCATAATTAAGGAATATTTTTTAAGCAAAATTCCGTAACTGAGAACACGCTAACATCCTAGCTCTGCTGTGGTCTGTGGTACGGATGCAAATAAAAAAAAAAAACGAGTCGGCTGGCGAGTTTTACTGATAATGCAAAACGTAGTGAATAAAATTCTCTTTGATGCAAAAATTGCACTTAATTAGTTATCGGGTTATCGGATTGCTTTCGGTTCAGTAAAAGAACTTCTAAATGAGCGATGAAAATGAGATAGGTACTGTGTAATACCGAAGAAATTAAAATAATCGCGCAAACAGTGACGTAAAATGTGTTGCGGGAAAAGTCCAAAAAAGTCCAAGTTCGTGAATTGAAAAAAGTGTTACATCTTTTTCATTATTTAACGTTATTTTTCTCATTGTCAATGAATTAAACGATGTGTTGCTCTGTAAAGTTTTATTTGAATGAGTTATATTTAATGAGAAAACTTTACACAGGACTTAAGGAAAACTTACCTGATGTAAGTAGGTAAACAAAGAAACGACATTTACCGTTTTTCACTTCCATTGTCAATTCCTATATAGATCTTTTTGCAATAATTTAAACAAACTAAATTAAGTAAATAAGGTTTAGTCATCGCCATTATCATCATCTCTTTATTTACAATCTTTTTATAACCTCTAAAACTATTCCGCCTTAGCGGCACTCTGCTTTACCGACCGGGTCGCGGGTAGGTAGTCTGCATTATCGACAGTATAAAATGAAGAAATGTTTTAACTATTTCTTTACATATATTTCTTATTTCTGCAATGAAGTCGTAGAAAAAGTAATGTATGCAACGGTACATAACTGGTCATGTTACAGTTGCATAAAATACTATTATCTACACACATATCATAAGTCCTCTATAATGCGTTCAGAAACCGTAGAAAATGACCAGCATTTCAGCACGACGTGGCCTTTTCGCCGACAGAGCGAGCCCCAGCACCTCCTTCCACCACCAGCAGTAAAAAAATAGTCATCGAATTCAATGTCGTAATGACTTATCGATATCGAATTTGATGTTTCAAATTTGAAAACCAACGTAATTTACAATCATAGTGAAATAAAACGGATCACTCACGTATATAAGTCGAGTTCAGTCCGACATGTATAAATAATAATAATGTGATTTTTTTTTTCTACAATAAAAAAAATCAGTTTACGAAACGTCTGCGCTATTTACGTTTGTCTACGATTAAAAAAAACAGTCAAATTCGTGACAGGTATGGGTATGATATATGCCTTCGGCTTCTGAACCCATCTTAGAGTACTTATAATATGTGTGTAGATAAAATAATGTATGCAACTCCACATAATTAGGCCTTAAAACACTCGTGTGATCCTATTATGAAACTCAGCTTCGCCTCGTTTCATAAAAACACAGTCGTGTTATAAGGACCCTCATTATGTAGCAGTTGCATAAACTACTATAGCAATTTATCAATTTGGCACTTTGTTATCATTAAAATCAATCACAAATAAAAAACTATTATTTGTTGGTAATGAGTAATTACATACTCTATGAACATTAAGTGTCCACCTAATGCCTACAAAGTGAGGCAGTTCCTTCCTTAAACTTAACAATTTTACGCGACGTTATGGAACTGCACTATACTAATGAAAAATTTAAAAAACCGGCCAAGTGCGAGTCGGACTCGCGTACGAGGGTTCCGTAGAAAGGTTTTAACACTTTTCCCCAGTGTTTTTAGAAGTCCAGTGTTAGCAGAGCCCTGCTCCTAAGCAAAATGTTCGCAGTGTGGGGTCAACTTATATTGGTCTGCGAAATCTACAGACAGACATGAAAATTTAAGATTTTGAGACTTTTTGGAGTAGTTGTGCTATAAGAGCTACCTTCATACCAAATTTCAAGTTTCTAGGAAAAGTGGAAGTACCCTTTAGGTTTTCTCAGTACGGCGATTTGTATGGAAACCACCTTTTTAATAGTCATTAAGATACAGTCGTATCTTTTGATTGCGTTCGCTTGGAAGGTCGATTTTTTCACAGCTTCAAGGGACCGCAGGATTGAGTATTTGATATTAATTTCAGCATGCTATCTCCACGCGTTCCAGAGAAAAAGGGTCTTGACAGACAGACAGACAGACGGACAACAAAGTGATCCTATAAGGGTTCCGTTTTTTCCTTTTGAGGTACGGAACCCTAAAAAGATCTAAATGTTAATATTTTCAAAATTGCTTTCTTGAGGTTAGAAATGAGGATAATGCGTATTATCATTTGATGTACGTTTTACGGGAAATAATTTAGCCGTATCGTAATCTGGTTGAGCCCAAACTTGGTATGTTTCGAAAATTATTTTTGTTCTAATTTAAAACAAGTGGCTGAAATGTATTGGTGTGGTACATTTTTACTATCGGCTCCGAAAGCCCTTTCATTTGATACCACACACGAAAGGTTTTGGACATTTTTTTTTTCATATAAAAAAGAAACCGTCGTAAATCCTCTTCTAAGGGATTCTTTTTGTTTTTTAGGTAAAAAAAAAATGTTGTAACCTCAAGTATACGTGTACCAAACATTGTACATTGATTTGCGGTTTTTTTATGCGTACTACAACTACCACTAATCTTGATATATCGTGAAGAGCTAAATATTTACTGAATTGAGTTGGGCAGAATATAGATTGACAGAAAACAAAGTGTTGCCATATAAACTTAAAATTCGTATTAAAAAAAAGTTATTTTTGAATGCTAGTTTATGTCAAGCGACACGATGTTTTATAAATAAACCCACTCCTACTTTAGATTTCTTCATAATTTTTCCTCGCGTTGAGACATTACCTCCAACACAGTGATTACATTTACTCGTAAAATACCCATTCTTGATAATCTCGGTATAACGTTCATTGTCACGTTAATAAATTCTAAATTTTTTGGCGTCCATCACATCAACGATTTGGTTAGAAAATGTAATAATGTAAAGATCATCCGTTCTCTATCAGGTGTATGGTGAGGTTCGCTAGACCTATCATCCAGTGACTTCTATCTTTTTCTACGTCTGAAAGAAGATCTCAGAGGCAAACAATTTGGATTTCTATGTTCAAAATTACTCATAGTTACAAAATGCCACCATACTAGTCCGTTTTCACTTGAGAGGCGCTGGCAATCTGGATTTAAATTATATTAAATCTCACAACCTTGACAGTTATTGAGTAATTTTTACAGACTCCAAAAATTCTTATAAGCGATATTTGTCCAATTAACTGGATAGTAAAATTAAAATACCAGTCATCCTTACTTATCCTTTTGTTAAAAATGTTAAGGTCTCATTGGCCTGGATTCCCATTCACACTGGCATCCGGGATAGCGAGACAGTGTATCAGCTTTCCCAGGAGGTGACCCCTTCAGCCTGCCGCTCTCATTTTAAATGCTATTCGCATGATCTAATTGGCCTGGCTAAAGAATGCTCAGATTCTCACCGGCTTATTCACTGGGTTACATCTAGTCAGGTTAAGAGTTATAGGCTAGGGCTGAGGCTGGGTCATGCCTGTACTTCTGTCTATCGTCGTAGCGGGCGAGGCGGTCCAGATCAAGCCAAACGCCTTATTCTGGACCGCAAGCGGGACTTTAGAGAGCACTTTTTCTTGACTTAATCTTCGAATTGTGAGTTCTGCCTCAGCTTTGGGGTGGCTGGGCCTCGCGCTATATATAGACGACTCTATGCGGGCGTTCTAAGGAATATGGCATTATATGGGGCACTGATCTGGGCCGAAGAACTCTCGGAAAAGAATCGACGCCCTTCTCCGACGGCCGCAGAGGGTGGCGGCCCAAAGAATTGTTAGGACCTATTGGACGGTGTTTTTCACAGTGGCATGTACCTGTACTCCCGCCCCCATGGGAGTTGGACGCCCGAGTGCAAGCAGAAACATAATAAAGCACGTGTGGACGCTAGGACACGTGGGGTGAGGTTTTCGCCCTAAGAAGTGGAGCGGGCGCGGCGCTAAGCGGTCCAACGAATGAGATACCGCTGAAAGAGCATACTGGAAGATTTCCTATACGGAGCTCACACTGTCAAATACATGTCAGAGATAACTCTTTGTGCAAGTGTGGCCTGGATGAGGGTTTCAAAGATCACAGTTTTTTCTAATGTCCAAAATTGTCTTCCTCTTTGTACAATCGTCTTCCTCTCTTTATTCCCCGTCCTATTAACTTTAAATCTCTTTGTCGTTATAAAGTCCACGAATCTTTTTATTAACATTTTGTATGACTTTATTTGCTCTAACAATATAACATTATAGTTAGTGATCTCCTTTTCTGTGTAATTTTAATGTTTTTGTGTTTGTCTTAGGTTCTTTTGTTCTCAAAATTATTCCCTTGCTGTTGTCTATCCGTTGACGTTCCGGAGCAGAATCAACTGAACAGTGTCATCAAAAACTGACATTGGCCCAAACCTACCGGCCTCCATTAAGGGGAATATTATATAATAAACTAAGTATAGGTACCCACTCAACTACCTAATCTACACGACGTTGAACTTAGCAGAGAGACTAGATGATGTATTGTATTGTAGTATAATATAAATGAAATTCAAATTTTATTGTATAACATGTATTGGAAGAGTCAATGTCCTGTAAATTAACTTTATGTAAGAATCTTGATTACTTGGATTTGCGTGTTTTAACTGGCCTTTGTTTTTACCTTACTTGCATTCACATTACTCCACGAACATACAATCGTTACAAGACGTGGCAACTTTGCTTGTACACACAAATATTGTTCTAAGAATCTTAAAGTAGCTAAAATGTAGTACGAATAATAGGACGATGAAATTATCTAGCGTCTCGCTACCATGTCATGACCTTATTTCTTGAACAGTGTTCATACGCGGCAAGATGGTAGATTGAATTCTGTCGACAGCGGATACAGCTTAATTATTATGAAAGGAAGCGGCGCCAGCGGTATGGGTATGGCGCGAGTACCGAATGAGAAACACATGCAAATATTATCGTACGGTACCAGAACATTTTTTAGCAATCTTTTTCATTTAGTAGAATACAGTTCCTAGCCAAGTAATACAAAATTAATTACCTTCCAAGCGATAGGTTATATATTATTTAATAACAAATCGTCGCTATATTTTCTCAACCTCGTATCTTGCTCGTATTTAGTTCCAAAAATAACACTGTTTAGATCAACATAGAGTTGTCTTTGGAACTAAATATAACGGTAAGATACGAGGTTGAGAAAGTATAACGACGAAATATACCTAGGTTCGAGTACCGGCACAATTAATCGTCCACTCTATTTCTCCTGGTTATTTTGCCTACCCCTCCGGGAAACAGGCGTGACTGTATGTATGTATGTATTTTGAAAACTGATTACCTTATAATTTTGTTAATGAACGCTTTTATAATAAATAATAAAACTACGGTGAGCGCTTAATTGTGCCGGTGAGTACGATATATAATCTGTACCTATAAAACAGTACCGTGACTGACTGACTGACTGATAGACGACGCACATCCTAAATCACTGGACCTAGAGACTTGAAATTTGGCAAACATATACCTTGAGTATCCTTGAGGTGCATTAAGAAGGGATTGTTCAAAATTCCCACGGGATAGGAAACTAGCCCATTTTGAAATATTGCAAAGCCGCGGGGCATAAGCTAGTTGAACGATAATTAATAAATGCCGCCAACTAAAATACAAACCAAAAGATTAGTCAAGACTAGCTATCATATGAAAAAGAGAGTGTAAAATCAATGCTAAATAAAATTAGTGATAAACAGCGGTCGTCATGTACGTGTTCCTTGTAAAAATGTTTGTGAGTCGCCATTAGCCAACAGATTTGAAATAAGATTTCACATCGAGTTGTTTTTGTTGCCGACCGAACGAAGAATCGTCCGCCGTCAAAATGAAAACGCGGCCGCTAGCTTTTGTTGCGGTACACAAAGCGTAGGCCTCATGCGATGTCGACGGCTGATAAATTGATGCGTTCGCTAATCCTTTCAACTTTCACCAAGTTGAAGGGGGGAGCAAAAAATTTGCTTATGGTCTTATTAATGGGCCGTTTTTGCTATCATACTCCTTATTTCTCTATACTATACGATTAATTACTTAAAAAATAGCCACACGCCTTATAAATACCATCCTTACGAAGTATCCTCATGGGTGCATTTTTTTTAATGACGTCTAAAGACTTGAAGAACTGGACTTCGGATGTATTGTATAAAGTCGCATAACTAAGTCTTGATATTGAACTTGATGCATGAGCCGTTCGTTCGGTTCGTTCTTGATAAACCTGGCAGAGTTGTTAAAATGGTCAAAAGTAAAAGTTAATTTTTTTTTTCATTAGTATTGATTTGAAAAAGAAATTTGATAATTATCGCCGTGATTTTAATAAAATTTACGTAAACTTGGGCTGGACAAAGTTATTATTGCAGTTCAATTTCAAAAACTAAAAACAATTAAGTACTTTGCTCTCCCGCAACCACACGTGAAAAATAGTTATGTATGTGCGGCAAATGTATATTTCCATGCAACACCTCCGCCTCCAATGCTGTAAGAATCAACGCATGCCACACAGGCCCAACTATCACCACACTGAACGCTGACGCGTTTCGGCACTCTACGAGGCGAATCATCGAAGCACCGAAACAACCGTTCAACATGCTATTAGTTCCACACATAGTTCATGTTAGTAGCATAGTGATGAAGCGTATAGTGGTGGTGGTGGTGGTGGTGGTGATGTTGGGTCTGTGTGGCATGTGTTGATTCGTGTATCAGTGGAGGCGGAGGTATTGCATGGAAACATACATTTGCCGCACAGAAATAACTATTTCTCACGTGTGGGCGCGGGTGAGCAAAGTAATTGTTTTCAGTTCATAAATATGGACCTCCGCAAAGTAACGCCTGATTCAGTAAATTGTTCAATTTCAATATTGAAAATAATGACTATCTTCTGCGCTATTTTGATGTACCTAAAATACCTAGTGCAAATTTACTGCTGTAGTTAACGTTCGTTTGACCCCTTTGAGTAGGTACATAAATATATAGGTGCAGCTGGTAATTACCGCCGACCTCGCCTCAAAGCGGTGTAACCTCACTTTGAGTAACATTTCAGAACAACTCGCCTGTTAAAGCCTTCACTTACAATTTAATGGAATGGTATTATAGGTGTTTTTAGGAGCAGGGATCGAAGCTGAAACAATTCCGGTTTATATTTCTAAGCTCTTTTATGCATTTGTAATCATAGCATACCTACATCGAAATAACGACGATTAGGTTTCATACGAATAAACAAATAATTTGAATTACGGATCGAAATCAAAACTGTAATTCAGACTGTACGATTCATTCGATATTCATATTACGAGGCTGAACATAATAAATTCAGGTTTTGGTAATAATCACAATGCTTACGACATCAAACTGCAAATACCGAAATTTCAATCCACCACATTGAATAACATCAAAATATAATGGATAACGCTTTAATAAATATAAATGTATTTACTAAAACTATAACTGGAAGCTTGGATTAAAAAAAGGAAAAACTTAAACGTAACATATATTTTGACTTGTCTTTCGGGCGGAAAAATCCTGCGTAATAAATAAGAGGTCAACGTTGTAGATTTACTCTCCCCAATCTCTAAGTTGGCGATCGCAATTAGACCCTGCCTCCGCTCGTTGTGACCGCTTTTCTCTTCCACTTCGGAGACAATTACAAGTACTTTGCGATATAACCTTTAGTAGACGTCTTAATTTGCTTTCATTGCTAACTACGTTGACTCGCACCCTTCTAGAGTAAAAAAGATATTTAGTAAAGGATTTAATCGCTCTCTTTACTGAGCTTTTACTGAATAGGTACTGGGAGTTGTCTGAGCTTAATAATTGTGCTGTTGCAGTTTACTTTATTTTCTATTTTAACTCAGCAACTAGGTACGTTTTTTGATGAGTCTTATATTAATTAAGGTAAGAGAGTCTTGCAGCTATTCTTAAACATAATTAAAAGGGTCCCGGACGGCCATTTGTTTCCGCCATTGTCCCGGTGAAAGATAAACTGCTGGCTTGCAATTTTGACCAACTTGCAATTCATCATACTTAAGTAAAAAGAAGATATCTTGTGAGTAGGTATCGAAATTATTTTTTTCATTAAAAACAAAACACTTTTTAGTTATTTCAGGAAAAAATATTTATGACGTCACTAAAACATTCAACCATATAAGTACATATTTAATTTCATTACTATTTAAGTCGCGTTAAGATTATTATAATGTAGAATCGAGCATAATACCTACTTAATATACACGATACGTAGAATGGAGAAACGTAAAATATAAGATGCGTTAAGCCGTAACGTAAATATTAAATTGAACTTGCGAAGCTGAAAGGACATACTCGTAATCATGTCCAGTCACTACAGAACAGATTCATCAGAGCGGTGGTGGTTCCCAAAAATAGGTACACGCTTATTGTCATTGTCTGGGGTTTCGAAGCGTGTTCCTAATTAGATATTACTTTGAAGTCCTGTTCCTGTACTAGTTACTCCGATATGTATTAAATTTGATAGCAACTGGACGTGTACCTAACTAAATACATTTATATTGTTGTTCTCAATTCTTGGTACACTCTACTGACAACTACCTATATAGCATAATATCAGTGTTCTACTGAAAATAAGTATTACAGCATTCTAGACTTTATTGTATAAAAACATATCCCGTCGCATAAACAAGGCTGAATAAATCACCGAGTGGGTATATATTTTATGATACCTGTCGTTTACTGCACAACTGGGTTGCGTAAAGCATTCTTGAAAAATGATGTGTCATTACGCTGTTTGAATTACAAGTAGTAACATAATATATTATTTTGTGTAGATCTTTATTTTTGGGAAAAACGGATCACTGACTTATATTAGTAATGTCACGCATCGCCGAAGCATGTACTCCTTCCTCTGGGAAGGACGACTAATTGGTCCGAAACAAGTCAGGCTATACTCGACTGATATTACGTGAGTGATCCGTTTATTTGACTACCTACGATTAAATCTCACGGTAGATTCATGTTTCAAGCCTTTCTCATAATTGCTAATAAGTAGGTAACTATAATTTGAAGTTAAAAAGCAGTTTAAAATTCCCGTCAAGGTTAGAATCGGAGTGTTCTCAGAAGGCTAACTGCATTGCCTCAAATTAATATGTTCTACTGATTTACTGATAAAACTTATGTCTAAAATTGTACAAATTGTCGGTATATAGGCCTTGCCTTAAATCTGCATTCTGCACTAGCATGAAGTCAGGAGCGTATACAATGAAAATTAAAACATAGAGACAATTACTGTTTATTCTTTTTAAGAATGTATTATTTAAGAAAGTCTTACCTATTGTTTTAATACCCAGTTTCTATTCGTATCGTACCTTCGATCAATAATTGTCAAAAGCCAATTTATATATTTTTTTTAGATACTAAATTTTGTACGCCACCTGGCAAAACATATATGGTCTACTGAGTTCTTGTTTTTTATATCCGTTTTTGTACCTATGTTTTACAAATAAATAAAATTGGTAGATTGATTCATTGATTGATTGATGACAAAAGTCTTAGCGTCAAAAACGGTACCGGCAAATAACGAGTCGCCTACAGAGTGGGACCTTATTTATTGCACGCAAAATTGCACGTTCTTGTGAGCACTTGAGGATTATTATTAGATAGAAACTATGAATAGTAAACTGATTAGGAGAATTACATCTACGTAGCGGTCACAAACAAAATAATTAATTATAATTATTGATCGAAGCATCGTACTCATATAGCTATGTATAATCTTACAATAATAACACTTAAGTTTAATATATTTTTATTGTAATATTATTTAAAATTATCTTTTGAGTAAGTTTATAAGCCTAGCTCTGGCTTAGGTAGCTGTCAAGTGAAGGTAAGTGAAGCAGAAAATTGAAAGACAATAGGAACTGAAATAAGAGAACGACCGTCGTTTAAGACACGAAAGCGTAAAATGAAACGTCGTTTTAAAAAAAAAGATCTGTTTTATAACCCCCGACGCAAAAATAGGGGTGAGGGGACGTGACCGCTGTGACTGTGTGTCTGTCTGTCTGTGTTTCTATATGTGGCATCGTAGCTCGTAAACGGGGTGAACCGATTTGGATGTGGTTTCTTTCAATTTGAAAGCGGGTTTCCTGACGTTGGTTCTTATATACGACAAAGACAAGGACAGGCATTTTTGGCAATGTGAACTACATCGCTTGCAATAATAATATTATAATTATTATACTCGTACCTGGTAGCTATTGAGAGCTATTATAACTCGTAGACGTGTCTGGCTCGCTTTAGATTTATTTGGTAAATTGATGTTGATGTGTCTTATTTAATTTGGTATATTTCAATCTAAGTTCTTTTTAAGTTTCTACCAAGATTGAAATACTCATAAATGTTTTCTTTCTTTACAGGTACCAAGACCGGCCTACAAATGAATAAATCTGACGCAATGGATAGTGCAAAATCTTTCTATTACGAGTACATATATGAAATAAGATAAACACTTTCGGAGCATGTAAATAACCCTTAAGGACCAACATATTAACATCAATGATAATACTCGTCATATAAGAATATTTAAACATATATAATTAACAAACCGATAGAAATGGAAAATCTGGAAATTCTAGATAATTTTACTTCCCCCACCCGCTACACCGAATCGGACTATGATATTTTATCGTATTACAATACATTAAATGAAAGTGTCATCACCAAACTGGACTTTGAGGACAACGGGTTTAATGAAAATGCACAAAGCAACGGTTGGTTTGATTTTGAGCTCAGAGGTGTCAACGTTTGGGCCATAGTCGCGACTCTTTTGGTAGTCTGTACAGCTGGAGGCAACATCCTGGTTTGCCTGGCAATATACCTGGAAAGAAGACTTCAAAATGTCACCAACTATTTTTTGATGTCGCTGGCCATCACGGACTGCATGGTGGCAGTGCTGGTGATGCCCCTGGGAATATTGACACTAGTAAACGGTAAGCATGTGCTGAATTTTACTCTTTACATCATAGTTATAGGAAAAGACGCAGAGTTCGATGGTAAATCCCTGGACAGCTGAAAAAGCTAACTTTAACTTTTCAAGTTGATACTTTAAAGCGCAAGTATTACGATATTATGTATCTTTATCCTTAACAAGCTGGCGATAAAAACGATTTTAATTTTTAACCGACTTCAAAAAAGGAGGAGGTTCTTAAAACATGTAAAAGATCTCATGTTCTAATGATTAAAATATTACCTTCTTAATTCATAAAGTTATGCAGCTATATATTTATTTCCAACATTATATTGTACAAATTCAAAAGCCACATGGCAAAGGTCAATAAAGTCTTTAGCAGCAGATAAATTTACTCCATTAGCCTAACATCACAACCCACCCAACCCATTATCATTTCCCGGACAAAGTAAGTTTCGATAGTCGTTGAATATACAGATATTAGGGGGCAGTCACCCATAATACAACCATTAAGTGATACCCCGCGCAGCTTTATTCACCTTCATTTAATCCGTAGGTCAACATTGACATAGGCAGTCCAACCTGCACATCTACCTCAAAGGGTCATCTGATAAAGGATTTTGAGGATGTGTGTTTTAGGATACCAAAACCTACAATTGACCAAGGCCACGTTCACTAGTTCAGGATAAGTACACACGTCGCACACAAGGCGATATAGCAGGATATGCCACACCGTGCTGATGATGTGTATTCGGTGGGCAGCGGTGACCAAAAGCGGCATGAAAAACAAAATGACATAATCCGCTATCCATTCAAAATATCTCATGCAATACAAAACAAATTGCATCGCTATCGTAAAACCGCCGACAGATTTATTACATATTTTTCTATTAATAATACCATTTTATAACAAAAGGAATGACATAATTGGGCTTTCTAAACGTATCTTATACAGTTTTCCTTATGAATCACTTCACTGGTTTTTTTTAAGTTTTCCTACTACATCAGTTGCCCCGGTAAACGAATCCCTAAATCGAAAAATGGGACGACTCTATACTAAGATTATACTCCATTAAACGCCCTTAATCGATTGGTGAAATGCAACGTATTCACATTCGAAGGTATTAGCAGGGAATAACTGAACCTCTAGTTTAATTTTTGACACAAGAAAACGTCTCCAACACGTTTACGTTAACATCTCAATTACTATGGGCAAATAGGCAGCGCCTCTAGCGGCACGTATTGGAAACGTTATTTTCATAGTACCTAGTTATTTAACACGTTTACGCAAACGCGATCGAAACGGTTTTTTTGGTTGTTGATTACTCTAGGCACTCTGGAAGCAAAGCGTAGCCTAATTAAGAGCAGACCACCCACTAACATCACGTTAATGGCAATCTAACATGTGCGCAATGTGCCCGTACATTCATAGCCCAAATTGGCTACATTAGTCACACCAGAGTATGTCATCGAGGCTCCACCAATTAGGAAGCAACGAGACGCGGGGAGGGAGTAGTAAGGGAGGTGGCTTTAAACACTACATTAGGGGTATAAAAAAAACTGTTTTCTCTACCACACAACAAAATATTAACGCTGTTTCTAATAACTAACAGGCTGCGAAGTATAACGTTTCGGGCGCGGTTAGACAAGATAATTTTATACAAAACTAGCTTATGCCCTGCGGCTTTTCACCCGTGAAATATTTCAAAATGGGCTAATTCCCTATCCCGTGGGAATTTCGAAAAATCCCTTCTTAGTGCACTTTTAGGATACTCAAGGTATATGTTTGCCAAATTTCAAGTCTCTAGGTCCAGTGCTGTGCGCTGTCTGTCAGTCAGTCAGTCAGGGTACTGTTTTATAGGTATAGATTGGTGGTCTGGGCTTACAAAGTTTTCTTTCGTTTTATCGTTAATTTGTGACACAGCATCATAGCATGGCGTTCAGCTATTAAAGAAATCATAAATTCAATTAAGAAATCGAACGAAACAAGTAGGTACTTGTATAAATGCTGGTTATAATTTAAGTCTAGTTTGGTTTCATTTACCTTACGAATCATCATCATCATTATCATTTCTACCGAAAGACGTTCACTGCCGGACATAGGTTTCCCCCACGGCTACACTCAGGCCGGTCTTGTGCTTTCCGCATCCACCGCGGTCCCACGATCTTTACCAGGTCGTCGCTCCATCTTGTTGGAGGCCTACCTTACGAATAAAAATATTGATTTGCTCAGCAGTTTACTTTACCAGTCTAATGAAAAAAATGCATAGGTATATTTGTGAAAAATGTGCACACCTACATCGGCATGAAACTATATCCCCTACGTATCTATATCCCCCTATTCCCAGTAGTCCACTGGGAATTTTCTTCCCAATAAACTTACTGATAGTAGGACTACGCTCATGTAATTTTGTCCCATTAGTTTTACTATATCAAAAATATAGACCTTGTTATTAATAGACATACATACATACATACATATAATCACGCCTCTTTCCCACGGGGGTAGGTAGAAACTATGGCCTGCCACTTGCTACGATCCTTGCACACCTCTTTAGCCTCCTCCACATTCATGCATCTCTTCATACACGCTCGCCGGTTCCGAGTACTACGCACCTGACCTTTACGGAGAATATCACCGATATTGTCGGCGTAAGTTCTCCTAGGGCGTCCTCTACCGGCTCCACCACTCACATTCGCTCTGTAAATACTTTAAGTCAGTCTTCTTTCATTCATCCTCTCCACATGACCAAACCACCTTAACATACCTTTTTCAATCTTAACAACCACATCCTCTTTCAAACCACAGCTATCTCTAATCACACTATTTTTTAATCTGTCACACAATGTTACACCGCACATACTACGTAAGGAACGCATTTCCACAGCATTAATTCTGCTTTCGTGCTTCTTCTGCCATGCCCAGCTTTCGCTTCCATACATAAGCGAAGTTAGACATAGTATAGCTTAATAAGTGTAAAAAACGTTTAAAGACTTTTTTATATAAGCATTTTTTTTCCAAATGAAAAACAAAACAAACAGTGCCCCCAATTCGGTATTTACACTAAACTAAACTATACGTAAATAAAATTAAACCAAACAACCAATTTTCTAATAACTTAGGAAAAGGTCACATTTCACTCTAATGTAGGTACAATTCCAAAATCTTTAGTCCTAAATAAAAAACATTGACTCAAACATTTGTTTAATTTAGGTAAAAGCAGATAGGATTCGCACGCGTTTTATTTTTATGCCTTAAAGAAAAAAAAAGTAAAAGCAACTTCAAAGGAATATTAATCATCATCGTCATCGTCGCCAGCCTTTTTTACGTCCCACTGCTGGGCACAGGCCTCCTCTCAGAATGAGAGGGCTTGAGCTATAGTTCCCACGCGGGCCCAGTGCGGATTGGGAACTTCACACACATCATTGAATTGCTTCGCAGATGTGTGCAGGTTTCCTCACGATGTTTTCCTTCACCGAAAAGCTCATGATAAATTACAAATGTAATTCCGCACATAAATTCTAGCGTAGCTAAGAGGTATAACATAACATGTCTGCAATATACTAAATTTCACAAAGAAAAAATAACCACTTGCACATTTCATTAAAATGTATTTATTTTAGTCTACATTATTTGACATATCTGACACCACGCCATGCATCATTTCTAACGAGAACCTTAGCCGATCAGCAATGTCCTGTCTATCAATATTATCCAGGTCAACATAATAGTAGGGCTATTGGGAGTTTCATTTCACTGGTAAGTCTACTGGGATCAAAATTCCCAGTGGTCTCACTACTAAGTAAGACTACTCGGTGGAACTACTGGGAACAGGGGTCTATATGTACTTGGCCAGTGATCGCTATTTTCTCGGCCGCAGCAGTAATGTGCTATTTCTGTCTTAGGATACTTCCCGCTGCCGGCTGTCTACTGCTTGCTGTGGATATGTCTCGACGTTCTTCTCTGCACAGCGTCTATTATGCATCTATGCACAATCAGCGTCGACAGGTCAATTGATCCTTTTTTCTTATATTTGTTTTGAAATTCACGAAGAAGACCTGCAGCTAAGCGAAAGATTTTATCAGAAACTAAATTAAAAAAAATAAGGCAATATGCGTTTAGCTGCGAATGTAAAATCGTTACATTACTATACTGCAATACTCGTACTGTGACACGCAGCGCACGTTATTAAAATCAATGCCTTCAAATACAGCCTATTGGAATTGTTCGCGTTTATTTTATTATTAATACAGAGTTAGTGCTACGTCGTTTTATCTGCAACACTTCACAAAGCGGTTCAGAAAACGATTAAGTACTTATTTTGTTTGTATAAGAGATATTTACTTTAGAGTTTTTTCCAGAATGAAATTATTTCTGTGAACTGTTCTGTCCCTCCAGTTAAAACCATTAAAAAGGTGAACCGCCATTAAACAGACGAGAAAACATTTCATAAATATTTTGTGTGTACAATATAGAGTACTTGCATTATCAACAGTATTATGCCCCGACCGGGTATTTTTTAGGGTGAGTGGAGAGTTCTTCAAAAATCTTAAGTGGAAAAAAAGAGGTCGTTATATCTGTTTTGTTTTTTCAGATACCTTTCACTCCGGTACCCCATGAAGTTCGGTCGGAATAAGACTAGGAAAAGGGTTACTGTAAAAATTGCCTTCGTTTGGATCTCATCAACGGCAATGAGTGTTCCGCTAAGCCTTATGTATTCACAGGTACAAAAGATTTGTTTTTCTAGACAACAATTGCTTCAGAATAAAAAAGCTATCATCGACATACTTTTACGAAAGTCCATAATTAAGAATGACTGACAGTAAGCACGCTTCAATATGCACAGGAGTTATTCAGAGTTGTTGATTTTAACCCTTCTTTGCATGGCGATGGTAATTTCCATCATAAAATTTTCGTATGAATTAAAGGTACTTTTCGAGGTGATCGATATTTATATACTAGCAACTTTCGATAACAGTATAGCTTGAAATCGAACGTAGTTGTGAAAAAAAAAACATAATTTAGACATTTCAAATTTGAATTTGCGCCAATTACGAAAACGTTTGATTTTCAAGCTGTATTCTGGAGGAGCACGACATGGTTCCTAAGAATAGATCTTTGTATGTATTAAAGTTAGACTTGCCCATACTGAACTGACCGATTTAAATGTGCCACCCCCAGGTATTTTAAGAGCTATAGACGAAATATATGACTTTTTTGGCAATTGCTTGTCATATTTTTAACAGGCAAGTAGTGTTTCTATGCTGCTTCGGCGGCATTCATCAATTAATTAAGAGCTAATAGTTTACATGATTGTATTAGATACCTATAGCATAATTATGTAAATATTATTATGTTTTAGATTGAAAATATGCGTTATAAATACGCTCTATTGCCTGCAATTGCCAAATTGTATACCTATACGTGAATAGATAGATACTCGTAGATAGATTTCTTTATTTCTTATTGAAAATTACATTACATTTCAAATGTCAAAACATAAGAAATTCACAAGAAGATCGTCAAAGAAAAACAAAATACAATAAAAATTAATGCAAAATACTATAAAATAAGATGTCAAATCGTGTTTATAAATAACCAAATGTCAATTCAAGCCATTCAGTTAAGCGTATGTTGAGACCTGTTTTAGACTGCGTTTTATTATATTATTGTTGAGCATCAAAACTCAAAAACTATGTGATGCACGTCGAAATCGTATGGCTAGGAAAAAATATTGAAGAAAGATCATATTATTTCCTTCAAAAAAAAAGCTGTTAAGTTTGGGCGGCTAAAATTTTGCATATTTGTTATTAATGTAGAGCTAAACCATCCACCAAAATTACAAGCCCAAACTCGCTGGGAGTAGATTCACTTAGCTTTACCTGGTAAGGCCTTTGTTTGGTATGGAGTTTGTCTAGTTTTAGACCCTGGGAAGGACATAGGATAGTTTTATAGGGTGAGAGTTTGTATGAAGTACTAATTCCACGCAGAAAAAGTTGCGGGTAAAAAAAATAAATATCATGGGACAATTTACACCAATTAACCTAGTCCCAAACTAGGCAAAGCCTGTACTATGGGTACTAGACAAGGATAAACATACTTATTTAGATAAATACATACTTATATACATATTAATCATCTAAAACCCGAGAATAAACATTCGTATTTATCATACAAACATATGCCCGAACGGGGATCGAACCCAGGACCTCAAACTTCATAGTCAGGGTCTCTAACCACTAGACTATCCAGTTGTCATGATGATGATGAAGAAGCTGGTCACAGTGATCCTACTGCTGCAGAAGATTTTGACAGTGACCCTCCCCTTGTCAACGAGGTATTAGAAGATATGGAAGAGCAGAGAACTCCTCGCAGGGCTACTTTAAGCCATGGAAAGAAGCACAAGGAGTATATTCATGTTGCATTATAATGCAGATAAAATTTACATTCGTGGGTAGTTCAAATATTACAAATGAGGTATCACAATTAGAAACACCTTTTCAGTGTTTCACTCACTTCACACCAGGCTATACAAAAAATAGTAGAACAGACCCATTTGTATGTGGTACAAAAATATCTAAATTCGGACACAGTTTACACGTTTTTGGTATCCAGCTTATACAAATTTGAAGAAATGAAGTTAGACATGCATTTTAATAACAACGATGAATTCACATAAACCTGTGGGACATCCCAATCATGACAGATTGTTCAAAATTCGACCAGTGCGTGATAGAGCACCTCAATAAAAGGTTTTCTACAGTGCCATTAGACCAAAGGCTATCAGTTGATGAACAAATGTGTGCAACTAAAAAATAGGACACTTTCTAAATCAATATCTTACGAAGAAACCCCACAAATGGGGTTTCAAGTTATATGTCCTTTGTAGTTTATTGGGATATGCCTATAAATTCAAAGTTTACTCTGGCCAAGACAATGTAAATAGGCTAGATGGTAAATCGGATTTAGAAGCCACTGGTAATGTGGTTGTCCGTCTGATTCGAGGAGTACCAAAAATGCAGAACCACATAACCTATTTAGATAACTTTTATACATCATTACCATTGGTACACTACATGATGAAACTAGGTATTTATACTGTTGGCACAGTTCAACAGAATCGTAATCCAAATTCAAAGTTATCTAACAAAAAAGCATTCACGAAAAAGTCTGTACCCAGGGGCAGTTTTAAGGAAAGAGTCGCTACATTTAACGATACTTACTTGGCATGTGTAATATGGAAGGATAATAAGGTGGTCACCCTCTTATTCACATATATTGGAGCTTTGCCTTTAACTAAAATTAGTAGGTTTGATAAGGCTAACAAGCAAAAAACTGAAATAACTTGTCCATTGTGCAAGAGTATAATAGTCACATGGGAAGTGTAGACCTCATGGATAGTTTCCATATACTTAACAATAAGGACCAAAAAATGGCACCTGCGTATTTTTAGGGTTCCGTACCTCAAAAGGAAAAACGGAACCCTTATAGGATCACTTTTTTGTTCGTCTGTCTGTCTGTCTGTCTGTCAATACCCTTTTTCTCTGGAACGCGTAGAGGTAGCATGCTGAAATTAATATCAAACACTCAGGCCTGCGGTCCCTTGAAGCCGTGAAAAAATAAACCTTCTAAGTCAACGCAATCAAAAGATACAGTCATGAAAAAAAATATTTCCATACAAATAGCCGATTTCCAAAAACCTAAAGGGTACTTTCAGATGTCCTAGAAACTTGAAATTTGATATGAAGTTAGCTCTTGTAGCACAACCACTCCGAAAAGTCTTAAGAATCTCAAAAATTCATGTCTGTCTATGTCACACAAACCGTTTACCACTGCTAACGACATCTAGCGTCGAATAGGAGAACTTTGTGGATGCCGCGCGGGCTCGAGATCACGCGCGGGCGCGGGGTCATTGACGCTTGTTCCCCTACTCGCCACTAGATGGCAGTAACATCATAAGCAAAATATAGGAACAGGGTTTTGCTAAAACTGGACCTCTTAAAACGTTGGGGAAAAGAAGGGAAATCTTTGTACGGAACACTCGTGCGCGAGTCCGAATCGCACTTGGCCGGTTTTATTTTCAATTTGTTTGACTTGGTCAATCACTGCGCGAAAGAATGGTTATAATAAGAATATTTCGTTGAGTCAATTCAGAAAAGAACTACTTAGTAATAAAGGTTAAAATAAAGAAGTCAAAATAGGGCGTCCTAGTGGTGGTGCCTTGGAATGATAGTTGGGGACAAAAAGAAGGAAAGGTTCTCCAGCACTACCACCTCCTAAAACATCAGGAAAGGTGGCATTGAACATTGGCTACAGTAGGAACTTCACTTAGGTGCAAACACCCTTCATGCAAGGGTTATACTACAATTTCATGCAATACTTAAGTGTAATGTAAATTTATGCCTTAGTAAAAATAATAACGGCTTTCTTAAATATCACGCAGAATAAATATTTAGCCAGTGTTAAGTGACTGTTAAGTATAGATAAGAATTATAAAATAAAACATATTATGTTTAATTTGAGTGAGTACTAAGCTTAAGACTTGATTTTGCATAATGATGGATATTTCTGTCATATAAAAAAATAGATATACTCTGTTTATCTTATCATATATTATATATGATAAGATAAACAGATACTTATATATATATATGTATATTATTATATATTATTTTTCCCTTAATCTAGAGGTCAACTAACATTATCCTGATTTATTTCATGAATAAATAAAAAATCATGCAAACAAGGGTTAATATAAAAACTTATACCTAGTAATAGAGTTATAAATTACTTTACAATTAAACTATAAATGTTGCTGTTTATTAATAGTACATAGTACTGTAAATTCCTACACACTGTCTTCTTGTTTGGGATTTGGTTATTTTTTGCAGGACGTCGAATCGCTCTTGGTTGATGGTGTTTGCCAGATACCGGATCCGCTGTACAAGTCGATCGGGTCGATTGTCTCGTTCTACATACCGCTCGTGGTGATGATGGTGACGTACGCGCTGACGGTGCAGCTGCTGGCGCGCCAGCGCAAGGGGCTGGGCGCCGGCTGGGCCTCGGGCTGGCTCGGTGCTCCTCCAATCGGTAACTTCATTACATTATATTCAGGCTGTTGCATTCAATTTTAATTTCATATAAAATACTCATAGCCAAGCGAATTAGAATTAACGCACTGATCTATTTAATTAGTAGTTCCAGTAAATTTCCCTTATAATATTTTTTTGTTCAGCTGACTAAACTGGTATTTGAAAAATAAAAAGATGCTTGCAATTTGACGATTACTGCCGCCCAAAGATCCCCTTAAAATTAAAAGAATCGTAACCAACATACATACACACTCAATCACAAACTTTCAGATTTATAATATTAGTAGGATTAGTGGAACTGTAGTACTGTTTTTATACCGAGAACATTAAAAAAAATATGCTGAGTCGTCGGTAAAGAGTAGGTACCTATTAGATACAATACATCATTCATTACTTATCAAAAAATTCCTGCCATCTGTTGTTATCTACAACATTTACGTCTCTTTAACAAAGGTCATTGTTTATCAACTTAAACGATATGTATCCAAATTTTATCAATAGATTATAATATGCCTAAAAAAGATATTTCTGCCACGCTACAGTTAAATTAACATTAGGTATAATACGAGTATAATGCATTGCAGTTTCAGTTTTTTGAAAAGTATTTGAATATGGTATGGAGCTAGTTTGATATTATATGTTATTTCGCGTTAATGGACGGCATGAGAGTGGCTGCTCGTATAGGTGCATTCCGCTCGTAATGGATTGACTGACGATTCCAATTCGCAATTAATTTAGGTGAAATCAGGCGGTGAATAAGTGATTTTTACTAAGTAAGAGTTGTTCTATCTTCTTCACTTTCATGTTAATAATATTCTATTTTACGTTTTTATGTAACAGACAACATTATTCATTCAAATGCTTATTTAGTACCTCATCTGCCAATAATACTTTATCCTCAGAATACATAACAAACCAGAAGGCGGTTCAGTCATAACCGCACACCGCGCACTGTGTGTCCATTTTTTATTGATTTCGCTACCCGTTTTCACTTAAAATATAATCATATTCTGTTTTTTTAAACCCAATGGCATTTCTGTAAGTAAGAACGACACGCGAAGGGATTAATTAGTAGGTATTGTCATTCGAACAGCACTATACGATCCGCTGCGTGCACGTTGGATGAGTATGAGAAACTCTCTATTTAAGAGTAGTTTTAGTTGCCTCAGTGTTAGGCGCGCTCGTTGGTTCTGGTTTGTTCTGTATTCAGTTCTGAGACATTATCGCTACATACCTACACTAAATATAATACCGCTACGTTAAAGCAACTGAGAGGAAAGCTTGAAGTCGTGGAGGCAAATAAAGATATAGCCAAATAATGGACGAATTTCAAAATACCGAGTGCTGTTTTAGCCTCCGCAGCATCAAAGAGGGGTGATGTTATTCGAAGCCCTTGTCTCCGAGTACCTACTGTATTATGTTTAGTGACATAGCGTTGAACTACGCACACTATTTAGGCAGGGGAACGCTAGTTGACAAAGGCTGTACAGAATAAAGCCTGTGTTTAGTTGGACATCATTTAGATTATACATCAAGACTATTAATTTATGACAGGTGTTTGTAGTAGTAAGGTCGCTGAACAAGCAATTTGGCGAAAAACAAACTTCCTTTATCATTATTACGTACTATAACAAAGTCTACGATAATCTGATAAAACCTTTTATGTTGTCCTGAGATAGGTACTGGACCTAAATGTTTTCCTTTGCTTTTGCTAAAAGGGTTTTCGTGTTATTTTATTATTATTATTTTATTCAAGAGGCTTCGATTTATATAGCGGCCTCGAAGGGATTTGATAATCGCGTAATTTATACTTTCTGCCTTTTACATAAAATACTTACTCTTGTCCAACTTGATTAGTTTAAATAAAACTATTTTATTCAACAAATTCATACGTACAGAGCGCCTAGTGTAATCGACTACCAAAAAATACGTCTAGATGCGCGTTGGCGGCTTGGCGGTAAGATGGCAAATATCATGAAAATCGACTTTTTTGTGTCAAAAATTACAGTAGAGGCTCTGTTGCCATCAAATATGGAAACGCAAACGTGTTCGACAAGGCAGCAGCATTATTAAAATAAAGTCGTGATACCTACCATTTATTACACTCATTTCTTTTCCTAGTTAGACAGTCGTTTACCTACTGGACTTAGTACAAATGAAGAAAGCATGTAGGCTTAGTGAAATAAACGGATCACTCACGTATGTCCGTCGAGTATAGCTTGACATGTTGCGGACTAACCCGTAGTCCTTCCTCTGGGAGCACACGCTTCGCCGGTTGCGAAACATAAGCACAACCGGCGAAGCGTGTGCTCCCAGAGGAAGGACTACGGATTAGTTCGAAACGTGTCGGGCTATACTCGACTGACATACGTGAGTGATCTGTTTATTTCACTATGATCGAGTCTCACGGTAGTTTCATGTTAAAAGCATGTAGACTCGTTCTATCAAAAACACTATTTCAGAAAATGTTCTTATAAATAAAACTTAGTGGGTAAAATGTGTATCTAATCAAATTTTAAATTAAGAGTTTATGAGCAACAACAACAGAATTATAGTTACTGCGCGCTAGCGAAATGATTAACGCGAAATCTTTAACATTATTTATTTTCGTTGAAAAAATTGCCTTTTCACGTCAAGTATTTGAAATACAGAGCGTCGATGCACCTGGCGAAGACTGCTCGGCAACCGACAGACGCCGCAGCACTCCGCCGCCTCCACCGAGACCGAGCTGCCTCCAATCGACACCCGGGACCTCTGGTTGCAGGATTCAAGGTAACATTATCAATCAAGCATTGCATGGTAGTAGCATTTATGTTGCCTAGTTGCTTTATGGCTTTGTCGTATTGTAAGATTGGCTTTCCTTAGATTCAGATATCATGTATAATATCATAGTTACTCTCAGGCCGACCTGCGCCGACCTGGGTTAACTGTCACTGTCACGTTCACTGTCCCCATACAAAAGGATCTGACAATGTCACAAGTCCCACTGTGCACCCAGTACGGGGATGTGACCCCATATTGGGGGCACGGACTCCTGAAAAAAAGCTTCATGATCCCATATTGGGGGCATCCGGGCAGAGAACGTGTTAACACTCCCTCGGTGTTAACGTTATGTCAGACGATACAATACAACACTTCAAGTTAATCATGAATAGTGTGAAACCACACGTTAGACCCAGGTCAATCGGTACAAGTCGGCTAGTATACTAGTGTGACCTAGTATAATTTCTTAGAATGTTCGTTTCGTTTCCGGTTTCCTTCAAATAAATCACAATAATTTGATTTTGTGTAGTCTAGACAAATGATCGTAGGATTCCGCTGATTTATGAAAGCACAGATAAATTTAAATTGAACTTTTATTTCAAATCAGCGTTGAAGTAAAATTATTTCTAACGTTAGCTACGTGAAATAGTAGTTTATGCAACTGCTACATAATGAGGGTCCTTAAAACACGAGTGTTTTAAGACCTAATTATGTGGAGTTGCATACATTACTTTATCTACACACATATTATAAGTACTCTAAGATGGGTTCAGAAGCCGAAGGCATATCATGCCCATACCTGTCACGAATTTGACTGTTTTTTTTTTATCATAGACAAACATACCGAGCTGACGTTTCGTAAACTGTTTTTTTTATTATTGTAAATTATCACGTTATTATTTATACATGTCGGACTGAACTCGACTTATACACGTGAGTGATACGTTTTATTTCACTATGATTGTAAATTACGTTGGTTTTCAAATTTTCTTCTTCTTCTAGTGCCCTCTCCTATCGGAGGTCGGCTATCATTAGGGTTATCTTTATTTTTGAGACTGCCTCCCGAAAGAGGGATCTCGTACTCATTCCGAACCAGTCTCAAAGGTTTCTTAACCAGGAGGTACGTCTACGGCCAGGTGGTCTGCGGCCTTGAATCTTTCCCTGAATAATAAGCTGAAGCAGACTATACTGGTCATTTTCTACGATTTCTGAACGCATTATATATGTGGACTTATGATATGTGTGTAGATAAAATAGAATGCTATTTATACAATTTGTTCTATAGCCATGATAGTTTTTTATGATACAAGTGCGAAAAGTAGGCAAATTCGTACTGGTTTCATACACTTTGCTCGTATTTTAAGATCGTCGGCACTCGTTGAGAATTGCCTACTTTCAGCACTTATCATACAATGTTTTTCGATGTAATCAACAGAGGTTAAAAAGATCAAGGCAGTGATTTCACATCATTTATTTATTTTACTACTTAGCACGCAGTAGATATGTATGTACCTATACAAATATCAAAACATTTGTATGTACGCATAGACTTTTTTTTCAACCTTTGTGACAATCAATGATCTAGAAGATTAGAGCAGCCACAATCAATAGGTAATACATTATTGTCTAGGCCAGGAAGTAAGCAATTGCTGGTTGAGTATTAGATTTCTAACGGACGAGCTTGCGAGTCCGGTAAAATAATACGAAGCCAGCAATTGCTGTTATGGCCGTAGCGAATATAGTGCTTTTCTCAAAAATCAGGAAGGAAACAAAAAAAAAACTGCTATTTCATCAAAGTTTCATGCGATTTTACGTTCATTCCATATATTCTAACCACTAGAACAAAATTTTTATCAATTGTAAAATATAGGTACGTAGAACTTACAGCAAAATAATGAAAATTGATTTTTTCCCCCTTTTTTTATCAATCTCATTTGAATTTAATTTATGACAAATATTTGTAGAAGTAGTTTGTAAGGGATTAGTTCGAATGAATTCCAATAGATGGCGCTAGTATGGTCAGGAGGCAATCCTAATCGCGCTGTTAAGATTTGTCTGAAAAAGCATAAGGTCTGGCAATTGTATTTCGGCTAGACGGCTTCGTCATAGCAGTAGCAACCTGGTCGTAAGCCGTCATTTCATGTATAGTGTTAATACTTAAAAAAGAATTAGACAATAATGAAATTTGTATGTAACATTCCTGTCGAGTTTTAGCGCTCCAGCAATGTTTTCATTTGGTTGACCGTAAACAACGCACTTCACTGTCTGATATGTAGTTAACAATGACAACTTTTACGGAAATTTTTAAGAAAAAGAATCTTATTTTATTTATATTAGTACAATTTTATTTGTTTTAATGCAAATAAAATCGGAACATTCCCACCGGTATGAAGTTTTATTATTGTTTGTGCGCAACCAAAATAAAAAATATACCGGTCTCCTGGGTTTTTATTGGTGGATTTTGGACTATACCGATTGTTTGAGAAAATTAAAAAGTTATTAAACACTTTATTTGGGACAGTTGACGGAAACTTTATGGTGAGCAGAACTCGCAAGTCTATATAGAGTCTTTATGGTGAGCAGAACGCGCAAGTCTATATAGAGTCTTTTTTCAAACATGCTCGGAAATTCTCGCTTTCCATTTGAAAATGGAACCCGGGAAGTACCCAATTTTTTCATTCAAAATTTAAAACGAAGAAGCCGCCCTACCTAGGTGAATGGGAATGGATTTCGATACATTTATTTTTCCCCTAGGAGCTGGCTATAAACACATTTTCAGAAAATGTTTAATACTTACTTGATTGGTTATTTTCACTGTTCTTCCATTATATAAAACTTTCAGTTTTAGTTTATCGGTTAACGTGTATTTCTGTTTTGATTTAGATGGCACAACAATTCACTTTAAAACATCAATTGCATTTTGTCTTCACTTAGTATTAAAACTACAGTTTTCAAAGTTAGAAACATAATGCACCTCTCTAATAAAAAAAACTGCTGTGCTGTCGTCTTTCTTGTTTGTAGTACCTACTACAAACAAATACAAGAAAGACGACAGCACAGCAGTTTTTTTTTTTCATTTTTTCGCGCTTGTTCCGTGCGATGTTTTGTAATGCGCGCGCAGGTTCAAATCAAGTCACAGACATATGTATGATAAACTACAAAATAATGTTTTAAATACGCAAATAAACGTTAATTCGTAGATAAAAATAGAAAATTTACTTAAATTAAATAATTTTGTGTTATCTTAATCTAAAATATTTTATTTACGCGCAATAATTTGTTCATTACTTTTAGGCGGGAAAAGACTTTGCTGAGATTAAAAAAAATACATAATGTAAATAACACGAGTGCGGTAATTATAAAGTAAAAAACACGCGTGTGTTATAAGTTGTATTATGAACTTTAATACTATGTAATAAGATCCAATTTACGAGCAAGTGTGTTGAAAAAGCATTATATATTCCTCGACGGAAACGTGATGCTCGGCTTGCAAAAATACGAGTCAGGCAATTCCCTATTTTCCGGACCTCGGCAATAATGTACTAATACCTACTAATCTGTGGCGCGTGCATTGTGAGGTTCGAAATAGATTTGCTTATTAATGTAAGTAGGTAAATATTGCTTTTTAATTAAATAAAAAAAAGTTTTATACATAGACATCAATAATAATTTAGATATCAATTTTAGTGTAAAATTTATCTACATAAGTAGGTAATAGACATACGTAAGGTTGATATTTATGAACCTAACTACTTAAACATGCCTGACGTTTCAGTGACAACTTTCGTACTTATGTCACGTGCTGTTGAAAAGCTTGAACACTAGTTTGGAACCAATTTTTGACATTTAGCAAATAAAAAAAAGAGTTTTCCGCACGTGTGTGGAAATGTAGATATCTATACAACTTTTCTGCACACTTGCGGGTTGCCTACTTTTCGCAAGTTTTTCACGAAACATTCTCTTATTCGTATATAATTATTGTACCTATAGGTGCAAGCTGTGTAGACGTCGACAAATTACTTGATTTCTTGTTTAAAAGCGACGAAGTACGATAGGTACTTTATTATTGCGGCGTGAATACGCCTTTACCCTGCAGTGGGTGGATGTGGGTTGATTTGATGATTAATTATGGGGAGCAGCGACACCCACATTTGAGTGAAGTCGGCAGCTAAATGACGAAGATAAAATGTAACCACATTAAATATGTTTTGTTTTACAAGCTTGTGCACTGAGTTAAATTGCTCTGGTGTTGGTTTTCAGCTAACAGACAATAATTTTGTGCAAAATACCTATCTACCTACTACAAATTACTGAAAACGATCTAGTGAAGTACCTAAGTATTTTTTTATGCAATATCAAAACTTTGATTATTTACTTATTTTAAATATACTTATTTTGTGAAAGTGATAAAACTTTTAAAAAGGCCAATAAGGAATATAGCAAATACCTACTCATATTTTTACACAATACATTTAAATCCTTATCGTAACAAATTAAAAAAGACGAAAACGATAGACGAAAAGAGTTTGGGCTTGTCGTTGAGTCGAGCACGAGTTTTCACCAAGTATCGAGTTACGTTATCGTATCGCCATCGAGAATATTCGTATGATTTTTTTTAGTCTCGTTTATTTTATAAGCCAATACATCTGATGATTAAGTCGGCTCACAAACGTATTTCGTGATATATGAAATTTTATCATTTTCTCGATGGCGACACGATAACGTTAGGTACTTACTACTCGATTTTTAGTGAACTTATGCTCGAGCTACTGTGCGGTTCGGTGGCACTGCCCGCACCGGGTGTCACCCGACCGTGATTCCTATGTGGCCCTGCATTCTTTTCCCGGGACCCTTTTAGCGCTATGTACCTACTTCAACGCGGTTTACACCCCCTCCCCTAGTCTTGCCGTATGTTACCGCACCGGGTCCTAGCTTTGCTAGTAATGCCACTGTGTACTAGTAGAATTCATTCATATCTATTGCATTAGAACTGCTCGTTGTTTCGTGCTATGTACCACCTCGTACCTAATGCTGTGCAACAACTCACATCCATCGCCCTGCTGCAACTTAATCTTTATAGATAGGTATATTAAATCGCTGAAATATGTGAAGCTTTCATCATGATGTTTTCTTTACCGAAAGGAAGAAAGATTTGTGGTAAACCAACTAACTTCGCACATAAATTCCGAAAATTTAAACATCTGGTTGGTAACGTGAGCCGAATCATTAGGCTACTACGGCTTGTTTCAGATACAAGTAAATGGTAATCTTAAAACGCATGATAGGTAGTGGTAGTACCCTGCAGTTGTTGTTTGTGCTACGCCGCTCAGTGACTGTCTCTGTGTAGTCCTCATATGTAAACGTGTTGTGTTGCACAGCGAGCCCGCCCCGTCAGCAATGACCGCACTGCATCAGTTTGGGGCAGAGATGTTGCGCCTCTCCCGCGGCTTGGAAGCTTCCGCTGCGTCTAAGCCACAAAATAGAGGGTATATATCAATTGGCATTTATTTGTTGAACAACAATTTCAAAATTCGATAAATTTTGTAAACCTAGAAGCGCACATTAATTACAAGAATGGCATTATTTGTAGTGAGAGCATTTGACTATGACTGACTGACAATTTAGTAAAATCATATTACAAAAGGTCGGGAAGTTATGGTGAGAGCTGCAGCTGCGTTTGACGTGTAGATTTTGAATCCATATTTTCAGCCCAATTATCATTGTAAACTGATTTACTGATAGTTACTGTTGCATAGATTTTAGGATGGCTAGTATGACTCTATTACTGCTTATATACCGTAACATTCGATTAGTCAAAATTCTTTAATTTAAATTAAGATACATTAGTTTCTTGAGTCAAAAAGTTTCCTACGATACTAAAATCAAGTAAAACAGTCCCAACAGGTGGGCGGGCTGGATAAATCGCATTTGCCACAAGCAGGAGCGTTAACGAAGTAAAGGTCTCGAAGGCCTCAGTGTGAAAAGCATTATTAACCAATATTCAATACTACCCGACTTTTTGTAACAAAATAAAAACGTGTAATCTAAGGGTTGTAAGGAATTGAAGACTTTAGAGGAAAAGGTACAGATTATCCGACAGACGTAAATCATTACTGAATCAAGTGATTTGATTAAATGTTATAATCGTCAATGAATAAACTTTGAATCTGATAGTTCTTAGGGTTCCATACATCAAAAGGAAAAAATGGAACTCTTATACAATGACTTCGTTGTCCGTCTGTCTGTCAAGACTTTTTTTCTCTAGAACGCGTGAAGATTACAAGCTGAAATTAATGCCAAATGTTAAAAAATATTATGGCTTGTTCAATCTGCAGAAAAATTAAGTTCATGCAAAAACCGTCGGTATCAAAACCTGTAATTATGGTATTTCCCATTGACATAGAATTATGAAATTCAGCAAGAAGTAACGGCTTACATCAGAAGACAAAGGGAAAAATCCGAAGATCACTAGTTTACAGTTCTAATTTTAATTGTTCCAAGTAAGTACGAGTACAGTTACTTTTGCACATGGAAAAAGTTACAAATGTAAGAGTTCAATTATAATTTAAAAAATTGTACTGAACCCTCGGTGCGCGAGTCCGATTCGCACTTGTTTATAACTTAAGGTAAACGTCGCAAGCACTTATATTTCATTTCTTCAGGGCCGCGACATCCGATCGAGCTGCCGCTAACACATCGGGATCAGTAAGTGTTTCCTCCGGATCTCCATCATCCATGCATCTCGAAAGACGCCGACCATCTTCTACTGGAGAAACAAGTGCACCGCAAGTGCATCGACCACGAAGCGCATCAGATGATGAAGGCAATGATGGTCTTATCATTCCTCATACAATGGCTACAAAGTCACGTAGCTCAGATGACGGTCTACTTTTGCCACCTCCTTGCACTTGTCCATATTTTGGCAATGAAAACACACCACCAAGGCGTACTACGGATATAATTATAGTACCCGGGGGAGATATTAACGGGTGCAATGGATTTCCTCGTCACAGTCACCCCAGACTTGATGAGCCTTCTACTCCACACTCGAGGCGGTCTAGTCGTGCCACAGGTTCTATCGTTACTTGGGAAGAGTCAAGGAGGTGCGGAAGACGAGGTTCAAGTTTCGGTGGAACTAAAACGACACTGGTAACACCGCTTCGACATATGCGATCTCGAAGGTCAGTGAACTCGAGACCACAACCAGCTAACCCAAATCCATACCGTCACGCAAACCCACGAACACACCATTCTAGAAACTCCAGCGTCATATCTCGTAATTCTTCACGACACGGTCGAATACTGCGTTTGGAACAGAAAGCTACTAAGGTTCTTGGAGTAGTATTTTTCACTTTTGTAATTCTTTGGGCTCCATTTTTCGTCTTAAATATGTTACCTGCTATTTGCCCTCGTTGCGAGAAGAATGTACCTCACTGGGTCTTTGATTTTGTAATGTGGTTGGGGTATTCCAGTTCAATGGTGAATCCTATTTTCTACACGATTTTCAATAAGGTGTTCCGTCAAGCTTTTAAGAAAGTGCTCTTGTGCCAGTATTGCCAAGGACCCAGATAGCCCGCACCTTGGGAGCGCGTACGGCCCAGCTCAGACCCGGGCATGGGTGCGCTCTCGGTTAACCGAAATATAAGATCTCAATTTGTGTAATCTGAAGGAAACTGATCAAAGTTTACCAAGCTTGTAGTGTGGTAGTAAAGGTGAAAGTGGTGATGCTGAAAGTTTTAGAACCCCTTCTAACGCTCTCGCTATCGCTTTGGTTGCCGCCATTTTTTACTGTCAAACGATACAAAATCGTGTAAGAAAGAGGTGAAAAATGCCTTCACGAAAGCGAGTGCGTTAGACAATAATTATGGTCTCTGGTCATTTTAAGCAAGACAGAAATAACACTTAATAATTTTAAAAAAACTGTTTTTTTTTGTAATTCAAGGCCATTGATTTTCTTCCCTGGCCAAACGTATTTTTATTTCGGGCGAGCATTCGAAAATGATTTATTGCATGAAAAACCTATTTACAAGAGAACATATTTTTTTAACCCAAAAGTAAAGTGATGGAAGACTAAGGCCGGCTTTAAGGCCACTACCCGAGATCAACGTAATGTCAGACAATACCAACCTAGGGCGATGCAAGCCGGCCTAATACTAGCATATAATGATGCAACATAGTTTAGCTTGAACGAACTCGCAGTCCATATGTCAGTGATGCATCCATGACGCTGGGCTGATAACCAAAAGCGCGGCTCATGACAGTCGTGACCGTTCAGAGAAGCGACGATACGAGTATACCAGCAGAAGTAAATATCGTGCATTTCGCGGCATTTTCTGGGTTATAAATACATGCCTAATTGACAGTTGCTTATCAAAACCGCATTTTGCTATCTGTTGTGTATCTGTCGCTTAATTCATAGGAATATTTTTAACATGAAACTACCGTGAGACTCGACATATATACATGAGTGATACGTTTTATTTCACTATCATAGGAACATATTTATTATTATCATTAACTCGGTCGAAGGTTGAGGTTGGTTTAGGTATTAAGGTAAATTAATTTATTTATTGCACAATGAATATAACATTAAATCAAAGTGAAAGTTATGCCTACAATGCACAATAAATACAATAATTATTGATGTTTGGTGATTATTAGGTAGCGAATGCAATGAATCACGTTTAAGCTATTTTAAACGAACAACTGCGAGAGAAGAATCTTTTAGCCAGGTGGGCCCCTCAATGTAAGTGCAAATCAAAAATGCTGCGGCATGGATTAGTGTCGCTAAATACTTTAATGATATAGGTATAGATAAATTGCCGAGACCGTGGAATTACATATATAGTGGTATTATTGTGTGTTTATTGGCATTATATATATTTGAAATTTCCCTTTTCCCGTACTATCAGTATAAAGAGGTATGTAATAATTACATTGAAGAAGAAAATTCTAAAATAATGTCAGTGCCAAATTCAAAACATTATTTACGTTGTGCGTATATTTTAACCGCTGATTCTCCTTTTCATGCGAACCGTACAACCACTATAAATGCAACTCCAAGCTTTCGCTAATTCGTCTATAATGGTGGTGATTCTAAGCGACAAGTGACGAAACGTTGGTCGACTGCTATGACACTAAAATTTTACAACAACTTTCACACGTCTTCCATTTATTTATATGAGTTAGGTAAAAGCAAAAAAAAAATGGAACGCAGGAAAGGATGGCCTAGATAGATATTTTTGGTTAGATCGGGTTGTGGACCGACGTAACCTAACAATTACTCCGGAAAGGTATGTGGACAACTGTTTACCTTCAGTTATTTCCTTCCTTTCCTTCTTCAGTTACGTCCACGATGTAGATATTTACGACAATAATGTTCCAAACAACTTCTCCAGACAAGAAATTATTTTTTGAGTAGGTACCTATTCAATTAATGTTGAATTAGTGGGTAGAGGGGGTGTACAGTCCCGACTTAGCACCCTATGATTATTATAAATTCCTTTAAACTAAAAATAAACTATATTTATGTATTATTATTAATTATAATTATATATTTTTTAATTTGACCACAAGGTTCTAAAATCTTTAGTGTCACCAACTTACGCGACAATGGCCACGGACACGGGTTAGTTGTTATACTCTTAAGTACTACTCTTTGGATTATGAAACAATTACTAATTCAGCGTTGACGTTACTTTGCTCTTAAAATATTTATTGTTTTCAGCACGACGTATTCCCTGATTTAATTAAGTGTTTTGGATGCTCATTTAATAAAAATAAACTCAGTTTTAAAAAAAAGTGATTAAAAGAATGTCTAGCTGTCGGTGACGTTAAAGTAGGCATCAGAATATTGATCAATATTGTCTGACTCGAGAGTTAAGGGTTCCCGTATCTACCAAAAGATTGGATTCTTCTGGGCCCTACGCCTTCATTTTTGCATATTTTTAACCCCTGTCCCAAAAAGAGGGTTATTATAAGTTTGACGAGTATATATGTCTGTCTGGGGCATTGTAGCTCCTAAATGAATAAACCGATTTGGACGCGGCTTGTTTTTAATTGAAAGCTAGTTTAATTGAGGTTATTCTTAGCTAAGTTTCATCAAAATCGGTTCAACCGTTGTTAACATATTCAAGGTTTTAATAAAAGAAAACGGAGTTTTGAATTTTTTCTAAGGTTAGGTTATTTATTTTCGAAATTTTTACCAACCATAGTGTATGGGCAGCACGTGACAATAAGTGTCAAGAATCCAGTTTCGGTTCCTGGGGTTGGTTATATTTTTCTGTTTTTCTGTGTATTGTTGTTTCAGTGAGTACTTAAAGTTTAATAGTACACGCTTACCCTAAAATCAACAGAAATGATTTATTAAAAGGCAGAAGTCTAACAAAAACGCAGTCTGGTCGAATTTAAACCGCACTCGAGTGATTAGAGGTCGCATCTTCGGATGGAAGAAAATTGTTTATTGTTATAAATACATGACATACATTTTAATCGTGTGTCAAAATTGCATTTACTTTGATTACGATATTTAAAAAAAACAATAATTGTAATTTTCTACACTGCTGCGTCAATATTTATTTTATCGGTTATTTGTCAATAATAAGTAATTATTATAGTATAAATTAATTTTATTACTTACCTTAATGTCCTTAGTGTTATGCTTTTTAAAGATTAAAATTTTGTAAGGTAAATGTTCCAGTGGCCGACACCTTGTACCTTCAATCTTTATTCATAGCAATAGAGATGACAAGCAGGGCGTCAGTAATTAAAATTAAGCTTTGGGACGTTTACATTAAGTATTGTATAATGTACAATAAAATAAATTATCAAATTATGACGCAGTGCTGCAAACTCCAACACACAAGAAAACAGGAGGCAAAGAGTAAAAAATCAGGAGTTACCAAAAAAAGTCAGTAGACAACCAAAATAATACGTTCATGTTCAAAAATAAAATTATGTGAAGCAAAACAATAAATATCCAGCCTTCATAAAAACGAATTTGAAAAAAATCTGTGGGAAAAATTGAAAAAAAAACACCGACTTCACATCACAAATTGCACATTGCACAGATAACAAATAGTCAAAGCCATGTCAAAACCGAAGTCACCCGCCCGAGCCGTGTGATTTCAGCCGGCCATGACAAAAATATGGAAATGGCGAAGATAATAACCGTTAAGTGTCAAAATCAGGAGATTTTACACAAAACTGAAAATAAAGTAGTAGATCAGGAGAAATCTCCAAAAATCATGTAATATCCTGATAAATCAGGAGAGTTTGCAGCACTGTTATGACGTTACTGCGGGTTTTTGTAAAGCATGGATGATTGGGTGACCGCGTAGTGTAGAGGCCTATGGAACTAAACAGGGTTAACATTGTATGTGATTAACATAAATTTGGAATGATAAAACTCGTAGTTTTGTGAAAATTTGGAGTAGGTAGCTTTACTACATGCGATAAACATCTTCATGCCACAAAATATATCATGTCGCTTGTAATAACTGTAATAACACATTGTATTTCGGAAACGTTACGTATTAATTTGTGCTTTATGATTTAACTAATTAATAGACACTCTATTTTTGAAGAAATGCATAACACTGTCAAAGACGAGAATACCAGTATGAACAATAGCGCCATAATATGTTATGGTACTTATGGTTCAGCCCGCTTTTTGTGTATCACAGGCTCGCCTGACGCTTGGCCACAGTCGGCTCGATGGCAGGCGAAGGTGCGATCTAAGATGGAGCATGCTTGCCTATACTATAAGCGGAGATATAAATAAATACACATAATACACTTTAATACATCTATTTGATGTATTTATTACTATGTATCGATGAATGTAAGTATAAGATTTAGCATTAGGGTATAACATATAACTTGGTATTATAAAGGTAACAATTACATGTCTGTTAAAGTTTGATTCCAAAATAACACACTTTACTCAAGATATGCATCTAAATCAATACACAAACATCATAACTTGTATGTTGGACAGTCAGCATCAAATGTAACTTAGCATATGAAATTTTCAAATTAGTGTTACGGTTTAAATGGCCAGAATTGTCTGAAAAAGCTGTTGAGTCAAAAGTACATGACCATCACCAACGTCAAAATAAACTAACATATAAATTTCAAAAGTAGATCAATACTTAGATATCATAATTATTTGACCATGTATCATTTTATAATTATCTAAAAAATATTTTTTCATAAGCACCTGAAAGGTTTAAAAACTCTTTGGAATGCATCGAAAGAAATCATTGTTCTAAAATTAAAATAATTTTGTCAATAAAATTTTCTTCAGGTGACATTGTCATTACTCATTAGTCACTTCATAATTTATCTTGACGCAATATTTCTATAAATTACTACTCAAGATATCTAATCAATTTATAAGTAATACCTGATAAGAAATACTACTTAGTCATGTCTCATCATCTAACAGTTCATGAGAGACATAGGATTATAACATTCCACGAAGATGGTTTGCCAGTACCCGACATAGCTAGGCGTGTTGGTGTTGTTAGAAATACTGTTCAGCTCTGGGTTCATCGATGGGAAAGTGAAGGTCACGTAGACGTTCTAAAAAAAACTGGAAGGCCTAAAGTCACATCCATTACCGTTCGTGATGAAATAGTCCAAAGAGTGAGACGAAATGGCTTTCAACCAGTCTCGGACTTAGCTACTCGGTACAATATCTCCCGGTCTACAGTGCGACGAATATTACATGAGGCCGATATACACTGCCGTCAACCTGCTCGCAAACCTGCTTTAACAGCTTTACATAAGGAAGGGAGGTTAAGATTTGCCCGCGAATATCTTAATTACAATTTTGAGAATGTGATATTCCCGATGAAAAGACGTTTACATCTAATGAAAGTGGACGGTTAACTTTGTGGAGACTAAATAATACGAGATATCTTGACCGTAACATTATCAATGTCACCGCAAGTGGACGACTGAACCTTGGGTTTTGGGGCTGGATGTCGGCAGCTGGTCCGGGAGAATTAGTAGAGATCGGTGGACGCATGAATGCCCAGGGGTACATCAACATATTGCAAGAATGTTTGTTGCCAACTGCAGCGATCTGCTACTCTAATAATGCTCCGCTATATTTCGTACATGATAATTGTTCTGTACACACATCACGACTGACCAAAGCGTGGTTAAGAGACCATGATGATCAAATTATTGCCTTGCCTTTTCCACCAAAATCACCCTCTATAATCTCGGTATGGATTTGTCACGACACAACAATGCGTAAGGCATCAAATACGTTCATTCTATTATGAACCTTTGCACTTTCCATTAATTTTAAATTACATTATTTTCTATTCTTTTGGAAAAATCCAGGTATTTTCTTTTGCATAGTTACCTTAAACATTTATTAAAAATTTTAAACATATCAGATAATTCTGAAATTTTAAATGTTGTGTTTCATTAGGTACTAGACATGACTATTACTTTTGGTACCTCGTTTTTGTTCACTTACTTTTGACGCTGACTGGACAAGTCGGGCTGAACATACCTGTCAAGTACCTTTGATAAAATGGTTAACAAACTTCATTGATTCTTAATTTTTCATGTGCTGATTTTGATATTTATAATCTTTATTTTTCTATTTTATTAATTTAACTGAAAGTGTTCACTTTCAGTTTTACTATTTATGTTATACCACGACTTTTTCTTTACGCTTCTTTACACCGACGTATTTTGGTCGAAGCAGAAAAAAAAACAATAGTTACAAGAACAAAGAAAAATGGCTGAAAAGCGACTTCAGCAAATACACACATCTTATATTGATTTAGGAGCACAAGTGGTAAATATTCTTAATAAATATTCTTAATAAAAATAAATGTTTCCATTAATTAATCCCTTTTTACTGAACACCGTTTCAGAAATTGACAGTTTAATTCCTCATCTTAAAAAAATCGGTCAAGAGCGAGTTGGATTCGCGCAAACCAGCTACCATCAATAATATTTGAGCTATTTTACGGTCAGTCCGGCCAATGTAGGATAGACCGACAGGCATACAGCGCCATCTATTGTTCTACAGGTAAATAAACTATATAATTTTAGATGATTTCAGGCCCCTATTTCACCATTACAATTTGCCAGTTTTACTATGATAATTCGAACTACATTTCTTTGTCAATATGAAGCGCGCTAAAACAAAAGCTTTTCAAATCAGCAGTTGACACCGAATTGTCATTGAAAACTGACAATTGTAAAGTTGGTGAAATAGGGGCCTGAATAATAACCAGAGATCGGACAAATTTGCGTCATTGCTCGCAATAATGTGGACATGACTCCAAAACTAATCAAAATGTTAATCAATTAAATAAAGCTTGGCAAGTGCCTATTTGGACCTGATTCATACGGCGCTGGAACGCGGCGAGGACCAAATAGGCACTTGCCAGGCTTTACTTTTGAAATAAAATTTGAATTTCCGGAGATAATAGTTAATACGTGCTTATAATTATTATCAAAAGTGGTTATCGTTTTCGTCCATATTTTTATCCTGCTAGATATGATTATTATTTCTGACAAAAAAGTTTTCTAGTTTTATAGGAATAAAACCTCCGTGGATTTACTTATTCTTAATATATGTATTTTGACATTGATAGTTGTCAAATTACAGTCTTAATTGGAGGAATTTGGCGGGAAACCGATGAGAGTGGATCGTATCGTTATTTGAATTTTAGTTTCTGTGCTAAATGTTGTTTGGTGGATAATAAAGATAGTGTATTATACAACAAAATAACGTGAAAGTGCCCAGCAAATGAAGAATTCAAGTGAAAACGCGTATTCCCTCTGTTTGTGACCCCCAAGTATCCGCGGGCTGCTGCTCGCCGTAGCCATACAAAGGTACTCTGTGGCCGTAGCTCGCTGTAAAGTACACTATCGCTTTACGGAAGGCATGAGCAGCTGACAGGACTTGACTAGGACAGACTGACAACTCTGACGATGACAGGACTTTAATATACAGAAATTTACAAAACACTTCAGACGTGGCTGTATGGACTCAGTTTCTTTGCCTATCCCTTATGGGATGAATAAAAAAAGAAAAAGAAAACAGTCTTAACTGCTGTATCTAAATTACGCACGTACCGTACCTAAACGGCAGCAAAATTAAAAAATGGCTTTTTCTTTACTGATGGGTCCGGAATATCGCCAGTTTAGTAACGAATTAATCTCGAAAATACAAATTAATATAATACGACGTGGAAATGGTATAAAAATGCGTATGTACAGTGATATAAATTCAAACAAGTATGCAGATACTGAATAAAATATATTATCATTTTCTGCAGGGAATAAGGAACTTTCTTTATGCCGCTGTTATTTAAACTTTAAGGAAAGGTGTTTGAAGTTTCTCTTGAAGCAAATCGATTCATCAAAATTCGATGAATGCTGGGAAATGATAATCGCTCTTATTCGTAAATTTAAATGCGACGATAATCAAAATTGGTTAAATGCACGAACTATGCATGTAAATGCACGAACTATGCATGTAAATTAGTATTGGCTGTATTTATTTCTATTTGTATTTTATATAAAAAGTCAATGTTTTAGAAATTCAAGCCTCAAGAGATATCGCATGTATATGCACGAAGGAGATCAAATTGCGTTTTATGTTGAAAACGATACCTTTGAATAATTTTAAGAAGTTTTGGGTATTAATAATAAACTTAATAGAAAAATTCATATGAATATACGTAAACCACATAATAGTAAGAAATTTTAATATCGGAGTATGTAACTATTCGTTCCCTGCTTTAAGTACTAAGTGTATAGATAAGTCTAGGTTCTTATTTAAGAGATCAACCTCTTTAGATTGTGCCCAGATGAACTGGCCACTCATATTAAAATTGCATTGATAAAAACATGCCGTCGACTCATGTCAGTTTAATACTATCCAAGCCATGCTTGTCGGTCAATTTGTTGAAAAATATGTCGCGTCATGAAGCTAAATCTGATACAGTCAGGAATTGGATTGAGGGGTATGATGAATTTTCATTTAATGGTGTGACGTTATTCTGTAATTTATGTAATATTGAAATTGACACATCTCGAAAGTCTCATTTCACCAGACATGCGAAAAGCAAGTTACACTTGAAAATAATGCATGATCTTTCTAGAGAAGAATTGTTTTGCTATGATTTGGCTTTGACGATGATTTGTGCAAATATACCATGGAACAAATTAAATAATACTTACTTTCGAAATTTTTTGGAGAAATATTGCATCGGGCTTAAAACTCCTTCAGAGTCGTATATGAGAAAAATAATATTTAAACAGGTATATAAAAAACAAGTGATACAAATTCGAAAAAAACTAAGAAATGGATGCTTTTGGGTCTCAATCGACGAGACTAAGGATTCTTTAGACCGCAAAATTGCACATATTCTGGTTAGAAATTTGAAAAAAAAAATCAGCCTACTACTTGTTATTTGATTGCATCTTAAGTTTTGGATAAGGTAAACGGTTCCACAATCTTAAATTTTTTTGAATCAAGTTTACAATGGCTGTGGGAAGACCTTGCTGAAGACAATTTCAAAAAATATTTTTGTTTACTAGTGATTCGGTAAGCTATATGTTAAATGCCGGACTCAAAATTAAAACCAAATATCCACAAATTTTGCATATAACTTGTTTGGTACACGGAATTCATAGACTTTGCGAAGAAGTAAGAAAAAACTTTGATGACGTTAACACATTGATCACCTATGTTAAGAAAACATTCTCCAAAGCTCCTTCCAGGATTGCTATGCTTAGACAAATGAATCCAAACATTCCCTTACCACCTCAACCCGTAATCACACGATGGGGTACTTGGATTCAAGCGGCATGTTATTATAATGCTAATTTTGCAGCAGTAAAAAGAGTTATAGAAACATTTAGCAATCGTGATAGTGTATATGTCCGCAAATGTAAACAGATTATGCAGTCGGCTGATGTTGTTGACAATTTACACTTCATTTCACAATATTTCCAATCAAATTTGGTTGTAATAGAGAATTTACAGTCTTCTTCGAATACTGTTGAATACACTTTGAGTAAAATAAGAAATATATTAACTAATCTGGACAGTATACCAGGAGAAATAGGTAACCGTTTGCAAACTAAAATGAAAGCCGTTCTTGACAGAAATCCCGATTTTGAGGGTATCGCCCACAACTTAGAACAGAAAATAAACTCTAAATTATACTGGAATAATAATATTCCTATAAAACTACTTAAGTTTGCCCCATTAACATCAGTGGATTGCGAGCGGAGTTTTTCAGCACTTAATTATATTTTTGATGGAAAAAGAAATAGACTGACTGCAGAAAGTTTGGAAAAAATACTGATTATTTTCTTTAATAAATCTATACTTTAACAAACTTTTGTATTTATTGACTAGGAATTAAAATTTAAGTCAAGTAAGAAATTAATAAAATGATTACATATTTGATTAATTTTGGAGTCATGTCCACGTTATTGCGAGCAATGACGCAAATTTGTCCTATCTCTGATAATAACTGTACGAAACTTAGAGACATCGTTGTATTCTTCCTGATTTATATAATAATTTCAGATTTTTCTCAATGCACAATTCGGAGATAAGGACGGGCGGTATTTTTTAAAACACTACATTATAATAAAAAAAATATTATTTCAGAGTACGCAAACAGAGGCTTTTCATATCGCGCCTTGCGATGAGCTACTTGACCTAGCAAACCCACTTTTAAATGTTAAGATCCTGTTGCAATAAAAATATTATTATATGTTTAATCATTTTCTATTTGCAAAACACTTGGGTTCCTAAGCTTCATCTAAAGCGGGAATTTTTTTCCCATTTTGGTTCGGAACTCTAAAAATAAGTAGGTACCTATGCGTCTTAGGTACTACGTACTAATATACAAGGGATACAATGTAATAACGGGTAGAGACAGAAATAAACTCCTTAAAATCGATTTTATATTTGATCTAAATTCAGAAGTTCAAGGCTTGCGTAACAACTCGCTTATTATTGATGTAAATACACAGAGACGTGCGACATTTACTTAAGGCGTTCACTTTCTTGATTCTCTATTTGTATGCAGTAGAAAACAAACCTTCTGTTGCAGTTTTTTTAATATGACCTGCATTTTTACGTTTCCATACTAAAACGGTAAAAATTTACCTTTAAGGTGCGATTCAGTTATAGACATAAGACCATCAGTCTGTCACAGCTGGTTATCTCAGGAACTACTAATAATATCGGCTTGAAATTTGGAAATTGCCCAACTATTTTACAAATAAGAAAGAAATAGAAATATTTTTAGTTTATTACAATACAAACTTAGTTGAAGTCATTAGCAGATACTTCTGAGCAACCGAACTGGTCACAAAGATTTGCACAAGCTCTTATATCTATAACAATAGAGCCGAGCTTAGATCATTGTGAACGCGTCGGTTGCTTTGCCACTTTTGCTGCTGACTGTACCTACCTACTGAAAGGTCTTAATAATTTAAAGTTAGGCTATTCCGTCATGTGGTGTATCATATGAAGCAAGGTGTAAAACATAAAACATTTTTAAGAAGTATTTTCGCTTACCTCCGAAGTTTGCTTAGAGAAAAAACTGAAATAATTCTAGATAGAGGTTTATGCGAAGATTACAGGAAAATACAAGTTTGTGTCTCTAAATACAAGTTTTTCAGGAATTATAAAAAATAATATTAGTTCCATTATCGGACAAGAGATGCCACTGTGCGCTATTTGTGTACATATCCTAGACTTAAGCACTGTAGGTACCTACGTAAAATAGCACAAATAGTATTATCTCTTAACCGGTTTTATCCAAACTTAACAGGTTTTTCAATGTTTGTGCCAGGTGCTTTTTGTTTCATGGCAAGTGTAGTGTCCTGACTTTCACATTTTATTGATCTCATGCTAAATAAAATTTCGAAAAAATGAGTCGCGACGGATTATGAATACTTAAAATTTAGGTGCATCGTATGTAGAAGATATAATTATGAGTATTCATTCGGAAATAAACTGTTTAAACACAATGGACAATGTTTAACAGCCTTACACTTTTTTGGACGTGTTCCCAGTATGTAGGTATCCATATCTATTCCTAGGAATAATGGAAAAACACATTCTTACGCTGTATGTAGATGCCTTAGCGCTGTTAAAACGAGGTAGATTAGTTTATTTATGAACTTTTATAAATAAAATGGTAATATTTAAACCACAACAGACTGTTGTTTCTAGTGTCCTATCTATGTTATCTATAAGCGTAGAGGTTACCTGTTAAATTGCATTCTGTGATACTTAACTTTAGTAAATATATATTATTGGCCTAAAAAGGTGTAATAAATGGCTCTTAGCTAAAAGAGTAATCTGTACATATACATACTTACAGCGGCATATTTAACGTAGGTACATTAAAATACCTATATATTTTAATGTTATTATTAAGCACCACAAGTTGGCTTCAATCTGACGACCTACCCTTTAGTTCATTCAAATTTGATTAACAATGTATGGGAATTTTGGCAAAATTAATGGAGACCATTTTGCTATGGGAATAGTTTCTATGTATGAGGATGTTAGGATTTATCAGCCCCCCCCCCCCCCTCTCCTTTCATCTACGTTAACCGGTTTTCTTTAAAACCGATGAAAAGAAAACCACGATTCGGGACACTTTCAGGGCCGTTTGGGGACGCTCCAAGAAACCGCACCCATACATAGAAACTATTCCCACAGAAAAATGTTCTCTACTAATTTTACCGAAAACTACTTTGACGTAGCTATTTGCCCGAGACTATGCTTCACAAAATACTTGTGTCTGCTTTAATATTCTTCTATAGCAGACCTAGGAATTTTCGTAATTATTATTGTAGCTTCTGTTAATTTAAATTAATGTTATCCAGATCGTTGACATTGTTTTTTGTTATACGAGGCTGTTTGATAAGTACCCGTTTATGGAAAAAAAAAACTTTTTTTTTTGTATATATGCATTTATTTTTCTACGTAGTCACCTTTTAACTCTATACATTTGTTCCACCTATACTCAAGCTTCAATAAACCATCCAAAAAAGTATGATTTCGGAAAGTCATTAAAATAGGCCTCTGTGGCGGCAATGACTTCGTCATTTGATCCAAATCGCTTGTCACCGAGCCATTTTTTTAGGTTGGGAAACAAAAAGAAATCGCATGGGGCCAAATCTGGAGAATACGGGGAGTGAGACAATAGTTCGTAGCGTAACTGTGCTAATTTAGCCGTCACAACTCTGGACGAATGAGCCGGGGCGTTGTCGTGATGAAACAGTACTTTTTTCTTTTTTAAATGGGGTCGTTTGTCCTTCAACACGGCGTCAAATTCATCCAATAAATTGGCATAGTACTGCCCTGTTACTGTTTTTCCCTTTTCTAAATAGTCAATATGTATAATACCCTGCGAATCCCAAAAAACGGTCGCCATGACCTTTCTAGCCGATGGGACGGTTTTTGCTTTCTTTGTAGCAGGTTCACCCGGTAAAATCCACTGCTTCGACTGCTCTTCCATTTCCGGGGTATAGTGGTGGACCCACGTTTCGTCCACGGTCACGAAACGACGCAGAAACTCCTTCGGGTTACGCTTGAACACGGCCAAACACTGCTCCGAAGTAGTCAGTCGGTTCCGTTTTTGCTCCTCCGTGAGTAAACGCGGCACCCACCTCGCCGATACTTTCTTCATACCCAATTTTTCTTCTAATATGTGTTGTACCCTCTCGATTGAAACGTTTACAGCATCAACGATTTCTCGAAGTTTAATTCGGCGGTCGGCTAAAACGATATTTTCAATTTTCTTAACCATATTGTCTGTAGTCACCTCAACTGGCCGGCCTGGGCGATCCTCATCAAAGACGGTTGTTCTCCCCCGCTTAAACTCGTTATAGCAATATCTGACGATTGTCATAGAAGGAGCACATTCATGGTAAACCGCTTGCATTCTTACTTTTATTTCATCACATGTTTTTCCTTCCAAAAATAAGAATCTAATTACAGACGGATACTGTTCTTTCTCCATTTTAACAATTTTAAGTTCACGCCTTCACTGAATCGTTGTCAAATGAGAAAAAAAAACAAAAGAATGCCATTTTTTTTTTTAATTTTCCCGCCTTTGAAAAATGGCTTACAAAGGTGGTATACTTATTTGCGGCCAGTGATATGAATATATTTAGAAAACAGGTACTTATCAAACAGCCCTCGTATTTAATAGCAAATTAAGATTGTAGCGTAATGTGAATTACTTTAAAAGTACATTAAATTGATTTTAACATTTTAGTCAAAGTCATTGAAGTGGTTATCATACGGTCATTTTAACCGATTTTGCTCGCATTTTACGATCTCTGTTAATGATTCATTACAAATAGACGTATGTGGGAAGCACAATCTGTTGTCTGCTTACCTGGTTGAGGGTCACTATGTTCCGCTGTTAGCTGTAAGTACAAATTCAAGTTCAAAATTGTTTTCTTTAGATGGTTTTTCAATTAAAAATAAATAATTACGTAAGTAAAACACGATAATTATTAATAGTAAGATTTTAATGTAAAAAAAACTAAAGTTCATTATTTTCCTACAGCTATAGCTTCTGTTATAATTACTAGATGTCTCGACTGAAATTTCTATTTTATACTAAGAACATTTTGTGAAAAAAAAAGGCTTAGTTACAAGGAATAAAAATATCACCTGCTGAAACTACATAATGCCACATCTTAAAAACAGCGCAATACGAGTGAGAGCTTGAAGTACCTAATAGAAACAAGGTTTGGATTAAAAAATAAACTTCTGTAGAAATGTGTTCGACTATCTTTCCTGTTAGTCTACAAAATGTATGGAAGATGTTAAATGTGAATTCATTGTCTGTATAATCAATAAAAGAAAAATAATAATCGACACGTACTTAAATAGATTTTGAATTATTGATGTGACGAATACTTGTATACTGCAATAAACGGTATTACACTATTCAAAAGAATAAATTCTGATGACTTTGAAAACAAAGTTTTTTATTACGTGTTTCCTGCAACTAACCAACTTAAAGTTACAGCTAAGTCAGCCAAGCAGCGTTCTAATTAAGACCTGCAAGTTTCTTCATTGAGAAGTCGTTCCTCGATGTCCCAGGGCCCACGCCGTCGATGAGCAATTTCGTTTTTTATTATATGGAAAAAGTTATCAATTATTATGCACAAATTCTGGAAGCAGGCTGCTACAGAACCTTTTTGAGCTCCAACAAAGGCCAGAATGGGCCAGTAGTACACAAAATTTACAAATCAAGGACTTAGAAATCATTAAAGATTCGTTAATGCCTGCCGGCTCATGTTATTTTATCCTCTTAGGGAATTTAATTATTTATTTCAGTTACTGTAGTTATTAATACAGTATATTCATTAAACACTTAAAGAAGGAGAAAGCTCCCCTTCTTTGGAAAGCTCACGCTTGAGATAAGACTATTAAGTTGTGACTGAGAATAATATGAAAATAATTTTAAATTTATTCCTCACCAAACACTTAATTCGAAAGTAAGAATCATCTAATTCCAACGAGGGAAGTCATGTTTTCATGTCGCTTGACTTCTCCTCTTGGTGTATCAGCTGTTGGTTTGGTACACACCCTCAATCCAATAGGTGCCAATTAAAGGTAATTAAACACTACATGATGAAAAGAGACAAGACCCACTTGTAATTTATTTTAAAATCAGATCTTAGAGGGGCACAAAATTACCAACGATGAGTACATAATTTGGTTTCAGACCACCCTGAGGGATAACAGTTTCCAGAACAGTTTCCAAACTTCTACGAAAGATCATTCCAGGATCCTCAGACAAGGGTCTTAGCTTGATAAGTACATGCACGGAATCCCCTCGTCTTAGGGTTCACATACTTCGTGTTGCCACCACTGCGATGAAACTCTATGGATGTCTTATGCTCGTCAAGGACTGTCACCGGCCAAGTCCTTTGCCATTTTAATTACCCAAACAGGTAGAAAATTACTTGAAAGCAGAAATACCGGAGGGGCTGCCGTACCTATTAAGAAATAGAGAGGTGAACTTTTCGTCTGACTCTAGCATGGCTGCTTAGAAGGAAAGTCCAGTGGCTGACTTGCTAATACTCGTCTCTAAAACCTAAAATTATTGTCTGAATTAGACAATCATCCAAATATAGGAAAGTAAGAGGCTCTCATAAACAAATTTTCTAACACATGATCAGAATCAGACTTCTTGTATGGAATCTCCACATTAAGATTGTACTATAGGCATTTTGGCACAGTTGTACCTTATCGCATAGGCATAGTTGCAGAACTATGCCTATGCGATAAGGTACAACGTGCAGACGCTGGATGTTTAATATGGAATATACCATCTGAGGTTTTGCACTTGATTCTAAGTATAATGGGTTCTTTACTCTGTCGGCCATGGCAAATCTCCCACAAGGAAACGAAGAGTCCACCAGCACCTCCAAAGGACTCCTATACTTTCTCAAAATTTTATATATGCATTTTGATTAGAAAAGAATCATCTACTAAATCAGCACCAGAGCATAGAGCACTTGAAAGTCTTGAAACTCCCTTGTTTAACTGTCAACTTCTGTACGACTTTGAACAAATTGCTCACTCATATTGAAATGCGGTATATATACCATATAGGTACATATAGACTGAGAGAGTCATCGCATGTTTCTTAGTCAGTAAATTAATTCTACCAACAGTTTATAGTTTCTTTATTGGATTAGTACCTATTGATTACGTCGCTTGTTTGGTGTCCGTGATTTCAAGGCCAGTTTCCGCCCCAGTGACGCATGTTTAAATAAAGCTGCTGTTTTATGTTTAACCCAAATCAAGCCTTTTCTTCAAAGTTTATTTATATCATGACCAATGATCGGGGTTTTGGATGCAATTCGCGGGATTTCGAGTCGTAATCATAGTATGAATGTGACTATAATCCCGCGATATTTTTTCAATAATAATAACGTTTATTTCAAACGTTGACCTGTAATATCGATTAATATCATGTAAAATAAAATAGAATAATTATCCTCCAACATCAATACAAATCCCGGGATCCCGGGCATATTCATTATTAGCACAACGTTTAAGGTCAATCACCCCAGATTGCACCGGGAACTCCCATTACTGTGATAAGCTCAAGAGCAAGTAATAAACACATTTAAATGCAACCTTTTTGCTATTGTAATCTATATGTTGTTACTGGCACGTTGTTCTAACGAAACTTTATAAAATAATAAACAGTCTGCTGTCAACCGACCTTTCAATAACCCCTTCGGTAAGTTAAGTTGCACGTTGTGATTTATAGTATTTTTTTTACTTCGACGACTCTGGCTTGTTTTATGGACTCAATGATTTAAAGATTATTCTGTTCGTCTACTGTGGTTTCTTCTCATCGGACTTTTAATTAGAACATCATTGGATTATTATTGGGATTAAGGTTGTCAAGCATCAGTTGTCATGTCGCGGAGAACTCACAGTTTACCTAAGGAAGAAACTGCACAGAGTTGGATAGAACCCTATGTCGACTTGCTGTATGAATCGACTAGGAACTCTATATATTGCACAAAATGTGAAATTATCATTGGATGCCGAAAAATTACGGTCAAGAAACACGTTAAAGGAAAAAGACACAGAGGAAAAACTAGAAATAAACAAGTTTTACTATGACCTAATCCAGTTCCTGATTATATGCAACATTCCCTGGCAACAATATTTGGTAACGTGTAAAATGCTAGAAATAGTAAATGGCGAAACCATTTCAAATTTTGTTAGTAGAATGTTTAAAACAATTGTGGGGTGAATCTTACGAAACCAAACTTGAAAATGTTTTGTTAATGTGTACAGACAGCGTAGCATACATGTTAAAGGCGGGGCGACTTTTAAAGAACACGTTTCCAAAGTTGAAGCATGTAACTTGTTTGGCTCATGCTCTTCATCGGGTGGCGGAAGAAATTCGTTCTCAATATCCGGACGTAGACGGTTTGATTGCAAATATTAAAAAAATATTTCTGAAATCTCCGAGTAGAGTCAGACTATTAAAGGAAAAATTCCCGAACATGCCTCTACCTCCTAAACCTGTTATTACAAGGTGGGGAACTTGGCTTTCAGCAGTGTCATATTACGTTAAATATTTTAACGAAATAAATACAGTTGTATCAAGTTTACGAGATTCGGAAGCAGTGTCAATAAAAAAAACTAAAAATATATTAAGGAAACCCAATGTAAAAAGCCAAATGGATTACATAAATAAATATTTTAGCATAATCGAGATCGCCTTAGTCAAACTACAGGAACGGGATACGTCAATCATCGATGCCATAGAAATCTTTGATGAAGTCCGGACAGTTATAAGTTGGAGTAATAGCTTACGTATAGATACTAAAATAGAAGCAATCATGGCTCGAAATCCGAATTTAGATGATATCAGAACATACGCCGAACAAATATCACACGAATCCGCATCCGATGAAATTTCTTTATATAAATTCGCCCCGCTAACGTCAGTTGAAGTAGAAAGACCGTGTTCGGCTTATAAGTGGGTTTTAGATGTTAAACGAAATAGGTTAACACTAGGGAACATTGAAAAAATTATTATTTTTTCAGAGACCAAAAGTAATAAAAGATAATATGCTAAATATTTGAAATAAATGATTTTATTAAAATGTATAATCAATATGTAATCTAATAATATGACAAAAAAACTGTCCTTTATCAAACCACACGAAAGCCCGGAATCCCGCGGCACATCCATACTAGCATAATGAATGATGTCATTCACCCCAAGTCGCATCCAAAACCCCGATCACTGATCATGACTAATATGCCTTAGCCCAGTAACCAAACCTTAAACTACACATCATGACAGTACGAACAGACTTTTTTTTAACCGACTTCAAAAAAGGAAGAGGTTCTACGTTCCACTGTATGTATTTTTTTTATGTATGTACATCGATTACTCCGCCAATTGTAGACCTATTTTCAAAATTCTTTTTTTATTTCAAAGGGTACCATTGTCACCAAATTATGATCTGATGATGGGATCCCAGGGAAATCGTGGGCAACCCTCAAATTTTATAGGCACGTATTATGTGTTTCATATATTTTCTAAGGCTATTCAAGTATTTGAGTCTGGTAGTCATCATCTCATGTTGATGAGCTGATGATGGAAGGTAAGTACAACTCCTTAACGGTTAGGAGTTGGAGGATAATTCTGAAAAACCGACTTCAAAAAAAACCTAAGAAAAAAAACGTAAAAATAATCCTCTGAAATAATAATGAATAAACAAAATTATATAAAATGCATTTATTTAGGACAACAGAAACTAAAGCCTAAATTTTTATGGCCTAGCACTAAGTAGCAGAAGTATGAAGTCGGTGCGGTGCGAGCGGAATATTCTTTGAATGAAGCACCGACTTCATATTTCTGCTACTTAGTGCCAGGCCATAAAACTTTAGGCTAGTTTCTGTTGTCCGAAGTAAATGCATTTTATTTTATTTATTTATTATTATTTTAGAGGATTATTTTACGTTTTTTTTCTAAGGTTTTTTTGAAGGCGGTTGTGCTTTTTTTATTTTGTCAAGACCATCAATATGTTAACATTTTCAGTAAATGTAAATTAGGTACTTAATATTTTATCATTAAGAGTTGCCTACTTACAAAACTTGTGGCATCACGAATATGTTAGTAACTGTCAAGTGCTACTTAAATGCTACGAGATTACATTACTGATGTGTAATCAAATCACAACACTGTTATTTGATTGTGCACATGAAAAACACAAAAAGTAAATAGGCACCGGATTAAAACTCGCAGCTCCCCTTAGACAGTAACTCCAGTATTTAATAAACGTTGTCCGTAAATCCTTCGACCTACAATTATAATTGAAATCTTCGGAGGGATAGGGTTAATTAAAGCGAGGCTTAAACTAGGTCCCGGGCCGGGGACATTGTACACACAATTTCTGAGTGGTAACTACAAACCGATTGATAATTACGTTACTACTGAACAAAATGCAAACCTTTTTAACACTGCGGACTGTTATAAGTTGCTACTAACAGTAACAATTGCCTTGCTTAAGTTATGTACTTAATAATTACTAAGTTATTCAGGAATTGAAAACAGGTACACCCTAAATGCTACATAAACATGAAATATTAAATTGTATGCAGAGAGTTTTGTACCTCACGTTGTTCATATTATAGGTAAACTATCTAATTGCAGACTAACCTATTGTGAATACCTACTACAAAATACGTGACTTAAAACATCTTCTATACCTATAAAACAGCACCTTGACTGACTGAATGACTGACTGAATGACTGACTGACTGACTGACTGACTGACTGACTGACTGACTTACAGACAACGCACAGCCTAGACCACTGAACCTAGAGACTTGAAATTTGGCAAACACATACCTTGAGTATCCTAGAGGTGCACTAAGAAGGGATTTTTCGAAATTCCCACGGGATAGGGAACTAGCCCATTTTGAAATATTTTACGGGGGCAAAGCCGCGGGGCATGAGCTAGTTAGCGTATATTTTGACTGGTTTATTTTAGTGCCATAAATTTACTTAGTTCATGAATGATGCATGACGAAAAACATGATTGTTACGCCAATATGTGGAGTAATACACTGCTCAAAAATGTGTAGGAGTCAAACGCTTATGGAAGTCTCGTGCATAAGTGATCCCCAGACATTTTTGAGCAGTGCATACTGTTCTATTCGAGACTAATGAGGTATTAAGACTTGTGAGTACCTACTCCACTCGTATCGTGGACGCAATATCGTAAAAGTTGCAAGCTGTGGTACGTGTTAGAGTAGGAAGTAGTATCGTGAGTACTTAACCAAACTTTGTTAGCGATAAACTTTGTAATGTCCTTCACAGAGGCACTTAAATGTTACCAACAATGTTGGAATTTTAGCCCTAAGTAAAAATCCATCATAATAGTCTTGCAATAAATTATCCTACGCAATTTACACATCAGCTAGGCTATAGTTACTACTGTACAAAAGCCATAAGCGTAGTCATTGTTAATTTACGGAGCTGAGTGACCCTCAAGTGAGACCTCACAGCGGAAGATACGAAACGTAATGTAGTCGCTCCTGTATAAAAGAAATGATAAGTCCAAGAATAATAAAACCTCGTCGAGTATATTCAATTAGTCTTCAACATGCTCGTTACCAATTTGGTAATCAAAAACAACAAATCTTACAATATTTTTAAAATGTACCCGACATTTACTTTAACTTTGGCACCTATTTGACTTACGCTCGGTAACTCGTTATTTGTGTTAGCCAACTACAAACTTTTTGGCACTGAAATTACTAGCTTACGTCAATCAATGTCAAGTGTTTAGTATGTGATATGATTAACATAGTATGTTAGTTATGGAAGTTATCCAGTTGGAATACAAACTATAAATATTTTATTGTTTTTAAATAATTATGTTATTTTTTTATATTCTGGAAAATTTAAAGTAAAGCTAAGTACCCCACTTCACTTCATGCCTGGGAAATAGTTTTATGAGGGTTTTCATTCTAAACCAAAACCAAACTCAAAGCATTTGTAGTTAAGCAAGACTTACAGAAGCGAGAATTTACCCTCGGTCCAGAGAAAACTTCCTTTGAGTAAATACCGACCAGAAACTCTACGAGATATTTTATTCTCAAAACATAATTTGCTAATTATAGTTCCAACTTAACTTTGTGGTAGGTAGGTACTCTTTAGTTAGCTTTTATACCTATTACTTTCTAAAAAAAACATACTTATTTAAAGTTTACATTAGATCAGCAAATACAAGCCGGTAAGTAAATCATACTGGAAATAATTAGGTACCTACTTAATGTCCAGTCAGAAAGTAAGAAGGTCCATTAAATACATCATTTGTATTTTTAAAACCTTGTCTACTCAGATAACTAGTTAAAAAAAATTCAAGTTTTAGTAAGTATCATTCACCATAAAATTAAATTTACCTGTTTTAAGTATATTCCTCAATTTCCGCCTCGTATTTATAAACTTTCGCCTCTGCCTCGGGATCTCGCGTTCCGCAACTTAAATTAGGCTCTTCACATTTGTATATTTTAAGCGATATGACCGCTTATTGTACAGCCGTCATACCAAAGAAGGCGGCAAAATGGCCAATCAAATAAGATCCAGAAAGCGTTTTGAGGAATTAATTTCTAGGAAGCTGGAAATCATTTGAATACCTTCACTTGGTCCTAAATGCGAGTAATCCGAGTTTGCGTAATCCCAGGAGGTGCGCATAACTTTTGGAAGCCAAATAACCAAGATTTTTTTTTCTCTTTTATCAGTTTTTCATTGTAGCACAAAAACGGCCATTCTATTCAATAGGTATTAAAGAGGGTCAAATTCTGCGTCGAATGAACATCTTAAACTTGAAATTCGGTTCAGTGGTATAATCGAAATCAAAGGTTGGAAACCGCGAAAAATTCTCATTTAGGCGCAAACTTACATTTTGCGACTTTCCAAGGCCACATATCTTTGAAACATAATCTTTGTGTTTAAAATGTGCTCTTTAGGATGCTGATACCTCCATCGTCAACACCCCCATTCAAGCGGCAGAGTATTTTGCGACGGTCACAATAATCGGAGAGGAAACCGATCTTTTGATCCTATAAGATTTAGTTCAGTAGCAGAAACAGATAGTATAAATTAAATCAAAGATGGAAGACTACAAAAGACGCTTTGAACTACGACACAAATTAAACAGTTTAGTTGCGTGCGCTTTATCTAATGTTGGGGACAAAAAAACACGAGAATTAACTATAAACAAATCATACATCAACCCTGAAGGAACAGATGGTCTTCACATGATGAGCGGTACTTATGTGTATACAAATCCTCCACCTTATGGTTACGGTAGTCCTGGTCCACATGTGGCAGCCACAGTCAATAGAGCTTATTCATACAACAGAAAAAGTGAAGACGTCTCCAATGCTATAATAAATGGTTACCCAACTTCAGGAGTAATAGGTAACTTCAACCCATCTCTTGCTTGGATGTTTGCTCAAAATTATTTAGTAAAAAAAATCCCTTCAATCCCTGCAGAGCAAACTATAGAGTACCTGAAATCCAATAATTCGGATGTATTAAGTAAGGGAAGGCAAACATGGGATCCGGAAACATTAAAAAGTACTACATGCTCAAAAAAGCCTTCAATAGTTTCGTGAAGCTATTAAATACAAATCTAGGGAAAATACCATATTATACAATTTAAATGAAATACATGTGTGCAAGAAAATAAAGAAATTGACAATCACTAAGAAATTTGTTAAAAAGTTACACATGAGGGTGTTAATAACACAAGTAAAACACAAAATAATTAGAACTACAATAAAGGGTAAAGAGGATTATTTAAAATGGCTTGATGACTACGCAAGAAGCTTTTGTTCATACATAACACATGCTGAGAGAGGGAAAAAGGACAGGAGAGCGATAGCTTCTGGATCAATTGCATTAAGACTTCATCTTAAAACAATAGAAGAATTTCACCTGAAATTGGCGAAGAAAGTTCCAGGCAGCACTATTTGTAGCAAACGGCCGCGGATATGGACGTCGGGCTGAATATGCTATAGGCACTATTTTGCTACATTAATGAAAGTTATTAGTTTAAAAATGCAAGCCGTTTATTGAACGAACTTTGATAGAATACATAGAATTAGAAAAAATGACATTATAGATAAAAAAACTAAAACCAAAAACAACTCCTGTTTATGTAGTTCTGAACATATTGGGGGCCCAAGCTAATGGAGCAACTAACTTGAACAAACAAACAATTGCACTAAACCTGAACCAAGCAAGCTCAAATAAAATGAAAGACAAAATTGCTACTTAATCAAAAGTTGACATAGTCAAACCCACCAAATTAACGAAGCGATGAACATTATTAGGTAGGCAATAAACTTAAAACATTATCAGTCCAAATAGATAACACAAGAAATCACAGCACATCATATGCTACACAAATAAACATTAAATCAATACCTAACTGTAATCAATGGGCAAAGGGCATACCTTTAAAATGCTAGTCCTAATTACAGAGCCCTTAGCTGTTTTTACATCAAGAGCCCTAACCTTTCCATCTCTACCAGGATACACAGACACAATTCTGCCTACAGGCCAACTTAATGGGGAAACATTGTCATCCTTCAACAGAACTAATACACCAACCTTTAGATTAGGACATTCGTTTTTCCACTTAGGCCTACTTTGCAACATAACCAAATATTGTTTATGCCATTGTTTCCAAAAACTTTGTTGCAATTGGACACATTGCTTCCAAAAGCTTAACCTACCTATATTTACATTTGTAATATCCCCTTCAGGGTAAGATGACAATGGTGCACCTGTGAGGAACAATTTGAAAAGGGCGAGTCATATTTACACGGTCAAGAGGTAATGAACCCATTAATTGATTAGTATTTTTGGCCTTTAATGTAAAACATTTTACACATTTATATAAAACAGATTTTATCTCTCTATCTTCATTTATAATCCAGAATTTATCATGCAAACTATACTTTACCAAAGTATGTCCTGGATGATTTAATCTTATGTGCTCTTTTAAAATAATTAGTTTCGTTATATAAGAACCTTTAGGTAATATGATAGGGTGTTTCTGAGAAAATGATAAGCCTGCATTTTGCAATCTTCCACTAACCCTTAGCAATCCAAAAGAGTCACAAAAAGGATTTAATTTAATTTTTTCATTTAAATTTAATTACTCAAGCTACACTTTAATGGAATATTAAATCTTATTTTATTAATACTATCTTTGAAATGCTCGCCCTGATCTAACTTTATAATTGTAAGCATAGATTTATCTAACTCGTCAGGGCACAAATTTCCTTGCAGCTTGTTTAAATTATCTTTTTTACAGTTATTTACAAACCGTAAAACATAAGACATTATTCTTGCAATTTTATCAATATTGGAATGCTTTAACATAGCAGTATATACAGCATTAACCTCAGTGGATATGTTACAAACTTTAGAGACATATTTCAACTCCGGTATATTATCTTTTAAAATATTATGCTTAGCGCTTGCATGAAAATAATCACAATTCTGCATACATTGCGGGCCATACCACCATAGATCACATTTTGGCAATGCACGTGGTTCGACTCCTCGAGACAAGCAGTCTACGGGATTATCACTAGTATTTACATAATTCCACTCAAAATTAGCAGTCAGCTTCCTTATTTGATCAACCCTATTACCTACATACATGATTAGCTTTACAGGCTCAGTTTCAAGCCAGGATAACACAATCATTGAATCAGTGTAAAGATAAGTCTTCACTGCGTATTTTAATGACAAGGTGGAGTGAACTTTCTTAGCCAGCATCGATAGAAATAAAGCCCCGTTCAACTCTAATCGGGGTATTGTTAAGACCTTATTTTTTGGATTAATGCGAGACTTGGAACATAAAAGATTTATAGAAACCTTATTGTCATCGTCAATAGTTCTTAAGTAGAGACAACATCCGTGAGCTACATTAGAAGCATTACAGTATCCTACAAGCTCGAACGGTCTTGTCTGCGCCATATTAATATTTCTTACTACAGTAATACAAGACATTTCAACAAGACTTTCAGCATAATTAACCCACTGTTTATTTAAAGCCTCTGGCAAAACTTCATCCCACTTAATATCTTCAAACCACACTTGCTGCATTAAGATTTTGGCCCTAACTAAAATAGGACCTACAAGACCTAATGGGTCAAAAAATTTACTAATGAAACTTAGCATCTCCCTTTTGGTATATCGCTCCTGCACTTGTTTTTCTGTACAATTAATATTTAATGTGTCCTCAACCACATCATAAATTACCCCAAGAGTTTTGATGTACTCATTCTTATCGAATTACTTATCACCTAACTGATGCAATGTAGCTGGTATATCATTAAGAATATCGTAATGATTCGAACACCATTTATGAAGCGAGAAACTGGCTATTTCCATAAGCTCAACAAACTCTTTTTTTGTTGTTTTTTTGAAAATTGTGATAAAATCAAGCATTGACTGGCACACCAACTGGTTTAGATTAAATTTCAACACGACATCATTCAGCAGGTACCGTTTATTCGATTGACCCATAGGAAGTCCCTGCTTCTGGCATACTGATGTAAGGTAGCTGATTCCATTAACGCAGGGTATCTCAATTCCAACCGTTTCATCACGAAGAAGTAACACGCCTACTCATACACAAACTTTCTCTTTATAATATTAAATACCTATTAATAGGAACTAGGATTTCGGGTCGAAGCCTGATATAGTATGGATTAATAGACACCCTAAGTAGGATCCGCAATCAGTGACACATATCTACTTCTGATAATAGCCAATCTCCACGCACTTCTTTGGCGAACATAAAATGGCCTAGTACAAGAAGGTAGTTCTGGAATTAAGCCTCTAGAAGGATTATATTTATGAAATATTATCCAAACTAGCAGTCAGAATTGCACATATTTGTAGTTGTGATCTAATGGGTCAATTCGCCAAATATCAAGCAAAAGCCGGTTTCTGGGCCAACGAATTCATTTAGCAGACTGTAAACAACTTAAGCCCTCAAAATAGGTGAAAAGGATTACTTTGCTCAAGGCACTTGCAAATCAATCAATTCAACAACGACGACGTCGTCGACGTAAATATGATAGGCAATAATAATAAATAAAAAAGTTTGAATAATTTCGTTTTTACATTTAAAAACGGAATAATACAGAAAAATGAGAATTTCAAAATTACCTGAAATATTTATTTTATAGAATTATCAATATTTAAAGTAAAGTTAAAAGTTATTTCTTTACAAAAAAATCTTAAAATAACTCAAAACAGTGAATACTTTATAATATTAATAATCGTGCAAAAAAATAATTAATAATTATGCGTATCGTTTCCCCCCTTGCAAATAAAAATATTAGAGATAATAGTCTATCTACCAACTAAATTTCATCAATATCTGGTCCGGTCGTTTACTTGTTTAGGAAAAAAACGAACTTTTACATTTTTAACACCTTAACATCAGTTTGACGTGTGTATCTGTGTGTCAGTCTGTGGTATCTTTTCTCTTGAATGTACAGATTTGGATCCGGCTTTTTTTATCGAAAGCTACTTTAATCGCGATGGTTGTTAGTAAGTTTCATCGAAATCGGTTCAGCAGATTTTGAGATGTAAAATTTTGTAATGAGAACTTTTCTAAGTTGGTTAGGTTACGATATATGTAATAGGTATTTAATGTAATTTTACTTAACATATTTAAACTAAAGGAGACGGTCTAACAAATAAAACATGCTTATTGACTGAACTCGATCTACACTAAAGAATTAAAAAGTAACAAAACAGTGTACTAAATCATGAACAGTTGAACACTGATTCGACCTCTTAATAAGCATCCATCAATTTTATAAATGAGCCAGTTCTGAAATATATACATCTACATTTTGTCGATGCCGTAACAAGAACGATAAATCAACTTGGCCTTTTGTTACTGGGGAATGAAATATCGTCGCAATGAACACTTCCTTGTGCAGGATCTATATTGGAATCCATAAAATTAAATGTGCCCTATTTTGTAACTGAGATAAAAAAAGAGATGATATTGAGTAGGTACGGGTTTGAGTTCTGAACTGGCGCGTATTTTTAGTGCCGTCGATACTTACGAGTATACATAGTCATTTGTCTTTTTCGAAGGATCTGATTTTCAGCAACTAGTAGGTAGTTATTTCATTCTTTGAGATTCTACCACGGAGCCTCATTGTTATGCATAGGGCGTGACGTAGTAGCTGGAGCGAACGGGATACCTTAATTAATTTCTTGTGGGGTGCAAAGTGTTAAGTAGATGTATCTCCTTAGAGGGTTTAAGATAAAAAAAATATTTGTGTATAACCTGATCAGATACGGCCGTGTTATTGACTCTCATTGGAACTAAAAATTATGATAAATTACAATATAGTGAGCTTGTTAAGCCCGCCACAGACGCAAGGTTTTAACTGTACAGTAGAACTGCGCAGTTGTAACTGACAAGTGCCTGGTCGCCGCACACGAACAGTTTTATGGTCACATGGACTTAGTCGTCAACAGGCCGCCGCGCAGGTGACATCTCCTTGACTTGCCCATTTGCAACAGTTTTTTTTACCCGCTCAAAAAGTAATAACCATACTCATTATTTGTAAAGAAAACCAAATTATAATATTATAGCCAAACAATGTAGAGCCAAAAATTTTCCCACCTGATAAATCCCGACCCGAAGAAGAAATTCGGAATCAAACTCCAGGAGAACCTAAATGAGAACTCAATTTGGTACTCGTAATCGTAATTTGGTAATCGTAGGTAAAATCCTAAAGGATTGTCCTTCAAACTACGAGACGACGGGTTTGGTCGATGCTAGGAATGCTTGGCTAATGGCTTGTCCGGGTGAAAATCCTCCCGCTTATCCAAATTTCCAACGGAGCTGGGATGACACACTATCCAAATTAACTTATTCTAATATTCTCAGTTCCAGTTCAGGCCCAGACCGCGCAAGGCTTTTGGCTGTGGCAAGAAAGGAATCCGGTGACTGGCTTCATGCTTATCCTTCCGTTAACACCGGAACCTTTCTTGAGCCTGAAACACTGAGAATTGCAGTCGGGCTAAGACTGGGTGTTGCGCTGTGTTCACCACACCGTTGCCTCTGTGGCACCAATGTGGACGAAACGGGACACCATGGTCTTTCCTGTCAAAAGAGCGCTGGCCGTTTCTCCCGTCATGCCGCGCTCAATGACATAATCCGCCGGGCTCTTGCCTCTGCGAACGTGCCGGCCATTTTGGAGCCAAGCGGCATTGCCCGCGACGATGGCAAAAGGCCGGACGGTATGTCTCTGATTCCCTGGAGAATGGGTAGGGTTCTGGTTTGGGATGCGACCTGTGTCGATACAGTAGCACCCTCACATCTCCAGGGAACCACACAAAAAGCTGGTGCGGCGGCAGAAACGGCTGAAAATAGAAAAAATTCTAAGTATCAATCTCTCGGTCCGAATTATAATTTTGTTCCTGTCGGGTTTGAAACTTTGGGTCCATGGGGTCCCAGCGCTTACAAGCTTATTTCTGAGTTACAAAAGCGCTTAGTTGATGCAACTTGTGACCAAAGGGCTGGCAGTTTTCTCTCTCAAAGAATCAGCATCGCTATTCAGCGAGGCAACGCTGCCAGCCTTTTGGGCACTATGCCACGGGGGCCTTATTTAGATTTAATTTAGTTTTAAGTTGTAGTTTATTTAGTTTAAGCTTAGATTTAATGTCATTGTAAATTTGGTACTTGACGCCGATATTATAAAGTGCAAAATAAGTTACCTCGCATAGCATGTCCCACAAATGCACCAAACATAGGCGGTATTAAAAGCAATATATTAATATCAAATAAGGGTAAGATTTTTTTTAACTACAATTAAGAAAAGAAACGAGGTTTGTTGTCACTGAAAACCAGAAAAATAAGCGGATTGAAATTTTACGAGAACAAAGGAAAAATATATAGCCATGCTTTTTATATTAAGTATAAGAAACAAATTTCGCTATTTTCTCATATCGTCGGTGAGATCACCAATTCTGTAATAATGCTTTTTTTATGTATTGATTTTAGCAGACTTGGCTTTTAAAGTCTATGCAAAAACCCGTATACGCAAATAAAGCACTCCTTATTTTTAAAATACTCAATTATTGAAATTATTTGGACTGATGACGTCCGAGTTGTGTATAGCTCTACCACACCGTTGCTTAATCAATAAATTTGTCAGTACAGGTCGATTAACAAGAGCTGGCACGAATGGAAAGAACGAAACTAATGCCACTTAGACATTTTTAAAGGGAAATGACTGTGAAGCCTGTCATTTTCATGTGTGTGCAGCGTGTGACACATATATAGTTTTATTCACTCATTCAATCCATTCGTGCAAGCTCTCGTGAGTCGACCTGTAAGCGTATGTTAAGATGATTTATGTGGTGAATCGTAAAACTTTCACTATCATTGAACTGCCAACTGTCAAATAACAACTTGTAATGAATTCTTGTACTCACGTCAATGAAGTACAATTTGGACCGGTACGTCATAGTTGTGAAGGGCAAAGGAAGGCCATTGCTTATTCTGTACATATTAAATTAATTACATCACATTAAAATAAAAAATAAAATCAGGAAGCAATTCAAAAAGGATTAATCTCGAAGTAGTTTTTGATATATTGTAAAAAAATAAACAACCAATTGGGGTTGTTCGGAATATTTGTTATTTACTATGCAGCTTTGACTTTTGTTATTTCTGGTAAATTGAATAAAACTAAAACTGACTATTCCATCTATTTTTACTGTATTTCCAGTTTTTAGCTACTGATTTAGACTGTGCATCATTTGCCCAATGACAACACTGAAAAATATCGTTGTTGTATTTTTTCCATTATATTATATTTTTACCTTTGAAGCGGTTACGAAACGCTTGGCTTCCATTCCACTTGCCACTCTGTGAGATTTCTCTTCTCTTATGTATACATTATCTTATCACTAGTGGCTTTGTGAGCTGCAGACCTCGCGAGCTCATTGTTGTTTTTTATTTACATTTCCAAAAAAAATGGACAAAACGAACTATGTAATTTTCGAACTTGCTCACAATATTACACGAGAATTGGTTGAAAAATGCGACTTGTAAGTTCTATTGAAGTGCTTTATTTTTTCAGAATTTTTAGTCCCATAAATTGAAAGTTAGAAGGAAGATAAACAGAGTGAATGCGATTAATTCATTCAAAATCTGTTTTACAACAGGCTTTGACGGACACTCATCCAACGCCTAAAGGACATAACCTTTCACTATACGGGCGATGCAGTTAAACACCTAATTTCATGAACTAAAAACAATTTATTTGCTTGCCCGCAAATGTAGGTCAGCAAATTTTTTGTCAAAATTAGATAACGTCATGCTTAACAAAATGCCTCTTTAGGCTCATCAATCTTAGAAGGTGTAATTTCAAATCTAATCACTAAATCCGTTTCAAAATTCCAAAATTGTGTGCTGCAGTGCTGGTCCAGCTGTAAAAAAAATATATATTTCTGCCACAATTCACATATTATCTGCTGCTGAAAGTGAATGATGGCGGATGAAAGTTTGGCATTTTTGATGATGGTGATTTCATGTAATTTGACAGCGTTTAGATTGAATTCAACATCATTTTTAATCACATTTAACGTGAAGTAATTAAACTACTTATTTGAATTTTACAAACGTATTTTGTGTTTCATCTAGTAAAAATACCAACTTGGTTTTGCAAGGTCGAGGTTTTTTTTAAGTTTCCTCACATTGTTTGAAAAAAGCGCTATACTTATATTTATATTCCTCGACGGAAACGTGATTTGTCTTCTTTCCGGACCTCGGCAATGATGTACTATTATTGCCGTCGGCACAGAGACCTTTAGGTATATGTAATCCTGAGTGTATTTATGTACTTTTTTATTATTATAACTTTTATTCATATGTAAGTACAAAAATTAGCAGCGATTGCACTGACCCGTTTACGACTACATGGAAAGTGCAGATGACGCCAAAGTCACTGGTTCAGTAACAGCCTAATTACTCGTAAAAGCGCCTGGTCGACGCCACGGGCGACCAAAGGGCTGGCAGCTATCTCTAAATGAATTAGCATCGCTGTTCAACGGGGAACGCTACCCAGCTTAATGGGCATCTTGCCACGGGGGCCTTATTTACCTTTAGTTTTGTTTTAAGTAATAATATTTGGTTACCATTTTATACGAACGAAAAGGAATTAATTCAATTAGTTATTTAAATTACTCGTAAGTACATGAACCCTGAAAACAATGTACTCTTTTTTTTTAGGCAGTCGTGTAAAAAACAACATCAGCTTCTCTGGAGAAAGATAATCGTTGGGAAAAAACTTACATGAACATGAATATAAATTGAGGAAATGTCGAAATCAGTGACAAATTATATTATAGAGATACCTCCCTAGTTATCAACTTAGAGGTTAGGACTTTTCTTTTAACTGTCTGTCTTTTAGCTTCACGACAACATACAATGTTTTAAATAACTTAATATTATATTTACGAATAATAAGGCACAATAATAGTGTATAAAACGCGCCATTTTACCCAAGCCGCAGGAGTGGGTGAATATAGTAATAAGTCGAGGGTAAAATAGGTTTTAAGTACGAGTTATAGGTATACTCTGCTTCTCACTTCAATGACAAGGAAATTAAATAACAGCCAAATTTTCAAATCCAAAGCTGTAATTGTAGGAAATTGTGTGCATGGCGGTTGGCCTGATTGTCTTAGTCTTAGAATACTGCAGCATTATTTTGCCGCATGATGCATGAATGTAGCCTCTTTTGTAGATTTCGATAATAACCTTTCTTTAGATTTCAATACTAGTCGACATTTGAGTACTTCTTTAGGCAGATATATTTCAAATTTGAATTTGTTTGTTGAGAATAAGAAACTGAAATGACATTGAAAAGAAATGCCATTCTGAATTATTTTCCTACCAAGAAATATTGGTTTATTTAGATTTTTGCATCATGGATCCTATTTAAATAATATAGAATACTGGAGGTGTAATGGAAGCTCCCTTGGATTCGTTGGCCTTTCGCTCCGACACAGAAACATACGAGTTCGGTAGTGGCCGCAATATATTTTTGTTGAAAAGCCGGAATTCTACTTTCGGGTATGTATCCTCTGTTTGGTTGTTCTTTAAGATTCCCAGTTATATAAGTGAGTTCATACTTAGTTTTTATTTACAGCTTTCCCCATATAGTATTAGTACCTGATTACCTTCAGCATATAGTACTTTCCTCGCCATTGCGAGCTACAAAAGCCTTTACTCCGAAGTAAAAACATACGCAGAAGCACCAAGTCAGAATCCTGTGACGGGGGATTCCCTTCCCTACGCAGAACGTCGATTCAAAGCCGGATCTACGTAATATTATTTAATACCGTATAACGTAATTTCTAATCTAATAGTCGTAATCTTTTTCCAATTTTTCATGACTAATTTACCATAGCTTAACCTTTCTGTTTGTCCCTATATTCGTATTACAGCTGCATTACTTATACCTAAGATACAAACCCTTGCCCTAGTGATTTGCCTCTACATTCGGCGACAGTTTTTAACAGATAGGATTGGTATTTATGCGCATATTTACTCACCTTATCTCATAGAACCACGTCTATTGCAGGAATCCATACAGCCAGGCGTAAGTGTAGGCGTATATTTGTGTGCAGTTCGTACGAATCTTTTCCCTAAATTCTAAAAGCCCTCGTAGGCCTCTTGTGCTTAAAAATAGGTAATTTTGATTATATGTTTTCAATCCGTTAATCTTTAGGCTTATATTTTAAAGAAAACATCGTCTATCATACTACCGTTAACCAACCCTCGTCTTCTCTTTTAATTTTTACAGTATTTTTATAAAATAAATGTTTTGAACAAATACTAAATTAAACGTTTCATTCATCGTCCTACGTGCATGAGTGTTTTGTTGTGAGGCTTGCCCTTGAAATTAAGCTTTGGACATCTTCGGGTAAGTTTCTCTACAATACGTACTAACGAAATAAAATAAGATAAGTCTACGAGGTTCTATAGTGTGCATGGCTGTTTGGCCTTGCCTTACCTTGGTCTAAGATGAAGATTTTACTTTATGCACTAGAGCATAAAAACGCATTTTTCTACTCCTATATTGTAATCTGTTAATTAAATGGTAAATAATTAATGCACATACATATACAATAATAACTAATGATATGAATTTGTTCCAGGTTCTATGCTCTATGGTCAAAATTCAGTAACATAATAATATAATTTCATTAAGTTAGGTACTTTTATTGAGAAATAATAACACTTGAAAAAAAGAATGCTAAGTTCGATTCTGATAAAGAGTTTTTTTTTAAACATGCGTGTACCTCGTGATGGGTTGCTTAAATATGAGTAAGAACAGCTGTTAGCCAATCATAATCAAGGAGTATTTTTTAAGCAAAATTCCATAACTGAAAACACGCGAATGTATTAGCTCTATGGTACGGATGTAAATAAAAAAATCGAGTCAGCTGGAGAGTTTTACCGTTAATGCAAAAAAATTCATTAGTTATCGGATTCGTTTCGGTTAGGTAAAATAAATTCAAAATGTGTATTCCCGAAGAAATTATAATAATGACGCAGAGTGACGGAAAATTTACTGTCGGAAAACATCATGGAATGGTGAATCGTAAAAAGTGTTACGTCTTTTTCCGAAAGCATGTACTTTAAAATATTTTTTATTTCCACAGTGAAGTCTTAGAAAAAGTAATGTATGCAACGGTACATAACTGGTCATTATACAGTCATGTGATTTATATTATTATAAAAACTACCCCGTTGCATGAAAGACTATTATGCAGCCTACACCCAGCATAAATACGATTTTTAAGAGCATGAGAAGTGAAAAACTTATTTATCGAATTCTCTTGAAATCAGTTAAGTAACTGCACAGATTGTCCAGATTCCCCCATCTGTGCCTAGATCTCTCTCTTCTGCCTCCACCAGGAATCAGGAAGAACCCATCGAGCTGCTACAAGAACCAGGAACCTATCGATGTGATTACGGGGAATTAACTTTAACCGAGACAGGTTCCTCTTTTAAAGGAAGGGGAAAGGAAGCATCTGTCCTCTCTAACTTCTTGGGATGCTCCAGAAAGAACAAAGTGATTATGGAACTCCTCAACAGGAAGTTGGGAGATCTGTTTGAATTTCATGACTCTCATGCCCGAAATCTTGAGGCATTAACCAGAACCACTTCACTTAGAACATTTCTACTGTCTATACTAAAGTAGTCATGGAAATTAATTACTACATTCGAATATAGATGGCGGTTTCGTAGTAACATTACGTTCTGAAATTAAAAGTTTTGGACATAAATTCAATAATCTGTATGTTTTCGAACGAAATACATTTTCGGTATTTCTTTTCAGTGTTGCCAAATTAAAAACTTTTAGCAAAATTGAGTAATTTATATGAGAGTTCTATTTTAAATAATTTAATGCTTTTGTTCAATTGTTTAAATCTAATGAACACCTTGCCCTCATGCATTTTTAAACGAGAACTATAATTGGTTTATTTAATTATATGCCCTTTGATTTTGTACGTATAAATACGTAACTTTTTGTTCCTGAGTATCATTCACTAGTACATTAAATTTATAAAAACAAATTAAGTACATGTTACTTTTGGCCAATTTTGTTAAGCTTGTGTTCGCTGCTGCAGCATATAAATATTTCGCGACTTAATAAAACAATGTCTCCAGTATTTTCCTATTCACTTGGCAACACTCCTGTTGACAGCTTTGCTTTGTTGCGGTTATTTCGTACTAAGTTTCTTTCTAGTGATTTTTAATCCTAATTGTTACTTTTTCGGTGAGCACCATCTGGGTAATATTCAATTTGGGCATATTTATTTGTGTGAAGCACTTGGTAACCATTGTGAATTGTTTCTAGGTGAAACCTCGGCAATAATCGAAGTGATTTTTCTGGAATGCGAGAGGCATAAAGCAAAAATGTTAAACATGTACTGTAATGTTTTTCTGTGCAATTGGTGCATAAATTATATATAAATGAATATTAAGTGGCTCCTCAAAAAATTACGAGACGGAAGATTTAATGCAAGTTTTAGCTTTTAAGTTTAACAATAAAAGGAAAAAGTATGTTTATTTTTTTATTACCCTACCTAATAACGTATTATTTGGGTTTTCGCGCTTATTAATTCTGTCATTAGTTTGGTGTTCAGTCTATTGGCAGAATTGATAATCGTGTAAATCTAATACCATATTTGGATACTATTGAAATCAGGGTAGCGCGTAGGTAGCGATAGTTATACGTATATGTTTTAAAGTAATAGTTCGTACATTCCGGTACAGATGGCGCTATTCATACACGGACAGTGACAACTCTATTTCAGTATATATAATGTACTCTGTGGCATTAACTAAGGGCAAGAGTGAAGAAAAGGCGCAAGCCTTCGACATGCTCATGACAACGACTGATCAAGCCTTCTATCAATGGGTGAGGCTACATTGATCCAATATCCCCAGATATCTGATATACAAAATAAGAAAAACATACAGTTACTAAAATTAAGGCAAACATTTTTTAGTGGGCGTCTTATTTTTTCGACAATTTATTAGAAAATAAATATTTTCTTCATCAGAAAATGTGATGTTTTGTCTAGGCACGTGGTTGTATCTCAACAGTAGCAGACGACGCGTACGTACACGGCTCTGCTTCAAAGTCCGCAAATTTATGATGTGATCGGTTTTGAGTTGCACGACTTTATGATCCATTTTGTTATTTCATTGCCAATTTCTTTCTTGCTGTCTAAGGTGTCTTCAATATCTTCAGCAACATTACTGTAGTTCCACCATCCATGCCTTTTTAGAGTCATAATGTCAGCTCCGCGGAGTCGGCGAGCAATGTTGCTGAGGGTCGGCGGCATGTGTGCCCCGTGTAAGAGTTTGAGCCTGAGAAGTTTTAAATATTGAACTAGTTCTTTCGGCATGTTTCCAAACTTGTTTCTACCCATAACCTGGTTCTTTTCCCGTTTCTGAATTGTTGCAGAAATCAGTTTCCGTTTCCTTTTCGAACTTCTTTACGATTTTGTAATATTTTCCATGTAAATTCCATAAAGGCGTGTAAGAAATAAAATAATTTTAACAATTTTACACAAAGAATAATAAAAACATTAGTTAGGTAATAGGTATTTAAGTAATACTTATGGTAGCGAGATTGTAATTACCTACCGATGTTTGGTTTTACATTAAGATCAAGTTAGCCTGCATGTTTTTGATACTGTTTACGTTCAAGTGTGATGAAAACGTTTTTTGGGAAAGCTCAAGGCTCGTATCACTCTATGGTCCTACAGCAACTGCTTGAAGTAGAAGTTGTAGCAGGTAGGTTACGGTCAAAACTTATTTACATAAATGTCAATTAAGGGTAGCAAAATACAAACTGTTAATTTTTAATAGTACGACTTAAATTTAGTTCATTGATTACGATTGAATAACTATAATACACAACCGATGTTACATAATACAGCATTTTGGGTCAACGCAATAAATTCCGTATGATAAAGTCTCAACCGAGTGGAATATAAATTATGTACATTTTTTATTAGGGCAACCACTGAAACTTTGAGAGCCCAAAGTTCTAAAAACGCACATTTTAAAAATTGAACGCTTGTATAATATTTGTTTTCTCCTTGAATTTCTTATTTAATGGATTCTCTCTTAATGGTTCTGCATACAATGGCTTCTTCTAACGAAGCTTTATTAAAACGCATTAGTGTTAGCTTTTTTAAATAAGGTATATGAATGTAGCAGGGAAATAATAAGAACTGAGATCTTACTAAATCTCTAATGGATATGATCAATTCACGCAGGATGTTAAAATGGCAACTCAAATTCATCATTTCCCTAGAAAAATCCAATGATTTGATCAAATCCCTAGGTCGGGTTCGTGAAATGACGAAATCGGCCCAAAAAGTCAGGCCACTAAGTATGAATTGTATTTGATTTGTAACCCCCGCCCAAAACGAGGAGTGTTATAAGTTTGACCTGTGTGTGTATCTGTGTCTGTGTCATCATAGCTCTCAAACTGATGACTGATATCGATGCGGTTTTTTGCATTCGAAAGCTAGTTTAGTTAATCGAGATGTTCTTAACTTAGTTTCATTAAAATCGGTTCAGCCTTTTTTGAGATAATTATTGAACTCTGAAATGAAAATGCCGGGGGTTTTTCAACTTTTCTAAGTTGGTTAGGTTTTAAAATATTATGTACCCGAGCTATTATATATATATTTTTTAATTTTAGCACATTCAAAAATTCCTTGGGTTATTCAGATTTTACATACTTCATCATCATCACCATCCATATGAGTTACACTCTTATCGCTGGAGTAAGTATCTTTCGATTATCTATCCTATGGTTTATTAATTTAAACACTGTACAAATTAAAATATATAGAATGACTACATCTACATGATTTATAAAAATAAGAAATAACTAAAGCTAACTTAAAAATAAGTCGGCCAACACCCGAAGAACAGGCGAGTCCGTGGTGGCCGAGGCGATCTACGGGGGCCCCACAGGAGGAACAACTGTGATCCACGCAAACCTCAGCACCAAGCCGGAGAGCGACGGCTATTCGGAGCGTGCAAGGGTCTACAAATGTGCGGGTGTTGGGTGATGGGTAGGCGTGGAGCCAGTGGCCTGCTTCAGGTCTCGAAAAAGCCAACAATCTGGCACGGTCCCTGCCTGAAACGGAGTCTGTTAGGGATTTCAGAATAGACTCGGACGCTATGGTATCCCAGGCCCTCTGAATTTTGGGTCGAGATGGAAGATTTGGGCTCGGTCCAGCTAGCCAGGCATTTGAGGCATCAACCAAACAATCCATCCTATGCTTATTACATAATTACAATACTGTAGAAAATGGACATATTTATGACACTTAGAGGGCTGAAACAAGACGAAAACGTACCTTTTTTATTTATAGCGAGTCAATAGGATTTCGATTGATATTTAGAATGTCAACCGTGTCGTAATCGGTTTAAGAGCGCGGCATACCAACAATCACGACAATTTTTCAAAATTTGAATTTTTTCAGGAAATGGAAAAATGGACCCTGGCGTACTTGTTACTGTGCAATCGGCGGAAAAATTAAGAATATTGTGGGTAAAATTATTGTTTTATTTAATAGATCAAGTACCTTTTTATGCAGAAATGAATTTACACTACAAAGTTGTTTCGCCTTACGGAATTTTCAGACAAAAGGCTGTGGCAGACGGACAAACCGGAAACCTAACTGGAATCTAACATTGATAACTATGATATCATAATGAAACCATAATGAAACTTGACCACAACGTACCAACCAATACTATGTTTTCCGTTGCAATATGGTATAGGATAAAATAGCAGAAAGTGCAGTGAAAAACACTGGCAGCGCGGCTCATGTCAAAACTGATTATGTCTATACAAATACTCACCTCAAATAAGTAAAGGAAGGAAAAAAAAGAAAACGTTATAGTTTATTTAAGTTAAAAAAATGTGGTGTAGCAGAGAAAGGTGAGCCTTTGACGATTTAAGAAGTCGTACATCGTAAGAGCTCGAAACAGTAATCGAAATTTGATTCCCTGTGGTGCTGCTTAACACTAACAGGTCACTGTTAACTAACTTGAAGGACGTCCCCTTTGTTTTTCTTTTAAGGATGACACCAATAGTTTAGTTTTTATATTGAGTTGACAACTTGACACTTCAAAAATGACCCATGGGAAAATAGTCAAAATCCTCACACATCACTTGGTTTTAATAGGAGAAAACGTTAATTTTATACACTGTTTTCTCACACAAACCCATTTATGTATCTGTATCCAATGATAATGGAAAAACTCCAATGTATAATATAGGTGGCGTTATTGTACTGTGATGCTAAAACGAAGGAATAGCGATAGAACGAAGAGGGATTACTCTGAAAGCATCTTTAAGCCACAGTGGCTTTTCATGAAAAGATACAAAGGACGCTAATTTAATAGAGAGGCGGTGGCATGCATTAATTTAACGAGATGCTTTGCTTTTACTGCGTGTTTTTTTGTCGCCGTATGCCGGCTTCATTGTGTTCGATGCAACCAGTGGTTTGTGAACTAAGTAACATAAAATGGTATTTAGACTCGCCTACTATCTGCTGATGTTGATGACAAAAACGATTAGCAAATGATACTCCTTTTATGACGGATAAGTATAGCCGTCCTATAATTAACTTTATCCCGAAGAGATCTGAAGATCCATTTAAATGGTAGGAAAAAAAATTGTGCCAGATATCCATTAATGGCCAAATTGGCAAAAAAATCTTATTTGACTAACCGTAAAGCTCTTCTCAGAAGCTGGGAATATTTATGAAGAGAAAAGAAATAGTTTTCTCTCAGAAAGAGCTGAGACACTAACTTTCCTTCACCCAACCACTGCCACTGGTTAGAAATATGAAAAGAAAGTAATGGTTTTGTCAACGTCGGTTGAAATTAATTATTAAGTGTAATTGTAAATTCTAAAACTATCTTCTATCTATACCTATAAAACAGTACCGTGATTGACTGACAGACAACGCACAGCCTAAACTACTGGACCTAGAGACTTGAAATTTGGCAAACATATACCTTGAGTATCCTAGAGGTGCATTAGTACAAATTAAAATTAGTACAAAGTTCGTTTGTCCTCTTTTGTCACATTGACATTTCCATTAGTAAGAAGAAGACAAAACCTGTTTTAACTAATGGAGGCTCGAGTGACGTTTATGAATAATGGTGTAAGTATTCATTACCTGTTTTGAAACTGAAATTTAATTTAATAAATGAGGAAGATCAAAGAATATTGTTGTGTTACTTTAAAAAAAAAACGTTAAATTAAAATAAGCGACTATACATAATTAAGAAAGAAGAAAGTCTGTTACCCTGCTAATAGATAATAGTACAATTGATTATTTTATTTTATAAATATGATAAAAAAGATGATTAACAGGAATGTTATTATTGTTTTGTTACATAAATAAATAAAAATTAAAGACTAGGGTAGCCATCTTACACGACCAGTTGCCGGTAAGCAAATTAATTGTTTTTGGTTCACAAATACGGACTTCCGCAGACGCCTGATTCGATAAATTAAATCAACCTAATTTGGTTTTAAATTGATCATTTCACAAGATCGATCAAAACAACAATTCTCAATTTCGTAAACTTAAGCAAAGGGTAGACATTTTCGATAGGGTTTCGAATATTATTAAAACCAAAAACTTTCTTCGAATCGAGTAAAACAAGGCTTTAACTTAATTAACCAAATTGAGAATTGGAACGTCACGTCTCGAGGGAAATCATTTGAGAAATTGTAATCCTAATATCTGCTCTAGTTGGTACACCAATTAAGATTTGTTGATTAAAATACATCTTTAAGATCTGCAAAGATGTCTTACGTAACATTCAGGGATATATAGATGTCTCTTTTAGGGTTCCAAACCAAAACGGTAAAAAAACCCTTATACGTTATGCGACTAACTCCGTCTGTCTGCCTGTCTGTTTGTCCATCGCGGCGAGTTATCTTCGGATCTACTTATTTATGAAATTTGGAATAGTTTTGGATAATGCTTGTCCAAGTATTTAAGAAACATAAAATATTTAAAAATATGTTTATTTTTATTGCTAATAAAGAATAAAACGGGAGATATCTCTGATATGGCTCACCCAGCAGACCCGTTTTACTCGCAACTGTAATACCGATGGTACTTGATAGTCTTCTTAACGACCAACTGAATAGACATGTAAAAATTCAAGATACCCAATTTGGGTTTAGGCCTGGATTACCTACAGAGACCAGGGAACGTACGGTGGGACGGTTACGGTTAACCCAACCGAATGAATCTGTTCCTAACGGAATCTGTTAACAGTTATGGCGGTTTACCGAATAAAACGTTATCAGATTTTTAAAAGCAGCTAAATTAACTGAAATTGGCGAAAGAGGTTGAACGCATAATTTATGAAGAAGTTACTGGGCGGTTAGATTTTGGCAGCAATGCGCGCTGAAAAAAACCTGTCAATGTGTATTTCTTCTTTCTTTTCATTTTGTATTTTTTTTCTCATAGGAAGTGATGAAACAAATAGTGCGCGTCACACGGGGCCAAAATATTTAGTTCTTGGGTGGCGAATGTTGAATTACTCGAGGAACAAAATATTACTTTGTCCCCTTGTAAAGTCAAGTTCTCCAATATACAGTCGACAGTTCAAAAATATCTATACACAGACCTTATTCCCAGTTACGTAAGGTCTGTGTTTAGATATTTATTAATCATTGGCTGTACAGATATTGGAGAACTCGACTGTAACACAAATAAGTAAATAACTTTTACTTCTGTCATTCGAATGTAATGTTTTATACATTTTTGGAATGACAATGTATGAACATGCCTCAAAAAATATCGAATGCTGCACCTAGGCATTTTGATTGGGACGGAAGTGCTAAATATAGCTCGTGCAAGGAATGTAGAATTAAATTAAAAGGTAGGTACTTACTATCTAATTCCCATATTAAATAAAAACCAGCTAACTAATAGTTTCATGTGCATCCTTTTGTTATTACTCTAAGGCTGTTTTATTTTTGAGTATTTAATTATTTATTCGATTTGAACAGGCATTTTATTTCGGGCTTTGAATTACCAAGCGATTTGAATTAAAAGTAATTGAGTGAATACTTGAATAGTTGTTTTACCGTTTCATTTGTTAGTGGCTGAACTTTGTAACTAATTAACGGCGTCTTACACGGTACAAGAATATGCAAACATGCATTATGTTTATGAGGAATGCAAAGAAAATGCTACAGCCATAGCTAATCTGTATCAAAATAGGTCTCCAAACGCATTAAGACACCCACGTTACCGTGTATTCATAAATGTTAGGCATATTCTGAAGGCTGCAAGCCCGGCAATATTGGAGCACCATGAAGGACTAATATGGACTACGATGATGATGTTGTGGGAGGCCAACAACAACCTATGTTTAAAAAAAACACCACACATTAATTGTGAACTAAAACAGTCATGTATTTCTTAAAACATGGAAGAGGAACGGCCCCATAAAAAATATTTGATCTCAACAGCTTCAAATGGCAGATAACATCAGAAGGCTACCTACTTTTATTTCTCCAAGCCATAACTGAATGTGACACTACTTCAGCACTCTTCAGGCAGGGCAAAAAGAAGGTGGTCAAGCTATTGGTCAAAAATGAAAGGCATCTGGAAGAAATGACACCTTTCTTAGAGCATGACACTCAAGCTGAAGCTGTTGCTGAAGCGGGCCAATGATTTTCACAATAGGGCAGGAGATGGTATCAAAATGGTAGAAGAAGATACTTTAGACATGACCCGTTTTTCAAAGCCCTCGTAAAATCCAAATTCAACCTGACAACCCGACACACCGTGCAATGCAGGTACGGGATACAAAGAGAACTTCTGCACTAACTAAAACAGATGCAATTGACGATCAAGATTTTAACGAAGACCTTGGACTGTATATACGAGGCGTCGAAAATTACAGACTTTAAGGAACCGAGTGATGGTGCGACGGACTCAATATACGTCGATTTACTCGGAGGTGAGTGGCCCACCGACAACCAAACGTCCACGTCTGTGAAATTTCTATATATGCTTTCACATATTTCCCCCTTTTTATCTGCATGAATTAAAAACTTTTTACTTTTTGTATTCTACAATTTTAATGGTACTCCTACTTCGTTACTCAAACTACCCCTTTTGGGGTACATTTTAATCCCCTACTACTTATTCATAACTCCTCGGACCTAGGATAGTCTGGCCAACAAATGAAACCATTAAAATAATAAAACCTTTTGTAGGAACTCCGCAATCGGTCATTTCCAGAAGTGGTGATTAAAAGTGACCATTTCAAGAAACAGTCTTTTAGAAAATGAAAATGTTTTATAAAATGAGTACCTCTTGTTAGAAATGGGTACCTAGACATATTTTATGTAGAGGACATTTTGTGAAGCGGGTATTTTGAGCAGTGGACATTAAAAGTGGTCATTGTCATTTGTGGTCCCACTTTAACAAAAAGAAAATTTAAATAAAGACGAGGATAAAAATTTCCTATTCAGTACCTACTTATGTCCTCAATTGGCTGACTACGAGTGATAAAAGTGTAAATTATTAAATACAAACTTAACGATACCAAGCTATTAATAGTAGATGGTTCAACGCGGGAGGATAAGGACCAATTTCTAACGAGATAGGTATTTTGGCACCCGATCACAGCGAGGTTGACAATTGTTAATAGTTTGAAATTGGCGTTTTCCCCGAGTAAAACACTCTGCTTTTCGTCTCGATTATAATAGAAAAAGTAAAAAAAAAAAAGTGTAAGAAAAAATATTTAGATACATTAAAGAACAGTTTTAATTAAAATTGATTGAGACATTCGTACAATTTACGAATGACAACGACTTGTTTTATCCTGGAATGTTCACGTTGGAAATTGATTGCGAAACGTGTGGATCTTCTACAATTAATAAATGTCAGAGAAGCTCAACTTTCCGGGTTATTTACTACTTTCATGTTAGGTCGTTTTTGATGACTCTGTATCTTTGGATGTGCTTGGACGGGGTGTGATTGTGGTTGGTCGCGCAATATTATCGTTTCAGTAATTTTGTTTGAAATTTTGGATTTATTTTGTACTAACTCTATTCTATATAGCCTTCGGCTACTATGCTCGACTTCCTTCCTCCGTGCTTCTTTAACATAGTGATCAGCAAGGTCTTCACACTTTTGAATGATTTCAGCAAAATCTTTCCACAACACGAATGTTCTATCCCATTTTGATTTCGTATTTGGCAATTTGACTAGCAGTAGTCCTGGTTTTTCTATATCTTGCACAGTAATATTTGTTATTTCCAATGATTAGAAAGACGCCCGTCATTTTCAAAACACAACCGTGTTCCGTACAGCAGAGACTCCCTTATAATAATAAATAATTATTAGTTAGGTATTTTATAGATCATCATAATTGTCAAATCCATATAAAATTCTGTGTTGGATTCCGAATACTTTTGTTTCTTCTGGTGAACTTTTGAATTAACATGAATCTGAATATCAGATTTGCGGTAGGTTCTCAGGCGTTTATCACAGATACGACAACGCAATTGAAATTCGTAGAAAGACCTAATAAATCTGGATGAGAAGATTTCCAAGATCGTATACATTTTCACTTGCCGGACGTCTTGAAGCCATAATTAATAAATGAAAATAGCATTGGTTTATGAAGACATGTTTCTAAAAGTGACCACGTCAAAGCCTAACAAAAGTGATTAGAATATTACGTATTTTATCTAAATGGCCAGTAGTAAACAAAGTCATTGAAATCAAGTCTAAGTATCAAATCAAAATCAAAATCATTTATTTATCAATTACAGGACAAATGAATATTGGTTAGTACGTATTTTACTTAACTAAGTTACAGATTTATTATAGCTAGGTATTAAACTAATAGCTCAACATTATTAGCTGCGCCTACTACAACTTAACTTGTGCTAATTACATTAGAATGCCTAAACTAGGATACAAAAGTAGCCTGTATCTTAGGCAAAGATTAGAGCTAAAATATTAATACAATTGCCATTCAACAATATACAAGAGATTAATATACTAAACATTATTTTTTTATATAAAGTGGGGGTTTCAGGAGAAAAGATAAGTGTTAAATTTACGAGTATAAATTAACTAAATTGATTAGGAGTTTATGACACCACCATCAGCAGGTGTTCTGTTTCCTCGTAGGACAGATTTTGCAGCCACCCAGTTAATTTGATTTTACAATTGTTAAAGTTAAGGTCATAAATATCCAGGAGTCTATTAATTTTGTTGTAGAGAAAGGGGCCCAAAAACGAAGCAAACTTGCGAATAAAAGCATGCCTGGGTCGAATTATCTCATATACTATGTCTGAGCGCCTTTTGTCATGAACACTGGGGTTGTATGCTATGTATTTATTTGATGTGATGATGTTTGCTATAGGAGTACCTAGGTAATTTATCGATAAATGGGTTAAACTACACTTAGTAGATATTTTGTACAAACGTGTTAATAAATAAATAATATTAAATGAAATATCGTAACATCATGTTTTGAAAATGACGGGCGTTTGTCCGATCCTTGGTTATTTCATTGTTTTTGCACGCTCCACTTATTCCAAATATCATTAACGCCTGTAAACAATGCAGTTTTATTTATTAAATGGTTTTATTAATTGCTTACTAACTTTCACTAACAAAGTTTGCTATAAGTAACACAAACAAACAAGCAGTCTTTTATATTACTAAGATACATAATCTTGCGTAACTTTGTAGCCCTTATACAGGCTATCAGGAGCTTTGTTTAAAAAAGTTTCCACTTCTTGAGATGTGAAAACCTTTGACTTTTTTGGTTTAAATCCACTCGACTGTTTTTTTTTTCAAAAACTATTTCTCAATTTGCTGAAACTCTTAAAATTGTTATCATGTTTTGACTTGAGAGTGGCCTTAAGCATCAAATGTCTACTCTACTAAGTCGACGGTAGCAAATTCTTCGACAATTCGCTGAAGTATGTAATAAATACATTATCAGAGAATGACTTCACTTTCTTTTCAGCCCTCAATTCCATGAAATTAGTGTAGTCTTTGATGTACTTTCCTCTCGAAATATAATCGTCCCACGATAACTTTGCACAAGATATTAATTGGCAACCCAGAAAAATCACGCTGTGGTAAGACTTTTTTCATGTCACTCAGGAATTTCTTTAATTATAAATAATAATGATAGTAGTAATCAAAAGTTGCTTTTTTTTTAAAAATATGGCTTTGTCCATTGGAGGACAATTTTGTCAGTGTTTAGTAGGTTTTGCCGTTGTACGGTAAAAAAAATCTAGAAAACGAAATGTCAGAGGTATTTTAATGGTGGGTGATGGATGAACGATGACCTATTTATGTTTAATCTAATCAACAGTTCAAAACGTGTTGTTTGACTATAAATCAGTGTTGCCATAAACAAACTTTAGATTTCTACTGTTGTCAGTTCGTTGCAGAGTTATCGTGGGACGACTATAGTTGGTAAAAAGGTTTCGGACTACAGCTTTTGCCTCGGTTGTTATTGCATAAGGTGTTAATTTGAGTTCTGTATCACTTGAATGACAAATTTAATTTGTGTTTAAATTTTTTAGCCAACAAAGAATGTACCTCTCTCTTTATGCTTTTTCTTAGCTTCTTCGTACCTTTCTGAATTGTTTTTTAAACCTCACTCTATAACGCTTTTTTTTTCTACATTTTTTTTTTGTTTTTGTAAACTTAGGCCTAGGCTAGGAATAAAAATAAAATTGTGAAAATCTATAATTTTTAGTAGTTCAAAGTCCATAAAACCAAAGAAGACTAAACGAGACTTAGATTAGGTTTCACAAATAAATGTACAAGAGAAAAAACAATAAGAACATAACTACAAATATTTACAAGGGTAAAAACGGTACTTGCATTAGTGGCAGCCCTTTAACGTTATAAGTAGAAGTAGATCGCTGATAATTGATAAATATTAATATTATGTTGAGAGCAAATCTAAAAGCGGTTTACGCCTTGCCTAATAATTTTGACGGGAAAGTGACGGGAAAAACAAAAGCCAATCGGTAATTTGGAATGTATTTAGTTAGAACTGTAAGCGGCCAGTCGCGCGCCAAAGAGGTTGGCAATGTTACATTTTAAATTTACTAGACATGTTTATTTCCCCTTTACCCTTCATTTATCCTGTACATTATTATTGTCAACATTCTCATGCGGTACCGGTAACGCAGAAGATATTTTCCACGGAGTAACTCAGTAGAAAAATATTTCAAATATCAAAATATCTCAGTTTGCCATGTATGTAAACGTTGCGGCTTTTTAACTTTTTGAAATTGAAATGTAGTCAAATATTAAAATTCAAAGACCTAAATGCGGTGTGTGCCCACGCACTGATTACGATACAAGTTTTTTTTTGTATGGGAGTGAAATTTGTTCTGCTGCGTTACCTAGGATATTCCATAATATATTATTGATAAAACATAAATTAGTTCTTCGTATTATGATAAAATGGTCTATTCTTCAAATAAAATAGTGAGAACTATGGTTTAAATCAGATAAAATCAGTTTTTGTGCACAATTTAGACGAGGACACAAAAAGAGTGCCTTAAAAGTTGATCCACCCACCTACTATTTTCTACGATCGTGAGAATAAAGCGATTGAATAATCCTGTGACGTGTCACCAAAACCAATTCAAGCCAACACTCAAGGCACATTAAAAAGGTGATTATGAAACAGGTAAGGCAACCTCGCGCCCTCGAGGCTGACGGCAAGTGGGCTTGCAATGTTTTGTCGGTTTCGTCATGGCACAACAACAAAGTAAACTTAACAAATAAGAAATATGTCACAGTTCATTCGCGATAAAACACATCCTTTTATAAGCAGGTACGAAAGTAAATTCAGAAGTCAGATCAAGCCCCTTTCCCAGTGTGATGGGTTAAGTTATGAGAGGATAAAAAGGGCCCACTGTATACATAAAAATGTTATTTCATAATTTTGAGTATTATAATATTTGAAGTTGATGTTACTTTAAATTACTGTTTTTACTAATGTGTTATATTATATATTTTGTATACCAGAGAAAAGTTTTTGAGACTTAGTTTTTCTAAGTTACTTTTCTAAGCAAGCAAACGTATGGACAGTTTAAATCACCGGAGAGTTCTTTACATCGCATTTTCTTAGCCATTTTTAGGATTCCGTTGTCAAAAACGGAACCCTTATAGTTTCATCATGTGAGTCCGTAAATCACAGGCATTTTACTCAAAAACTACAAGATATGTAATGATGACATATTGGAATATAACCAAACGTCATACAATTCCTCGATAACTTTACTACTCTATTACTTTAGGTATGCAGGATTCGAAAACTCGTGCTCGACCCTCTGGTCCACGTTCTCTCATAGTATTTTTACGTTTTGAGACTGTAGTTATTTGTGTTTTAACCCTTTTCCAGGCATAGGACGATTTATCGACCAATATATTCATCAATATATTTATCAATTTTTGTTATTTGACATTGGTCTCCAGACCATATACATCTCCAGTTTATGTATATGTATTATTATACTTATTATTTGACCGGAGAGGCGTTGGTGTTGGCGGAGACGCATCGTTAGAAATGTCAACATTTTCAACATTTTTTTCTCACCAACTCCGACTCACGTGAAAATACACAACTTCCAGAGTTTTCTTTTATAATATCGTATAAAAATTAGTGATTCCAGTAATGAAGATTTATTTTTTATGACTTCGTTTTTTGCATGTGCTACAGTGTGGTGAAAAGTTTTGTGTTAAACACGAGTGCAAATGTATTTTACTTCTCGTGTGCTGAAACACTCGCTACTCTCAGGATTCTATTTTAGAACCACTCGCTTCGCTCGTGGCTCAACTATGAACTCCTTTCGCTTGCTCGTGCTTCCATTCCACACTCGCAGGTAAAATACAACTTGGCACCCTTGTATAGCAAATAACTATTTCTTAACTGTAGCTCGGTTCACATAAGATGAGTATTTACCTTAAAAATTTCGTAGTTGCTGCAGTTTCCATGTAGTTTTGGGCTACTCTTTTACTGGTTCTCAAATACATTTTCTCAAGGCGAACCATAATCATTATTAAAAGAAACGCTCTAATAACTTACATCGCTTGTGCCCGCTATCCCAAGGCGTTCTACATTTGTTAAATGTGTAATATTTTTCAATACTATTACTGGGAAATTTAGAATAGAATATAATGGTTTACTTACTAATAAACTAGCTTTGTTTACTCACCTAAGGATTTTTTTTTAAATATTTATTGGAACACAAACAGTCATACATTTTTTTCATGAATAATTAACAAAATGTGTAAATCATTGACAAAACAGTGTTCACAGATGGTAAGTAAAGGATATCTGTTTACGCTCGTCTCTTGTAACATGATCGTGAGTGCTTGTGCCTGGCAAAAAATTGGCCCCGCGGGTATACGCAGGTAACGCCTGGGGAGAGGTACGGACCGGCAGGACGCGTTTTTTTTAAAACGGTGGTGTGAATCTGGTCTTAAAGTACCCTAGATACGGTAAGAATATACGAACATGGTTACATCTGTTTGTTTTTCCTACTTTGAAAAGCCTGATATAAAATTCTATCTGCTAGAAGTGCACGGCTGCTGCTTTGTGTGTCGAGAGAGAAATTTCCGCATAGCAAATATTGATTTACTCGAGACTCTGGGATTGTGAAGCGTAGCTAGTAAATAATAAAATTAAAAACAGAGTCTCCGCCAGATTACTTTGAAACATTTACGTTATAGTTAAATAAAACATAAAAATAGAGATATAGGCATTGATGGGGTGATAGGGTTGCTTTTTGCCTTCTGGGGTATTTAACTAAGACAACGTGTTCTCCGTATGACTCTTTATTTGTAACTATTTAAAAAAAACATTATTTCAAGTGGACTGTATATATAGCATAGGTAGGCATGTATACTCCTATAAGCGCGTAACGGTGTAGTTTAACTAGACATTCCGCCCACCAAGAACTTAGTTCTTAAATAACTATTAAAGAAAACTTAAAATCCTTAAATTCAACATATTTAAGTTTCCCAAACTTAATAAGAAAAGTTAACAGCATTACTTAAATAATTAATTATGCAGTTAACAATTTGTACTTAGCACAACTAACTTTATTCTACAAAGCAAACTGGGATCAGCTCTATTATAAGATAACATTTCACTAGTTTAATAAAATTAAACTCAAATTGAGCCGTAGGTGGGCCGTAGCACCTATTGTTAAACTCTTAACAATTCATGTAACAGTTTTAACACTTACTAAGCTTTAACAACTATACCTATTTGCGAGAAAATTAGATCAACAAAGTTAAGCTACAGCATGCAATGTAGATACAACGTGAAGGTAAATCTATTTCGTTATTACACAAGTTTTACTAACTGGACGCTTGAAAACTCCAGATTTAGTTTTTACTGACACAACTCGAGTTATATTATCGGGTCCAGTGTGCTTTTCGATAATTTTACCTAAAACCCATTTAGCAGGTGGCATATTGTCTTCCTTTAGAATTACAATATCATTGATTTCAGGCTCAGTACATTTAGTATTCCATTTATTTCTTTGATTCAGGTTTACCAGATACTCTTTATACCATCTTTTCCGAAAATCACTTACAATTTTTTGCGTTAAGCGCCATCTATCTAAAGATTGAACATTACATTTTGAGTAGTCATCGTCGGCAATGTTTAACATTGGTTCACCGACTAGAAAGTGACCTGGTGTCAAAGGGAGAGGATCGTTTGGATCGTCACTTAGCAAAGTTATAGGTCTCGAATTCAAACACGCTTCCACTTGCGCCAAAACCGTCGCCAGCTCCTCATATGTAAGAGTGCTATTTCCAATGACTTAACGCAAATGCGTTTTAGACGAACGCACGCCTGCCTCCCATAACCCACCAAAATTTGGCGCCTGCGGAGGTATGAAGTGCCAATTAGTACGCTCCAATATAAGCAAACTCGCTATTTCATCAGGCAGAGATGACTTAGCGCTGTTGAACATCTCTCTCATTTCTCTGTCCGCACCAACAAAATTAGTGGCATTGTCACTATATAAATCTTGACAATGGCCTCTTCGAGAAGTTAATCGTCGAAATGCTGCAATGAATCCCTTCGCTGTTAAGTCGGTTACTGCTTCTAAGTGCACAGCTCGAGTCACCATGCAGACAAAAAGGCAAATGTACCCCTTGTAAGATTTTGCTCCTCTGCCGGGTGAAAATCTGATATTGATGGGACCACAATAGTCCACTCCAGTAGACTTGAATGGTTTACTAGGTTTCAGTCTTGCCTCGGGGAGAAGGCCCATGAATGGATTGTTTTTCTTTGTTGAGTATCTCAAACAAATAACACATTCTCGGTAAATCTTCTTGACTCGTTCTTTACCTTGTAAAATCCAATATTTTGCTCTAAGATAATTAAGCATGATCTGTGGACCGCCATGCAACGTTTGATAATGTGCATCCACAATTATCAGCTTGGTAAGATGACCTTAGCAGGCATGATGATTGGGTGTCTCGTATCGTAACATGCGTCTGATTTTGATATACGACCGCTAACTCTTAACTCTTAACTCTTGACCCTTGTCATCAAAAAAAGGACAAAGTGTGCGCCGGCTACTCCTTTTAAGTACACATCCTCGAGTCTTTAACTGCTTTATATCGTCCTCAAATTCTCGCTCTTGAAGTTGTTTGATGCATGCTAGTAAAGTCTCATTTGCTTCATCTGATGTTATAAATGTTGGTAAAATCACTCGTTCCGTTTTTGGTACTTTTAAATTCATAACTCTTCTACAGTACGATAAGACCCTCGATAAGGACGAAAATCTTGACCAAACAAATTCATCCTCATTGGTTGGTAAAACAGTTAAAGACTTGATTCTTTCCTCCACGTGTGTATCTTCAACGATCATTTTATTATTCTTTAGTTCTGGCTCTGCCAGCCACAGGTCCTGTCCACCATAACGGATGAGCTGCTAAATCTTTCGTCTGTAAACCACGTGAAGCACAGTCCGAGGAATTTGACTCTGTAGGGACATGATCCCATTGCTCTACATCCAAAATATTCAGAATCGTGGACACTCGATTACTCACAAAAGTAGTCCAGCGACTTGAGCCTCCTTTCAGCCATGCCATGACTATGATAGAGTCTGACCAGGCATATAAATTCTGCTTAGGTATCTCCATGACTTGTGAAACTTCGCTTATAAGTTTGGCTGCTAAGGCAGCACCACACAACTCGAGCCTTCGAGAGAAATTTCCTTTTCTATAGGAGCCACTTTCGTCTTAGCTGTGATTAAATGTACATGGACATTATTTGACTCATCTATGACTCGAGCGTAAACCGCTGCAGCGTAAGCTGATTTTGATGCATCCGAAAACACGTGCAGTTCCGTTCTCGAATCTCGCGTAACGTTTAACCATCTCGGTAATTTCAGCTGTGTTAAATCCAACAATCCGCTTCTAAATGTCAGCCACTGTCTCCGTAGATCCTCAGTTATGCAGTCATCCCATCTTAAACCAGATTGCCAAAGCTTTTGGATAAACATTTTAGCGATTACAACGACAGGAGCAATCCAGCCAAGAGGGTCATACAGACGTGCAACGTCAGAAAGGACTTTTCTTTTAGTGATCGGCTCCTTAACTTCAGGTATGTCCAGCATGTATTCAAAGTTATCTGTTTCGCTATTCCAGCTCACGCCAAGAACTTTGATCGACTTATTCAGCTTGACAGGCTCTAAATGATCATCTTTCTCATTGTTAACTCCGACGTTTTGTAAAAATGTTTCGCTATTACTATTCCATTTCTGGAGTTCGAATCCTCCCGCTCTCATTAGCTCGTTCATTTCATCATGTAGTTTTAATGCTTCAGATTCAGTCCCAGTTCCCGTGATCAAGTCATCCATGTAGAAATCCGTCTTCGTTATTCTCGCAGCCAATGGATATTTCTCTTGTCCTACCTCTGCAAGCCTCTGCAATGACTTGACCGCCAAATATGGCGCACAAGCAGTGCCAAATGTCAGTCGCAATAGTTTGTAGTGTTGTATAGGCTCTGTTCCATCCGATGTGAATCTCCATAAAATTCTCTGAAAGTCTGTATCTTTATCCGCTACACAAATCATTCTATACATTTTAACAACATCCGCAACAACGCAAACCTTGTGATTTCTCCATCTCATAAGTATATGCCTTAAATCCTGCTGTAGTTTTGGGCCAACAAGAAGGTTATCGTTTAGAGACACATTGTTAGTGCCTTTGCTCGAAGCATTAAATACTATTCTGAGTTTTGTGGTATCGTGGTCCTCTCTAATCACAGGATGGTGTGACAGATAGACTGCAAGTGGGTTAGTTAACTCACTTTCATTAACTGGTCTCATGTGATTTAATTTCAAATATTCTTCAAACACCTTGTTGTATTCTTGTCTTAATTTTGGCTCTCTCCTTAGTCTTCTCTCTAATGTTTCTAATCTCTTTTCTGCTATGTCTTTTGAATGACCATATTGACACTTAGGATCATCAGTTGTAAATGGTAGTCGCACTACAAATCTGCCCTCATTGTCTCTCACTGTTGTTGCATCGAAAAAATCCTCACACGATTTCTCGCTCTCACTCATCTCTTTTTGTATTATGTTAGGCTCGTTCTCCATTTCCCAAAATTTCTTCAGTAGATCATCCTCCTTAATTTGAACATGTAAACTCGTAACATTAGTCAACTCCTTAGATTCTCGCAATGCTCTTCCCGACAAAACCCATCCAAATAGTGTGTTCTGTGCAATCAAGCTCCCTTGGGGTTGTTTGACTATGCCATCTAACAATATTTCGCTGTATACCTCTGCACCCAGAAGAATATCAATCTTCCCAGGTGTTGCATACGTCGGATCAGCTAAAGGTAGGTTTTCGATCTCCATCCACACAGGTACGCTAAGCTTGGTTGCTGGGAGTAAAGAAGTTAAAGAAGGTAACACATATGCGTTTACTTCAGTTGAACTCGCAGGATTATGACGTGATTCTACGCGCAGTGAAACCGTGTATTTAATTCTCATACGACCATCTCCTAGCCCTGACACCCAGCCGCTCACCGGCTTACGTGTGAGCCCAAGTAATTGTACAGTAGCATCAGTAACAAAGGATGCCTTTGACCCTTGATCTAATAAAACTCTAATAGTTTGTTTATTATCAACTAGGGAAAGTAAGGGAAAAGTCGTATGATAAAACGGCAATTTCAGCCAACTGCTGTTAGTGGTTCTCGACGTCAGCAAACAAACCGACGGAAATTAGTACGCGAAGGGACGTCGCCGTATGCTTTCCAATCACAATTCACAATTAACACGATTTTTATTTTGGTCTTAACTAAAAAATCCAGACAGCCTAACAAAGAGCTCCTTCAATCTTCTCTCAAAAATGTTGTCTGTCATTTCTTGGAACCAGCACTGAATCAAAAAAAGGTATCGACACTGCCAGCCACAGCGAAAAAAGTCTGAAGACTAAGGGCCTTATGCATGAACGTCACTCAAGCCTTAGCCTTAGCTAAAATAGGTTTTGTCTTCTTCTTATTAACGGAAATGTCAATGTGACAAAAAACGGACGAACGAACTTTAACGGCATTTTAGTTATAATAGGTTTATGAATAATAGGGTAAAAAGATTTAACATGTAAGTTCACTACAAGGTATAATGAGTGCTATCGCAAGTCAAAAATCCGCGAAGATTGCTATTGTCGAGTAAGGTCTATCTGTCAAATTGACAGAAATTGACAGATAGACCTTACTTACAAGCTACTGAGCTTGTCTCTCATTAGAGGAAATTGGCAGATAGACCTTACTTACAAGCTACTGAGCTTGTCTCTCATTAGAGGAAATTGGCAGATAGACCTTACTTACAAGCTACTGAGGTTGTCTCTCATTAGAGGAAATTGGCAGATAGACCTTACTTACAAGCTACTGAGGTTGTCTCTCATTAGAGGAAATTGGCAGATAGACCTTACTTACAAGCTACTGAGCTTGTCTCTCATTAGACGAAATTGACAGATAGACCTTACTTACAAGCTACTGAGCTTGTCTCTCATTAGAGGAAATTGGCAGATAGATTTCACTCGATAGCGGATTTTTGACTCGCGATACCCTCATTATACGTTAACATGATAAGAGTACACAAGTGAAAACAAGGGTCACTTGTGAACAGTTTACTGTTAATATTGTATTCTTGATAAGCTGGTGGTGATACACTTAAGGGATAAAAACTTTAATCTCCGTCAACAGGTTTGTACCTACAGAAGAGAGTGGGGGGCAGGGTTGCCATACCATTTATATGTAGGTTACTTATACCAACTTATGTGTACGTAATTTTTGTATTGTTATATTATAATACGCATTACGCTGCCGCTTCACAAGATTTTCTTATTAATTACAATAGTAACGAAGGTCCTGAAAGTTTCTTCTGGCCCTTTTTATTACCCCAAAAAAAATCGTCCTAGGTATTCTCAAGTATGATAAAACATTACATCACACATATTCAGTTTGCCATTTGCGTCTGTTTTGTTGTAGACCTTGGATTATAAAATCACACATTGTCGGGTCAATTCTTAGTATAAAGCAAACCCCTCTTTTCGTCGGGTAAATATGTAAGAGTAATTAATTTTCAATTATATTTTGTAGGTATAGATAGCTATACTTTTGCTCCAAAACTGAAGACGATGAGTGCATAGAACAAGAAATGTTTTCTAATGTCAATTGGCAGCGAATCAAACTCATAGTAACTCAACTGGCAGCCCACGCAAGAAGCCTTATTGTTGACGTAGACAGCAACTCCGTAGAACCACAGGTAGAACGGTACCACAGCGTAGCCAGCGTATGTTGGCGGCAAGCGCATAAACTTTGGTCAACGATACCAACGCCAAATGCGGTGCAACGTTTTGGCGCTGGCTTATAACACGCGAAAACCGTTGTCTCTATTACATAAATCCCTTGTTGGACGGAAGTCTTGCAGTGAAATTCGAAAAAATTAAGAGAGGAAACAAAAAAGCCTCCAACTTACACAAAAGTATCTTAGAAAAAGGAAATGAGTTTTTGAAAAGGAGAACTCCAAAAACAACGGAGAGGATTGTTCAAAGCCATATATAGAGAAAGACATGTTAGAGGCAACAAAGAAACTGTTTTTGCGTAATTTGCAAAAAGATAGCAACGATAGGGCCAGATTAACTAAAGAAACTGTTTTGCAAAGTGAGACTAGCGAATGGATTACGTTACGGCGCAACATTAAGACCGCGTCAAATTTTGGACGCACGGATATTAGCTGTAATAACTATTTACAATATTTGAAAACCATATCACTCCATGACTTACCGCTAAAAAAATTTTTTTTTTTCGTTGATATGCGTTGCCAGCTAAAGGATTTCGAGTATTCGCTTGAAACACCCAGTTATCTCCAACAGGTGACAACTGCTTTAGGTCTCCAACTACTATCACAGAAATTCCCGTATAAAAGATAGAAGAGTGAAATATTTTCTGAAGTCTTCGATTTATTTCGTGGAATGTTTTGGATCCTAGCATAGAAATTTCGTCTAATAATAATTAATCGGAGTTTTGCTAGTATTGTGGCAAGAGTGTTAGCTATACTTGACGAGAGCTCCGGAAAAATATTGCCTGCTTGAGAAACTGGAAGTCCAAGTGCGTTATGTATGGTTTACCCGCCAATTCCAAATGCTGCTTTACCGGTAAAAGCAGATAAAATAATTTTTGCATCATTGGGATTGTTTCCATGTTCTCTGTTAAATAAGAGAGTTAAACAATGGTGTATAGCTTTATTATCAAAACACTTTTGCCGACACCAGCCCCACCACTGATAAATCAATTTAATGGAGACTGTGAGGTTAAGGAAAAGTGTTGATAGATATGAAGGAACATGTCTCTGAGTATTATTTAATTTTCTAGCAAGAACTAAAAAATCGTCTTCTGACAACTGAGGTGGTTTTGCGATAAAAGTAGAGGGATCGCCACACAACTGAGGCCCCGAATTTCCCCAGGAATCAGGTCCTTTTCTACATCTCCAATTTCTGTTTCAAATTCATATTCTTGACTTCTCTTGCTTGAATATCTTTTTCTTCGCCTATTAACTCTGCATTCATTATTTCGGTTCAAAGTCTTTCAAACATATTTTCAGCATCACCCAGCTTGTTGAATTGTACACTTTCTACCTTTAATCTTTCTTGCACTCATGAAACATATTCTCTTAATATTTACGGGGGGATTGAGTAAATCCTCTTCTTCGTTTCGCCAAGGGATGTAAAGTTTGGTGGTTTTCTGCAAAAAAATTCTGGATCATTAATGTAACTATATCGATGAAATCATATTAGTCGTGTCTTAGTTCTTTTTCTTATATACCCTAAATTATCTTGCAAAGGAATCCAGTTCCCTTTCACTTCATCAGTAGTCTGAGAATTGTCAACTGTCTGAGCATTGTCATTGACATTCTCTATTGATTGTCTATTTTTGGAAAATGTGTAATATGCTACAAAATAAGATAAACTTATGTTTTCTAACGGTAATGGTCGCTTTGAGTAATAGTCAATAACGCCTTTTTGGGAAACGCCTGATGATCCAGGATAAAGCACTCTGAGATCGTAAGTACAATACAATTTGATTATAAATATTCAAAATGTACCTAAGTACATACTAAATGTTGGTACGAATTTTAGTTGCAATTGCTCCGCTAATGAGCTAAGTTCATTAAGGTGAAAGAAGAACAGTAGGTAAGTATGTATTGTAGCAGTGGAACTTTAAATCATAAAATAAAAGTTGAATCTTTTATAGAAAAAAGATAAATAACTGAAATTGAAAAAAACGATACTCAAATCAATCAATCTAAACGAATCGAAAATTTCCAATTTTTTAAAGCGCAAATCGTAACCTAATAGGGTTTCGAGGCACATCCGAACAGCATCAGCTTATGAGCGCGGCTGCCGCTCCATTTGATACTTCGCTCCCCGCGGGAGCAGGCTTCTTACCGCCAAGCGCAGCCTACTGAGCCCAATCAAACGCGTTTAACGCGCGCGCGAATACAAATTTCGAATCAGCCCTATAATAACAATGAAATATCAAAAACTATGCTAATTTTTATATTTGCGAGAGTCCTCGGGCTTAGTAAAACATTGACCAAACAGCTGGCGTATTATCTGGTTTACAGTCTGTCATTCCAAAGCGCTGTAGAAGTTTGTCTACGTACTCTCCTTGGTAAATTTTGACCCGACCATCCGTTTGGTTGATACTCGTCCCCAAAAATAACTCCGCTTTTCCGAGATCTTTCATTTCGAATTTTGACATCAGTTCACTCTTGACTCTCTGCATCTCTTGTGAATTATTACAGAAAATGAGGATATCATCCACATACACCCCTAGAATAATCCTGTCCTTTCCTGATGTCCGAGTATAAACACAAGGTTCATTCTTGCACCTGTTAAACTTCAGATTCTCTAGTTCAGTGTGAAGTTTTATGTTCCAGGAGCGTGGTGCTTGTTTCAGTCCATATAATGACTTCTTTAACAGGCACACATGCTGTTCTTTTCCCTTTTCTTCAAAGTAAGGTGGCTGTCTCATATAGACCACTTCATCTATATTCCCATAGAGGAATGCAGTCTTCACATCCATATGGTCTACACTCATCTGCAGGTTCGCAGCTAGAGCAAACAATAATCTGAGGGAACTGTGCCTCACCACTGGCGAAAATGTTTCATCTTAGTCGAAGCCTCTTCTTTGCGTAAAACCTCTTGCAACCAAGCGCGCCTTGTATCTAGTTCTAAATAAAGTTATTTTATTTTCTTTTACAATACAATAGTAAAATACATGTTTGACAAGACAGAACAAAAGTACAAAGATGTTTTTCTCACAAACATCAAACATATCCGTTATCTTTCATACAGGCCAGTCTGTCAACGATTGCTAAAACTCTTTCTAGCAAAAATGTTATCATGTATGTATCAATTCTGGGTAGGTACACCAATTTTTTTTACAGCAGTTACAATTTTCTCACCTTTTCTGACTACTTCTATCGCCTGTACCATTTGAAAAGGCGTGTAATTTTTTTAGGCGCTATCCCTGCAAAAAATGTCGGTTACTGACACACATGAGGTAACATATGGAATATCCAATCATCGACACGGCTGTCAATCATTGGAAGCAGTTTGACAATTTAAATGAAACAACTATATTTATAGAGTGCTGAAAACTTAGCTAAATAACAAAATAAGGTGCACAAAATAATAAAAAAAAAACGTTTCGACATTTGTCGAAGATTAGAAAAAGCGAAGAAATAATCTCCAATTACCGACAGGCGTTTTTTGACGTTTTAATATAACCTCACCCTTGTAAATAAATTATTAAAAAGTAGGGAATTTGTGTCTCAATTTTATAAATAACTAACATTCTCGAAAACGCAAAGCAATTAAAAGTTATAGGCAATAAATCTTACTCACCTCCTTAGTAATTTCACTAATAAAACTGGATTTTCGTTGGAGATCTCTCGCGGTCGAAACATATGACTACGTCGTTTTGTTCAAAATAGCCGAATATATGAAACGTCATCCGCAATGACAGCTAGATAATCTTCGTCTATTGTTATGATTCAAATGCGTTCAAAAATTAGAAACTAAGTACTCTTTTATTTGTAAATTTTATAAATGTCGAACAATAGTGCTTTGTCGAAGATTGGGTGTTTTACCAGTCAAGTGCAAAAATAAGGGTGCATACAACATACTCAAAAATATGTTCCATGGCTCTTTTGTCGTCGAATTAAGGTTGTGGTATTGTTGTGTGGTGGATTAATTCGATACATATTTTTCCACTTGACCATACCTGTAGTCTACGCTCGAATCATTGTTAATTCGTCACAATGACACCCGACCATCCATACTTGACTAAAATACTTTTTCATCTAGGAACGCAACGTTAATAAAGCAAGGCGTTTGCAAGGATCCTGTTTCTTAAGCCCAGTGTCTTTGAGCCTACGCCGGACACTTCTCGAGATATCCTATTGGCATTAGATCCTATTGGCATTAGCGACTTCTAGTTTTGCGACTTCTAGTGTTGAATAGAAGTGTCTTCGAATTGGCGATAGGTATTTTGATCTTGTATTAGAGGTTACTTCTTTCTTTTTTTTTCTTTTTTTAATAAAACAAATGTCATAAATGGTTTAAAGTCTAAAAAAACTTTACCTTCGAAAGTATCGAAAAACTTAATCAAAACAGATAACATTTAAAATTTGAACTAAAATCTATTTTTAATAATAAGTGTTGCCCCCACGGGCCCTGATTACTTCTTGCCTGTTGGACATTCCATCCATGATGCCCTGAATGTCTGACTGAGGGATTTTATCCCACTCCTCTATCGCTGCAGTTTTTAGCTTCGTTAGTGTAGTAGGGGGTGAAAGAAGTGTCCGAATACGTTTTTTTAAGTTGTCCCACTCGTGCTCTATCGGGTTGAGGTCCGGGCTGCGAGCAGGCCATGGTAATGTTTTAATACCGAAGTCTCTAAGGTATTGAGTGACGATACGAGCGACGTGGGCTCTAGTATTAACATGCGTACTTTAGCAAGAAATGTTCTCCAATAAATGGGGCAAATGGCAGCACATGTAACACATATTCGTATCGGGCAGCATTTACACTGCCTCTTTCAAAAACGACGAGGGCGGTGCGAGCCTCATAAGTGATACCGCACCAAACCATTATCGAGCCACCTTGATAACCAACAGTTTCGACTGTGGCACAAGCAGCAAACCTCTCATTTTCCTTCCATTCAAACCTTCCATCTGGACCTCTCAAAGCAATTCTGTTTTCATCAGAGAATTCCATTGGTCGGTAGTCCATATTGAGTAATCATGTGTAAAATTAAGTCTCGCTGTTCTGTGTCGTGGGAGAAGTTCAGGGGCACGAGCTGGTCGAAATGCTAGTAGGTTTCATCCGCCAACCTTCTTCTTACCGTTCTTACGCTTACACTAACATTTCTCACTTCAAAGAGACGGTTACGGGCTTCAGTAGCTGCAGAAAAGCGATTTCTCAATACATTTGTGACAATAAAACGGTCATCTCGAACTGTAGTGCAGCGATGCCGACCCTGACCTGGTCTCTGAGTGTATGACCCTGTCTCCCTAAAGCGTCTGATGGTGTCCCGTACAACTGTACGCGGTATTCCAAGCGTACGCGCAATACGACCTTGGCTGTAGCCAACGTCAGCAAAAGCCACTGCGCAGCGGTTCCAACTCCATCTAGCCTTTCGAGTGGCAGGTCCCGATCGTTACAAGGAGTACAAGTGGCACGCCATTTTGAAAAAAAAAATCCTGGAGTGGCAGGCGCCCCACGGGTGGTCATCGCCAATTTTCCGCACGTTAGTAAAAATACAATTTCTCAAAAAAAAATTATGGATGCTATATACAAACCATATACCGTTGGATTTAGCATAAAATTGCCTATTTAATTATCTAACAATGAATGTCATTACATCTATGTGAATTTTGCTAGGCTTAATCAAATCTTAGATCACGCAATTTTATTTACTGTCATGTATAAAAATAACTATTATTATGAAATAAAACAATTATTTGTAGAAAACGCATATTTAATGACAAGAATATACATTTATTTACACTTTAAGCCTATAAAATACCCCATCACCATACAATATTTTTACATTACAAGGTTTTCAAAAACGTGTCTGAAATTGGACACCCGCGCGGTCGAAGAAAATTGAGTCATATTTCAAATTGATTTATGACGATATGGTTAGTAAAACGACATATGTTGATTATGTTTTTCAAAGATAATTATATAATCTTATTGTGGACTAAATTACAGGTCCTAAAACTTGATAGTTTATATTTAATTTATTAAACAATAAAATACTTGAAAACTTGAGTCGAAAAGAGACATTCAGAAAAAGACTAATAAAACAAATTGTATTGCATTCACTAGAATTATGACTGTAGATTCTACAAAATGATTAAATAAACTAACGTTACAAAAGCAAAAAACTACCCGTTTTCATACATAAAAACATTATAAAACAATATTGAAAGTGGCCGAAATTTCTAAAAGTATGTACTTGCCAGGGCTACATAATATGGATAAGACGTCGGATTTAATCGGAGTACTATTTTTTTCAACAATTTTTTTTCTATCAACTTTCAAGTAAGTAACATAATCTAAGCGTGGTTTAACGTATAAAAAAAAATTCAGAATTCAAGATTTAAAAAAACGAAAAAATAAGACATACGCGTCAATGTCAATGGGTACTAAAAGAAGATACAAAGATTCAAGTATTACCCTCCTTAGCGTTTCGCAGTCAAGTAAAAATACACAAAACATACACAAAAAATACAATTAGTTACATACAAAAAATAGGCAAGTACATACACAAGATCCAACCATTAATAGACCATTTGAAACAGAACATCTTTCTACCAAACAAAAGCAAAAAAAAAAGCAAAAAAAAAACAAACAAAAAAACGCAAAAAAAAACAAAAAAAAAAAGCAACCTGAGAAGGGTAACAAGGATGAGGTACAAGAATATAAAATAAATATATAAATAATTATGGTAGATATATAAAAATATACTAATGCATAGATAGAAAACAAGGATGCATGCATGCTGCTTTACCGCAGCCAGAGCAAGCCGTGGTAACTCGCTTCTTGCACACCACACACTGCCGGCGATTGTGGCCTTTTATTTTGGGGTTATAGGCCAGCTCCACCAGGTGGTGCGCAAGAATCGTGGGCGGCGATGTGCTCGTGCCTCCGGACCGCGGTAAAGCAGCAGGCACTGTAGGAACATGGGGAGAATGGTATTGTAATAAAGATTGGATGAGGGACATTGGAAAGGTGCGATGGAGAATGGTGGAATTGTTATATTTACATATAATAAACGAATTTAATATGGAAACATTTAGGAGACGGCGGAAAAAAAAATTGTACCACACCCTTGTTCGTTTCCTCTCGATGGGAAAAGCGGCAAGCATCTGGTCCTTCTTATCCACGCCACCCATCATAATGTTGTAGTCATGGATAAGAAGTGGTTTACTGACCCCCCTTGCGGTGACGGTGCTGTTCCCATGGTACGTCGAGATCGTCGCCACTCGGTTACGATCTCTCCATACCAAGAGATCAACATCGCCGGAGGTCAAACCAGCGATCTGTCCCGGCCGCATATCCCGCTTCGACAGGTTTGTCAGCTCAACTGGAACGTACTGACGGATGGTACGTAGTGTTCCAACGCAGTCGATCCCGAGCGTCTTTAATTTTCGGGCGGGAGCCGGTGAGTTGTAGAAATTGTCCATCCAAACCGTATGGCCCTTGTTCTCTAGCCCTTGTAAGAGATCTAGGACAAGGGACGGTATGAATGTCTGTAGCGGATTAGGAGCCGCAGTCTCTGTACGCTTATGAGCGTGAACCACAAACCGCCACAAATACCCGGTTTGCGATTCACATATCTCATACGTTTTGATCCCTACTGCAGCGGCTTTGTTGGGGATGAACTGGTTGATATCCAAGCACCCCTTCCATTGCAGTAGACACTCATCCAGCGCGATGTTCTGCTGTAAGTTGTATGACAACTGAAAAACAGAATTCAAATGGTCTATTACTGGTTGAATCTTGAAGAGTTTCGCTTCGGGACGACTCAGATTCCCCGTATACATGTCTCTGTTATTCCTAAAATGAAGGCACTTGCAGATTAGCTGAAAACGCCTCAAAGGCATGTACACGGGGAAGCCGGGACTCATAAATATGTCAGCATTGGAAGACCAGTAATCAATCACTCGACCCTTAGACACAATCCCCATAGCCGCAAGGATTGCGAAGAAAACATACAGCTCATCGGCTGATGTGTCCTTTCAATCGCAAATGCGGCTAGAGGGATGGAGGCTTTGGGTCGCGATCATCTGTTCCACCAATTGCTGAGCATATTTATTCGTTTCCGAAGCTATGTGCTCCATAAACTGCCTATCCCACATACGAACAAATATATCGTATGGGTTAGCATGCGGAGCTGTCTGACCAACACTTATCTCGGAGAAAACTTCCCTCCTCATGTCACTTGGGACAGGAGGGTTCGGGAAAGATCTCCACTTAAAATCTAGAAAATTATTAGGCTCTAGTAAGGACAACGACGGGGTGGCAGACGTATATTTTAAGTTATCCAGTGTTAGCAGAACCTTGCTCTTAAGCAAATTGCGCGCAGTATGAGTCATTATACATTTAATGGTTATTGAGTTAGACGAACATACATAAAAAAAAGATTTTCAAATCTATTTCAATTGTTGTGCTATAAGAGCTCCTTCCGTACCAAATTTCAAGTTTCTAGGACAACTGGAAGTACTCTATATAGGTTTTGATTCCACGGCAAACCAGCGTGGCCGTGTGTCGTCTTCAACATTTAATCCACTACACGTGTTTGGCGGTGTGTGGGTGCGTTCCACGGCTTCTATGAGGAGTCGTAACAAGACTTCCATGCATCCATGTCTCCCTGTCCCTATCGGCCTGTTTTGATTTCCTGGTTTTTGTAGGGGACCTTCGTCCGGGATAACAGAATCCTAATCCTAACTAATATTATAAATCCGAAAGTAACTCTGTGTCTTTGTCATTCTGTCTATCTGTCTCTCTGTCTGTGTATTTGTTACCTCTTCACGGGAAAACCGCTTACCCAATCTAGATGAAATTTGGTAAGAAGATAGTTTGAATATTGAGGAATAACAAAGACTACTTTTTATTCGGGAAAATCATATAGTTCGCGCGGGATAGTGATAACCGAAATCTACGCGGACGAAGTCGCGGGCAACATATAGTAATAAATAAATAAATAATAAATATCATGGGACAATTGACACCGATTGAAATAGTCCCAAATTAAGCAGAGCTTGTGTAGTGGGTACTAGACAACGGATAAACTTACTTACATAGATAAATACATACTTATATACATATTAAACATCCAAGACCCGGGAACAAACATTCGTATTCATCATACAAACATCTGCCCCGACCGGGGATCCAACCCGGGGTCTCAAGCTCCATAGTCAGGGTCTCTAAACTAGGCTATTCGGTCGTTAAAATGCTCGGAGCTTCTGTCTCTTAACGTCCCGAACACCGGTGAAAGATCATCTGCCTTTTTTACATATTGGGACTTTGTTTGTCTGGCAAATTGTATACCTTTATAACTGTTTTGTGTTAATTTTAAACTGATTATAATTAAAACGCTCTGAACCCTCGACGCGCGATTTGTACTCGCATGTTGCCCGATGCTAATATTTTTCCAGAATACACTTAAAAACAATTTTCTATTTGAAATTCCAATCAGAAAATTCTATTGTCGCTCCCACGGTTGAGCCAATAATGGAATCAATTATTCAAAATTGAATTTTTGATGTCGAGGTAAAATTTAGGTTATTTTCTGAAAAAATAAATGAAAATATCCTTTATGTTTTTGGTGTCTATGCAAAAATTTGTTGACAGGTGGCAAAATTTGTATAAGTAGGATAGGAAGGGTGCATTAAGTCAACGCATTTGAAATTTGGCCGGCAGAGGGGAATTGATTTATCTCAGCAATTACATAACACACGAAATAATTCTACTTAATAATTGGCTACATTGTTATAGTTTTACTTATGTTTTTTTATATGTTCTACAAATTATGAAGATAGATTAGTTACGATCTGGTCTTAGGTTATCGAATCATACTTCGGTGTTTCTGTCTTATGACTTATGCCCTTATTATTGTCTTTTCATCCATTACTATTTTTGAAATTGCACAAAAAGTAAAAGTATGTGGTCTAATAGCTCGACCATGTAATTATTATAAGCGTGTCCTGTCAACAAGTGGAGAACTGAGGCAGATGCATAGGTACGATTGACCACAGTTCACAGACCACAAGTCCACTGCCTTCCATGATGTAGCCAATGGATCCGAGAAATTACAATAACATGTAAAGCCCCGTCAACCTGACCACAATGTTGGACAGAGTTTTCTTTCCGCTGTCAAGTATCACAATAACTTTAGCTTTAATGTAAAGAGGCCGGTTCATGTCACAAAGCATGTTTGCTGGTTTGTCTTCTTCGTCTTTTCAGCTGCGTAAGTCAAAACAGATTAAAATGATTTTTTTTGTCTTACATTTCACTACATTGCCAAATGGTGTAAAAGAGAGGCGTAGGTAATTAAGATAAAAAGAATAAAAAAGACAGAAAAGTGAATGGTGTTATTTAAAATTGAAGAAAACCACTATTCGAGACAATTCCAGCTTCATTCCATTCAAATAGTGAGAAGAGGCCATAGCGTGTACGGGATCGCACGCAAAGTCGCACTGTTCTCGTGCTGGACAGAGATTATTTTAAATGTATTATGTTCCTGAGCGTTGAAGCCTACTGGGAGCTGACAGGCAAATTTTCAACAAATCAAGAGTATTAAGGCCAGGTTATTTTTATGTTTTCATGAGCATTGCTGACTGGAACAAACTCGTGCAATAAACTCTGAAATAAACGGAACTATTCAGAATTTAAGGTAATATGGACAGTTCTCACTCTCAGTGCATGTCCAAGATAGAAGTCGACGGCCACGACACTCAGAGGCGTTTCAGACACAAATGTTTCGTTATTTTAATCGCCACCCTGAAGCGAGCACAAGAGACGCAGCTGCAAAATTTGGTACAAGCCAATTTTAATTTGGAAGCTGTTAAATGCCGCAGGATTATATCCTTTTCATTTTCAAAAGGTACAAGGTATTATGCTAGCCGACTACCCCCGAAGAGTTTTTCGGCTGAGGTGTTCGCGGTCAATATCGCCATAACTTATTCCCTGACTCTCCAGCATCTAACCGATTTAACGTAGCGCCCCGCAAAGAGGGTCTTATTCCTACTACATCGCTGATGGTCCCTACTTCTAATCTAACCTACTTGCAGCCACCTCCGAAGTGTAAAAGGTGCCGGCTATGGGGCTATCCATAGCATCATATTCTGCCTGTCGCTGACGCATGAAGCAGGGCGCCCTCATGCCCCCCTTACACTAAGTCTCCCGATCGGGGTTCGGAGACATCCCCCCGCAGGACAGGTCAAGCCCCGCTGAGGCAAACTGACACTATGAGTCATAGACGGCTCCATAGTACCTCACCCCTGCTTCCTCCAGTTAATATGTGTAAATGCGAGGTTTTAGCATGCAGACCTCTTTATTATCCTCTCAAAGTTCTCTCTTAGAGTTGCAATTGCTCGCTTCATACTATTGAAACCACTTGCACGATGATTTATGTTTTTAAACTAACTGAGCCATCAATTTCCTAAATTCCTACGGTTGGAAATTGATACACTATTATAACAATATGTAAAATAGAACAGATACAAACGCGTGTTATTTTTCAGTTTTTTTCACAACCTATTTCTATCATAATAATAACTCCTATAGCAATTTTAGAGTTTGATTATAAGTCTTGTTTCTTATAAGCGACTACGTAGGTCTGAAAGAATAAAAGAAATATTTTGTTCCGATTGGAAGGCTGGTTTTAAAATTTAGTTTTAGTTTGTTATTGTTTGCTTGTACCAATTTGTCCATTTCTTTATTTTGTAGGTTTGTCCTCTACTCTAATATTGTAACAGCCGATCGAACCGACCGGCGAACCTATATGTAAAGGGATCCGGTTATATATGCTAAAGTGGAATTGGAATGTGTATTATGCTTTCGGCTTTCACGTATAAATGCGTCTCTTGGTTCATCTGACAATTCAATTGTCTATTATGGCCACAATATCATTTAACTTAAGTTCGATTTGATATCTATGTTAGTCCATACTTTATACACGTTAGGATGACTATTAGGAGTAAAAATTATATAAGAGCGCTACTCTCTTTGTAACTGGCACATTTCTAACGTCAAATGATTGAATAATAATCTTACACCAAGCGTTGTCTGTAACAGGAGCAATAAATTAAATTGATGATAATGACTTACATTATACGCAGTCAACATCAAATTAACTTAATCCCATTTTTAGGATTCCGCACCTCATAAGGAAAAACGGAACCTTCATAGAATCACTTTGTTGTCCGTCTGTCTGTCAACACCTTTCTTTCTCTGTAACACGTGGAGGTAGCAAGCTGAAATTAACATCAAATACTAAAGCCTGCACCCCCTTGAAGCTGTGAAAAAATGAAACTTCTAAGTTCACACAATAAGAAAATACAGTAATTAAAAAGGATATTTCCATACAAATTGCCGTGGTAGGTATCCTAGAAACTTGTAATTTGGTATGAGGGTAGTTCTTATAGCACAACCAATGGAATAAGTCTGAAAATCACACATTTTTTTATGTACTTATGTCTGTATATGTCACATACTAACATAAAATGACCCCACTCTTCGTATATTTTGCTTTGGAGAAGGGCTCTGCTAACACTGGACAACTTAAGACATTCGGGGAAAAGTAGGAAAAATCTTCAGGACTCGATTCCCGCAATAGAAGAATTATTTACATACCTACAAATTTGCACGGAACCCTCGGTGCGCGAATCTGACTTGCACTTGGGCGGTTTTTTTTAACAAAATTATGTATTTTGACGATCCCTAGTGGAGAACATTCTTTGTAATTCTATTTTATTTTGTATAATTTTGTTTGACATTTAATTCTTTGTTTATTTAATATTATTTCTTAATAATTTTTTGACGATTTCAATATTTAAATTCTTTGACTTGACATGTGCAATTTAATGTAATTTTATATTGAAATAAATAATCTAATCTAATCTAATCTAATCTATTAATTAATTACCTGTAGGCAATATTCATTAAAATTTTGATAATTATTTATTACTTAAAATTATACCATCGCGACGTCATCGCCCATTGGTCGTCAGGACTGTTTTGATATTGGATATTCTACGATATCGAAATTAGATCTAACCCTGGCCAACTAAAAACTATTATAATTAGATGTACAACGTGTCCCTTGCCCATAGAATACCTAATGAACATCCGTGAACTACTTCCCACGAAACCTGTAAAAAAAAAATATTACTTAAAAAAAGGATTTTCTAACAAAATCTAAGAAATTAATTGGAAGACATTGATTTTTCGGTAAAACATGAGATGATTAATCTTTATCCATACGCTGAGACACATTGTATAATATTGACAATCATTAGTCACTGAAAATGCTACGTTTAATTAATTACGATGCCCGAGCATTGCGCGATATGATAAATTATTGTGAACGAGATTTTAAATGGAGGCACACCCCGCGAACGGTCGTGTTATTGTCAACACAATGCAATGCAACGTGTGCGGGCGGGGACTACCGGCCTTTGGCTATGAAGGTTCGCTTGGCCACCACAAAGAACCGGTGCAGCATTTCAATTATAGTATTATTATTATATCGCAATGCCACGGACGCGATATCACATTTATATACTCGTATTATCATTAGGAGAGAATGTAATCCATTTTCATCAACAATAGACCATGAAAGCCAAAAAAAAATATTATTCAAAAAATATTCAAATCAGTTCAATATTTATTAGAAAATAAATTAAATACACACATGAACTATCATTGAAAGCCTACTTAGCGACGGGCGAGTCGAGTTGTCTGATTCGGATGATCCGAATCAGACGCTATGCGAGTTAATTCGAATCAAGTTCCTTCGCAATCCGAATCAACTCGACTTGCCGGTTCCACTCGGCGATTCGAATCGCGCAACCGCAACGCACACCCAACTCGATTGACTCGGCTTGATACGAATGCGAATGCGAGTTATGCGAGTCGCCATCTCGGCGACTCGTATACGCCAACTCGAATACGCCGAACTCGACTCGACTCGTTGACTCGCGGACTAAGCAAACGCCATCCGGTTCATCCGAGTCGAGTCAACTCGTATCCTGATACGGATCAACGTTCCGAATCAACTCGAGTGATCCGAGTTGGAAAAGGATTGACTCGTAACATCGCTAAGCCTACTTCATTCTAAAATGAAAACTACCTAAATCATACCTAAAACTTTGTGTTTTTCACCTAAGAAGAGTTCTGTGACGTTTCGAGTTTGATAGTTTTAGAGATGTCCCATAATGAAATTCTATCGAGTTTTTCTAAGATACTCATATGATCCTATTATGAAACTCAGCTTCGCCTCGTTTAATAAAAACACACTCATGTTTTAAGGACCCTCATTATGACCCTCATCTGACATAGTAGCAGTTGCATAAAATACTGTTATTTATTCACCTGTTTCAGAAGAAATTACACCTATCATTATCAGTGTCAGAATCTGTGATATCTGAATCATCACTGACATTGATGATCAATTCATCTCGCAATCCGAATCCCGAACAATGCGCTCACAGTCCTGTAGTATAATTTTCAAAATTTAAAATATCTACGTAATCACTGATATCGAACAATTAACCGCGGCAATTATCGACTCTGTTGTGTCACACCTCTACTCTGTTCCGTTTCACACATTGCGTCTTTTAAAAATAAAATAGTTTTCTATTGTGTTCAATTAAATGTAATTACGAAACACAGATTTTTATATATATTTCAAGAAGTAGTTTTTAAATTTTGTTTATTAGGTATATTGCTACAAAATATAAATGATTTTTCAAAAATATTTTGCGGACGTAGTAATATAGTATGCGTAATTCGAAATTTTTTAAAGTGTCACAGAACTCATCTTAGTTGAAAAATACTGTAGTATACCTACACTTATGTTTTGAATACAAATAACAGTTCATACAAATTTTAATGTTATTCTGGTTGTACCTATTTATAAAGGTGACCATCTTTAATTATATTTTTTATAAACTCACTGAAACATGAATACACAGAAAAAAACCAGAAAAATGCCAACCCCGGGAATCGAACCCGGATCCTCGACACTCCGGGTCGTGTGCTTTTCCCCTACACCACGATTGGACATAGAGGAAAGGCCGAATTTTTTCCATGTATTCAAATCTTAGCTTGTTTTTATCACTTTTTGCAGTGACTAGCGCCATCTATGCGATTACTTCGTAAACCGAAAACAACGCACCCTTTCGAAACTTATCAGTTTACCCAGGCTCAACAACGAGATGGCGCACTAAAGCAATCAATTCATGATCTCAGTAGGAGTATCTTTTTTTTGTATTTTTTTTCTCCCAATTTTTTATTTTTACGGTTTTCCCGTGAATATCAATTATATTTTTTATAAACTCACTGAAACATGAATACACAGAAAAAAACCAGAAAAATGCCAACCCCGGGAATTGAACCCGGATCCTCGACACTCCGGGTCGTGTGCTTTTCCCCTACACCACGATTGGACATAGAGGAAAGGCCGAATTTTTTCCATGTATTCAAATCTTAGCTTGTTTTTATCACTTTTTGCAGTGACTAGCGCCATCTATGCGATTACTTCGTAAACCGAAAACAACGCACCCTTTCGAAACTTATCAGTTTACCCAGGCTCAACAACGAGATGGCGCACTAAAGCAATCAATTCATGATCTCAGTAGGAGTATCTTTTTTTTGTATTTTTTTTCTCCCAATTTTTTATTTTTACGGTTTTCCCGTGAATATCAATTATATTTTTTATAAACTCACTGAAACATGAATACACAGAAAAAAACCAGAAAAATGCCAACCCCGGGAATCGAACCCGGATCCTCGACACTCCGGGTCGTGTGCTTTTCCCCTACACCACGATTGGACATAGAGGAAAGGCCGAATTTTTTCCATGTATTCAAATCTTAGCTTGTTTTTATCACTTTTTGCAGTGACTAGCGCCATCTATGCGATTACTTCGTAAACCGAAAACAACGCACCCTTTCGAAACTTATCAGTTTACCCAGGCTCAACAACGAGATGGCGCACTAAAGCAATCAATTCATGATCTCAGTAGGAGTATCTTTTTTTTTGTATTTTTTTTCTCCCAATTTTTTATTTTTACGGTTTTCCCGTGAATATCAATTATATTTTTTATAAACTCACTGAAACATGAATACACAGAAAAAAACCAGAAAAATGCCAACCCCGGGAATCGAACCCGGATCCTCGACACTCCGGGTCGTGTGCTTTTCCCCTACACCACGATTGGACATAGAGGAAAGGCCGAATTTTTTCCATGTATTCAAATCTTACCCTTGGCCTTTCCTCTATGTCCAATCGTGGTGTAGGGGAAAAGCACACGACCCGGAGTGTCGAGGATCCGGGTTCGATTCCCGGGGTTGGCATTTTTCTGGTTTTTTTCTGTGTATTCATGTTTCAGTGAGTTTATAAAAAATATAATTGATATTCACGGGAAAACCGTAAAAATAAAAAATTGGGAGAAAAAAAATACAAAAAAAAGATACTCCTACTGAGATCATGTGACCATCTTTGACCGTCAAAATCCAATAGTGAATCCGAAGACCGGATAGCCTAGTGGTTAGTGAACACAACTACGAAGGTAGGAGTCCCGGGCTCGATTCCCGGTTGGGGCAGATATTTGTATGATTAATATGAATTTGTTCTCGAGTCTTGGATGTTTAATTTATATTTATCTATATAAGTATGTTTATCCGTCGTCTAGTACCAATAACACAAGCTCTGCTTGATTTGGGATTAGGTCAATTGTCCCACGATTTTTATTATTATCACTTATCTAATAAATAAAGTTATGCATCGGCTGCTTACGTTTACGTAACTTCAATCTAAGTGTGATTTACGTCGATATTCACGGTCATTAAGATTTAAGTATGCAATATTATCATTGAATTTTGAAACTAAATTATTAACATAATGAAATGAAATCTTAATAAGTCTGGTAACGTGCATGAACCTTAAACCGAAAAGCGGTGGCCCCTACCTAAATAAAGGCTGACAGAGAAAGGTTTGTTCACGGGTGATTTAATCCGTTCATTGCCGACGGTTAATTTTTCCAATCCTGAAAATACCGCTCTTTCTCCCGTGGGGGGACTTCATTTGACAGACATGAACTCAATCAGAGGGTACATTTTCTTTCTTGGCTATAATTTTTAATTTGATAAAAGACTCAATTATAGATCGAAATACTAACATTGCATCATTTTAGGATTGTGTCGACATTAATGTAACCTAGATATAAATTTCTTCAAAAGCTTAAATTATACAGTCATATAATATAAATAAGTACTTACATACATCTTAAACAATTAGTCCATTTTGTGTTAATCGACTTGTTAGTCGTACTGAGCTGCACGTGAAACTGCGGTGTAAACATTTAGTTGTACTCGATTTATTGTAAGTTTATTACCAGCGCATTCTGCGATAAGGTGCAGCTTGGAACATATTTTTAAATATAAACACAAAAATTCAAACAACCGACTATAATAACAGCTAAGAAGCAACTTTTAATTGGACGGCGCGCTTGACAGTTAACCTCAAACCACTAAAAGTTGCCTTTTTTAGCTGAACGCCATACAAGAAGATGTTTCCGTTACAATGTAGGTAAGTGTATCAGTGTCAAAAAAAAAACATGACAAATACAATGGCTAGCACTCTTTTAACTGGCCATTCGTACATCGTGTCAAGTTTGTGATAAGGGTGTGCCATATTTTTTATTCATTGTATCAGAGTGTCAGGTAAGTCAAAATATCGTTTGTATCTGTTTAACGTAGCGTCACGTATACAACGCGTTGTCCGTCCTCGGTGTTACCACCATCCATTTTTGTTTCAGTAGCACATAACAAAAAGCACTCTTTGCCATCGGGCGATCCCTCGGCGATAATACATCATCGAAATTGGTAACATGAGCTCTGCGGAACCAAGACTGAGTGGCACGTAGGTTGGGATTTATTACGTTCTGTGCTAGGGGAGACTGGGGATGCCAATGAAAGAAAGAAGTGTTACATTCAAACAATACCATGAAATGCAATAATAAATTAGCAGGAAGAAGTCATTTTTTGCGGACACGCCCCTTCCATTTCTATTAGTTCATGCTTCTACTAATATAAAAAGCTTTAATTCTCACAATAGGTACTGTCAATGTAACGTTCCCACTCTGGCACTACCGACCCCGTTCTCCCCTACAGGTTGATGTTTGAACAAATGTTTACCGCCTACAGAGTTTGATATGAAATTGGAGCAGAGGATTCACCGCTTTATAAATTCTGCAAGGTTTTATTCAGTAATGAATTTTGTAAAGATGAGTCAGCAAAGCAAATATTATATAGCTAAAGCTCCTAGTTGACCGAGCCTTTCTACGCACGAAATTAGATTCTCCCGAAATGAGGCCTTATCTGGAACTGGTATCCCTTATCCGGGATTTTAATCGATATTGTTCACGGCGTTTTGAACCAAGACATCACGAACAAAATTGAGTAGTTATTACTTTTTGGAATGTTACTACAATATAATTGTTCCGGTGTGGAGAGTAAGACAGCCGGTGTAATTACTAGCACAAGAGGCATTTCATCTTAGCTCTCTAGATTGGCAACGCATCTGCGAACCCTCCGGGGTTGCGGGTGTCTATGGGCAGTGGTGATCACTTACCATCAGGTGACACACTTGCTCGTATGCCTTCCTCGACGTATGTATTTTATTTAATAATATTCGTATGTTCATTAATAATATTTAGGTCTTAAGGTAGGTTTTTACATACAATATTTGTACATAAAAAGATAGTTTAAAAAATCTAAATATAAAATATACAAACCATATAAAAACCTCTAACTTAACCTCGTGAGGCACGTCAAATGCAGATCGTTTGAATTTGAAATTTGATGTCGTTAAAGAAAAGTGAACTTGAACATTAACTTTGACAATTTTGTACTAAATTTAGAATATTGGTACTCAAGAGGCTAGGGCCGCAGAGTGAGGAACTACCTTTAGTAGCTGACCCCTGAGCCAACCGTCAAGCGAGTCCTATCAGGTGTTGGTCGAGACTCTTCGCTATGAGGCCGTTCGCACATACGACGATAGGTAGGTACAATGACCGTCAAGAGGATTGATATTGCCATTTAACTGTCTAATGGTTGTGAACATAGACTGCGGGAATAGAACACAAACAATTTACAAACGGGTATTGGTTGAAAACTAGAAAATTGCATTTCACGGTGTACTCGTAAATCAACCTTTCATCCAATGTCAATTGAAGTTTTAGCAATTCTACTATAAAATAACCCCAAATTGTAAGCTAAATTGAATACTTCGTCATCATCATCATCTTCGTCATTCGCCATGTCTAAAAAAAACTTACCGCCGAAGCGTGTGCTCCCAGAGGAAGGACTACGAAGTAATCCGGAACATGTAGGTCTATACTCGTCTGACATACTTGACCTTATTTGATATTAATTTCAGCATGCTACCAGTGATGCCAGAAGGTTACTTTTGTAACCTTTTAGGTTACTTTTAGCTCTGCAAGGTTACGGCCGGGTTTCCCAGCTCAAAAGGTTACTATTAGGTTACTTTTGAACTCCTATCTTTATTTTCAAATATTACTTTAAGCGCTGTTATCTAAATTTATAAAATGTCCGGCTGACGCTTTAACTACGTAAAATGGAACGTGCGATTGACGTAAAAATAGCTCAGCTACCGCGAAGCACGATCGTATCTTGCCGTCTCTTTCAATTATATGATGACAAAAGAGTGAAAGGGACTTCCACAAAATGAAACATTTGGTTTGGCGGCAAGTCTTCGGGTGGAGGGGTAATTAAATGAAATTGAACCGGAAATCGGAAGAAAATGCAATCGAACTATATGCACGCTCTCACTTTTTATATGGAAGTAAAAGGGATGACACGCAAACAAACTTCCGATTGTAATTTTCGATAGCTTAGTAAGGAAAGCACATCATTTCACTTTGACATTTTGTTCACTAAAAGAAAGGTTGCATTGCAGGTTGCAAACAAAGTTGTACCTACTTACGGCAAGTATTGTTTTTGTTCGGTTTTTAAAGTATTAAACACTGTTTCAGTGGTTGGTTAATGGTTAGTTTGGATATTTATTGTTCTAACCGACCGAAGACCGAACTGATAATTTGATTGGCTATATCAGAGAGAAGTCTGGTCAGTGAATTGAATACTTCTTTATTTATTTTGTTATTAATAATCTAACATGGTTGTCTTTCCTAATCTATAAGCGGACTATGTTTTTTCATTTAAGTTGCGTACAATGGAAACAGAGGTACATTAGCGAAATACTAAATTAAATAATTTTGTATGCAACTTTGTATTTCGTCGATCGAGTTTGTATCTTCAAAGTTTTTCTGTTTCGCGGCGTCCAAATGAAAACAACTCTGATCTGGGACCCCCCTCCCTTTACATGTTGAAGATATTAATAGGTTACACAATACCTAGTATATAATAATCAGTAAGATATTTCCCATCACCAACGCTGTGCTGGAATACATTTTGGTTCAAAAGTTTTTAGACAAAGACAATAGGGCTGAAAGGTTACTAAATTACAATGTTTGTTAATTTATTCTTTATACAAAAAGTGGCAGAAAATGTGCTTAATTATAAATTAACAATTTAGGCGCTAGTGTTTAAAAAATGTGCTAAATTTATTGCTCAGGATTAGGCCCTTATTACACCATACAATAATTATTATCGTGATATCTTTCTACCTGTCTCTACCTCTTTGCATGTTATAGAAAGAAACAGCTAGCGAGTTATTGCGTGATATTTATTGCCCGCTCTACTCTTAGCCCGCGGAAACAGCGCACGCGAAGTTGGGAAGGTTTCGCAAGATTTTCGAATTGGGTCCACACTTCGCGTTCGCGGACTTTCACGGCTTTCGCGCGCGATCCGCGGGCTACGTGTACAGCGGGCATAACGTGCGCCGTAACGCGTAATACGGCATAGTCGGGATACGGGTATACGGGCCAAACTTCACTACATTTATAAATATGGCGGCGGTTGGTGTTGGTGTTGCCTGCTTTAATGTATTTTTTGGTTTTGGGAGATTTTGCAGTGACACTAGTATTTTACTAATTTTATTATTTTTTATTTCTACGAAGTAGGATACGGCTACTGATAATGCACACAAATATCTATCAATTGAAAATATCGTTAGTTTGGCTATTGCTTACGCAAACGGAATATCAATCAAGTCACAAAAGCGCAGTACCTAAATTCGTAGAAATAAACCTGTTCAAGGAATTTATTATTGTTTATATAGTTATTACTTTTGTTTTCATGCTGGCGGTGTTGGTTACTTCTGTGTGGCATGGCTTTATAATATTCTACTAACAAGAAATTGTCGTAAGTCATGGAAAAGATTTTGGTGACATCAAAGTCTAAAAGACAAGGAGATGATGACACGGTTAGTACGACTCAGGAACAGATAGAAGAGGCCCCTCCATCAAAAAAAAGAAAACTACAGTACCGTGATTTCAATGACAAATGGTTAATGGATAATACGTTTAAAAATTGGATTTCAAAAAAAGAGCAAGATTGTGGTTCGTTTGTTGCCTTTTGCAAGGTGTGTAATTGTGATGTGATAAACCATAAACCAGCTCTAATAAAGCACTCGAAAACTGCTAAACATATCCAGATTATAAACGCCATTGCACAAACGATACCTATCCAACAGATAATGAAACCCAAGAAAGAAGACGAAATGAAAAAAAGAGCTGAATTGAAAATTTCTGCATTTTTAGCACAAAACAACCTGCCACTATCTTTATCAGACAATTTAATACCATTTTTAGCGGATACTTTCCCAGACTCAGATATAATAAAATCACTTCAACTTGGGAGGGCGAAAGCTACCAACACAATAATAAGTGTGCTCGGTCCTATGTTTACCGAAGAATTAGTCAACAAATTAAAAAAAAAAACCATTTAGCATTATTATGGACGAAACCACAGATATAAGTGTAACAAAACAATGTGCATTAACGGTTATCTATGACGACTCAAATCACGTTCGCACACAATTCCTCAAAATGTATGAGGTTGAATCTGGTAAGGCAGAAGATCTCGCGAACGGATTGTTAAATTGGCTTTGAGACAGACAAATACCCCTACAAAATTTCGTTGGTTTCGCATCGGATACTACGTATAGTATGGTCGGGCAACACAACTCCGTGTTTTCGCATTTGAAAGACAAAATTCATCACTTAGCGTGTATAAGGTGTAGCTGCCATATTATACACCTTGTCGCCTCTAAAGCTTGCCTGAAGCTGCCGAGGTCTGTCGAAGACCTATTAAGAAGTATTGGCGCACATTTTAATCGAAGTTCGTCAAGACAACATAAACTGAGGGAATTCCAAGAATTCTTTCAAGTGGAGCTGCATACAATTTTAAGCCCAGCCACCACACGATGGTTATCGCTACAAGCTTGTGTTGATAGAACGTTGGAGCAGTATGACGTTTTAAGCGAATATTTCAAAGTAGAAATGTTTGAAGATCCCAGTAGAGTAACGGAAGATATATTAGCTACCCTTGACAATAAATTTACGAAAATTTACTTAGAGTTTATGTCATATGTGCTAAGCCTGTTCAATGATTTCAATACGCTTTTCCAATCCCAAACACCATTGTTGCATCAGGTCAAACCAGAAGTTCACAATAAGTTCATAATAAAAAATATATCCAGCAATTACATGCAACTAAATTATTGCAAAACGAGTGATGCCTATGAGATCGAAAATGCAAATCCTAGATTTTTTTTACCACTTGAAAAACTTTACGTAGGAGTGACAGCTCAAGCGTCATTGGACGGACGAGCTTGAAAAAGAATTGCCACAAACCAAAACTCAAATTCAAGATTTCAGAAAGTCATGTTAATAATTCTATATAGAAGCCATAAAGCAGCTGAAGCAACGCTTCGATTTTTCCGATCCACTATTCAACATTTTAGAAAAAGTTACAAATCCAAAGCAAGCTCAGAAATATGAAATCAAAAACTCAATACTCAATACTTTATTGCACATAATGGTTTTACAGATGGTATGATTTAATCTAGATCACATTATGTACCCTGTTGGGCGCAGCAATTAAGACTATATTAAATTTTTTATTATTCATTTAATTATTAATTGATTACTAATTACTATTAACACTAATTATTTGGTTATTAAATTATTATTTATTATTAATTTATATGCTTTGGATTGGTTACTTAGTAGTTAGTAGATGCATAATGTATATTACATGCATTGCTTACATTACATTGATTAGTAGGTACACATGCATACTACAATTTATCCTCTTAAATATTCTTGAACACTGTAATACGCTTTTTTATTTAGAAGATGTTTTAAATTATTTATAAATACTGTATCTTTTTCCTCGTCTTTAATTTTTTCAGGTAATTTATTATATAATTTTATGGACATTACTAAAGCGCCAGTCGAATGCATTTTTAGCTTTGAAGACGGTAGCATTAGTCTATTCTTAAATCGTATGGCATATTTGTTTAGTACCTTCTCTCGTTTGGTATAGTATTCGGGATATCTCCGAACGAACTTACACATTTCCAGAATATATATACACGGAAGGGTGAGTATGTTGTGTTCTTTAAAGTGAGATTTGCAACTGTCTGTCTGCTTAATATTTGCTAAAATTCGGATCAGTTTTTTTTGGAGAACGAAAAGGCCTGGAAACCTGTCTGATGCAATCACAAGATTTCCCCAACTAAAAAAAGAAGTAAACGTCGAAGAGCTTAATAAAGAGTGGAAGAAGCACGCATTTTTAGATTTTGATGAACTTAACATATCACCAGAGTTAAGTATAGAGGATTACTGGTCAAAAATATTTAAAATTAAAAAAATGGAGGAGAGACGGAGTTTCCCAATTTAAAAAAAGTCATTATGCTCTTGTTGGTTTTACCATTTTCAAACGCCAGCGTTGAACGAGATTTCAGCCAACTTAAATTAATAAAATGTGACAGTAGGAATAGGCTTAGCACTGAAACGATTTCAGCTTTGATGGCAGTCAAAGGATCCATTAAAAATGCAGCTACATTTGAACCATCGAAGCCAATGTTGCAAGCTGCAATCAAATATAACAAGTTCAATGAGAGAGCTGGAGGTACTGTAATACAAATACTCTAGTGTTTTATACTTAAAAAATAAATGCAATATCGTATTTGTATTGATTTAAACTTTCGCGATTTTCACACATCATGATGCTCGGGACTCAATCGCGTAAAAAATATATTTAAATTTAAATACCGCGACGTTTCGCGTCCATGGTCTCGAAAGTTCAGTCCCGTCCCGTCCCCCCCCCCCCCCCCTCGACTCATGATAATACCGTATTTTTATATAAATTTAATCTTCATTTCAGATCGTAATTAGCAGCTCCTACATAATCATAAGTCATAACTTAAAAAGGAAAACAAAAAAAAAAGAAAAGGGGAAACAACGACTCAGTAGGTAAGTTTTTCCCCATGATAATAGTAATAAAACGCATGGTTACATTAGTTATATATACGCGGCATTGCCTTACGTGGGCGAAAAATTGGTCTAGTGACTTTTGATTTCATCTCTGGAAAAAATTTCATAAAAAAATGTCTTAAATGTACACTAAGTTAGACTCTGTCGATTCAGGTGGTCCGTTTTTAATAATGACGAGTCTTTTGATATAATCAATCACCAATATAAAACGGTCAATAGTATTTGGTAACTTTTCTTGGCAAAAGGTAACTTTTTGATCACACCGGGGTAACTTTTTGAAAATTAGGTCTGGCAACACTGCATGCTACCCTATACCCTAATACAGACGATATAGCCAAATTTTTAACCCTTTGACGCAAAAAGAGGGTGTTATAAGTTTGGCCGCTATGTGTGTCTGTCTATAGAACCGTTGCTCTTAAACGGTTGAACCGATTTGAATGCGGTTGATTTTATTGAAAGCAGGTTTTCTAGCGATGGTTCTTAGATATGTTTTATCAAAATCGGTTCTGCTGTTTTTGAGATATGACATTCTGAAATGAAAATGTCGGTGTGGGTTTTATCAAGTTCAAATAAAAAACGTGAGAGCACGTTAACGTCTTCAGTATACTTTCGGGAACCAGAACGTAAAAAGTGCCAAAAATATACATATTTAAATTTAAAAAACCCCCGACATTTAAAAGACCAGTACCAGAAATTGTATTTTTTTTAACTTTTTATAGGTTTTTTTTATGTTGGGTGGCCTTTTTATCTTGGCCAGTAAATTAACTTGTGTTGGGTATGATGTTGATGCAGAAATGGTGTCACCGTTGAAATTCCCTAAAACGTAACTTTAATTAGTTGGGGAATTACACGTCAAAATTTTTGCTATGGGTAAAAAGTTATCTTATCCCCTCTGTCCACTAGGATCCTAGTACACTTTTTCTCTACCTGAGTCCATCGTGCCAGTCAATTCCAAATAATGGATTCTAAGACACTTTAAGGTGCACTTGGATCTGAGTTTTATACGCTAACGCTAATTTAAATTATACTTAAAGTATGAAAGAAATGTACTTCTTTTTGTTCTACATTTCCTAATGTTATGCTTTTACCACTTCAGAATGCAGCGGCAAGTCTGGCAGCACTTTATTGACTAATTTCCCCTTTCAAACGTGTAATGATAACTTTTAACACTAATAAATGAAACAAAATTGTATATTTTTGTAGTATAAACAGACTCTATAACAACAAAAGATACTGGGATACCAAATCAAACCATGGAAGTTGATCAACAAGCAGGTAGCAGTAGAAAGAGGGTCGTAGATGCAGATAACACAAGCGCAGAGGTCCCCGACCCTAAGAGGCCAAGGATTAACTTGAACGGAGAGGTAAAAGAAAGGGTGCTTAAATACATTTTGCTAAGAGCGCTGAAACTATATCTTACCATGAAAACCAAGCACTCAGCAGTAAAACCCGGCAGCCTGAAACACTTTGAACGCTTTGCGCGCGCGTGACTATGAATAACTACCAAATCATTCACCATTACTAGGGACGATCTGCTAGTTTTATTAGGTTTAATACCTAGTTTAGCTCTTTATTTATTAACATAAAAATAAATTATTAGTATCAAAACCGCCTTCCAAAAAAACCTTAAAAATAAAACAAAATAATCCTCTAAAGTTTTATGGCCTAAGCACTAGCAGAAATTATTGTTAAAAGATTTTTATTTCACAATTGTATGTTGATTTAACATTTTTAAAATTATCCTCCAACTCCTAACCGTTAAGGAGTTGTACCTTCCGTCATCAGCTCATCAACATGGGATGAAGACTACCAGACGCAAATACTTGAATAGCCTTAGAAAATGTATGAAACACATAATACGTGCCTATAAAATTTGAGGGTTGCCATCGATTTCCCTGGGATCCCATCATCAGATCATGACTTGGTGACAATGGGACCACCTCAGGAGTATACCCTTTCGAATAAAATAAGAATTTAAAAAATCGGTCTACAATTGACGGAGTAATCGATGTAGATACATAAAAAAATACAGTGGAACGTAGAACCTCCTCCTTTTTTGAAGTCCGTTAAAAATAAACAACGTGTCGTCAATTAATATTTTAAGGTCTACCTATTCAGGTACAATTACATTACACTGATAGTAATAACATTTTTATTTATGCGATTAATTTTCATCATTTTCTCATGGATTCGATCATTAGGTTTTGATGAAAATGAGATCACCTTGAAAGTATCCTGATTTCAATCTAAAATAAGAAAAAGTTTATCGATCGTCATTATAGAGGTACACCAGACAAATTGAGGATCTCCTCCTACTTAGTTCTGAAACCAGTTAATAACGCAGCTAATTTCAGAGCTACATTACTTGATAATCACTTTGTAGCATTGTACATAGTGAAATAAACGGATCGCTCGCGGTGTATATTAATCGTGATTTGTGGATTCGTAGGTCTTATATACATGAGTGATCCGTTTTTTTTTCACTATGATTGAGTCTCACCGTAGTTTCATGTCTATTCCGATTAAATAAAAGCGATAAGTACAATAACCACACCCCGTTATCAGTGTTGCGAATTCATTGAAACTAAGTCATATTTATTTCGTTGTCAATGTGACATATATTGGTATAAAAAACGTTTTTGTTACAAGAATATTTCTTCAGGTAAAACAACAGCCCTGCCAGGACAATGCCCCCGAACTGTTTTAAGTATATTAAAAAAAAACAGATTTGTATAACTTCATTAGTTTCCTGAATAAACTTTTAAGAGTTTTTCGAGTTTTCCAATTTCACCATCGGCTCTGTTTCAAACTGGGAAAATTCACCGAAATCATTAAGGAGATTCATGATTTTAACTGAATAAGAAGTAAACGAATTATATTGATATACTACATTAATCGTTATTGACAAATAAATGACACATCACCTATTACGGAGTTCTAAAACAGAATAAAATCTCTTTTAAGTCCGTATACTTGCTTACAACATTTAAATAAAAAAGTGAGTTGTGAAGTTCACATCAAATAGACTAGGTGACTTAAGGATTACAGGTTAATTTCGTATTGTACAATTTTGTTTCATTATTCGAAAACTGTTTAATCTTTTTTTATCAAAGTATAATACATAATATAGGTATATGTCAAGAAAATGTGCAGTGCCATCCCTAGCGATTTCAATGAATCTGCATCACTGATAACGGGGTATGCTAATAACGAGTATCTGTTCGTGTTTCGAATAGTTTAATTGAAACATTCTTTCAGTAAAAAGTGAAAACTGAAACAAGAAAATAAAATTATGACTGACAACTGGGTTTCGATAACATTGTTGAAAACTGACTGACGGAACAATGTCAGGCAGTCTGCATTCGATCATGCCTGATAAGGACGCGCAATTCCCCACCAAATGTAGAGATCCACCGTTCAGGATAATATTACCGCATTAAATTGGAGAAACATTTTTAAATAAAACTTCGAGCCTTTGACCTTTAAACAAATAAAAAAATAGCCATCATAAAGAAAGTTTAATTCAAAAATCCACATCGAAACTAGCCAATTACTTACAAAAAAAACTGACCATGTATTTTGTCTTACACTACACTTTATTCTTATAATGATTTATGCTATATTTTTTATACTTTATATTATATTTAATTTTTGTACAATTTTTTTTAGTATGATGAACAAGATCCACTAGCCTATCACGGCTTTTTAAGACCAGAGCACTGGCTCTCAAGCGGAGGGTCGTGGCTTTTTTAACATGAAACTACCGTGAGATTCATTCACAGTGAAATAAACGGATCACTCACGTACGTCAGTCGAGTATAGCCCGACTTGTTTCGGACTAATCAGTAGTCCTTCCTCTAGGAGAACAAAGTTTTTCGGAATATATGTGCGGAAATACATTTGTAATTTATCATGAGCTTTTCGGTGCTGGTGAGGATGAAACAAGATCCAATTGACACAGAAGTGTTATTTATTATGAGAAAAGTATCAAATGCTTAACATGTATTTTTTAAAGAAACATAGATAATAATACAATAAAACTAAAAACTATGTACAAAATTAAACTAAGCCTAACCTAACCTATAAATAAAAAATCCCCCCCAGGTCACAGTCGCTGCTCATTGTGCCCAGTAGGCTGGCAGCGTTGCCGCGTTGTATCGCAAGGCTAATTCTTCGCTCAAAATAGCTGCCAGCCCGCTGGTCACCGGAAACATCTATCAGGCGCGTGGATATCTCCTTGGCGATATCTCGCGCGCCTGGGCCCCACGGTCCCAGAGTTTCAACTCCAAACGGCGCAAAGATGTAACCCTCTCCAAGAGCTGCATATTTGCGACGTTTCGAGTTGCTCTGCAGTTGCTGCCGCAGTGCCGGCCTTTCTGCAAGTGGCTGGGACGTGTGATGCCGTGAGGGTGTCCACGCACGTGGCGTCCCAGACTAGTGTCCTGCCTTGCTTCCAAGGAACGACTGTCATGCCATCCGGCCGCTTGCCATCGTCACGTGCGATACCGTTCGGCTCTAAAATGGCCGGCACGTTGACAGTGGCAAGGGCCCTCCGGATGACGTCGTTCAGGGAAGCATGACGGGACAGGCGGCCGGCGCTTCTTTGGCAGGAGAGGCCGTGGTGGAGTAAGATGTCGACCTTAGAGCCGCAGCGACAGTGATGTACTTCGTTCGTTTTTATACCTAGTCGCAGGCTAACGGAAAGAGTGAGGGTGGTCTTATCCAAAAGAGTGCCAATGTTTTTGGATGGAAGTGCATGTAGCCAAAGTCCTGATTCATTTTGAGATACAGGCAAAAGGCGAGCACATTCTGCTGGGTTTTGGGCAGTGTCAAGGAGCTCCTTAAACACTACCGCGCAGTGTGGCTCATCCCAAAGTTTTTGTGATTTTAATGACATGGGTAACGGTGTACTGGGTGGGCAGGTCGAGATCCAGGCGTTTTCAGCTTCATCCAGACACGCAATATCCTGGTTATCAGCAGGTTGGCCGATGATTTTGTTAACTAGGGCTTGCGTGTTATGGATAGAAGATAAAAAAGCGGGAAGTGCGACGCTGGGGATTTGTCGTATGCCCAGGCCCCCGTGCCGGATCGGGAGGGAGGCCTGAATCCACGCGCGATCGTCCAAAGTGAATGTTAAGGATGGAGGTGAGGGTGGATTTCAACTGTAGGTCTAAAGGCTCTATTAGGTGAATGAATTTCCAAAGAGGGCTGCATCTCAGTATGTAAGTAAATTTGGGAATAAAAAGACAAAATTTTAGTATGAAAATAGCTATATGTGCATTAATTTTGTAAAGGCGATCCGAATGTTCTTTGTGAATGCTAAGGTGTTCCTCAACGAGCGGCGGTATCGATTCGGGGTAGATTGGGGCACCCAGGAGGCGAAGAGAGCTCTTGTCAATAATTTTGATATTAGGTGCTAAATAGTTGAATTTAGAGATTAGGTCGGTTATATAGGGTAAGGAGTTCGGATTTTTAATAAATAGTTCACATTTTGCAAAATTTAAATCTAAACCAATTGTTTTGAAAGAGGTAATAAGAGTATTCAAATCGTCCAGGACTGTGCTTGCCTCCTCTCCCAGGGTGCCGTCGTCAAGGTACCAGGAATTAAATTTGGAATTTAATGAAGAAATGACCGGGTGAATTGCGAGGCTAAAAATGGTTGGCCCAAGAGGATCCCCCTGCTGACAGCCGATTGCAGAAGACAAGGTGTGACTTTTGAATAAAAGATGAGAGGGTTGATGATAACATTGCCAAAGGTAACAATAAATTTCTGGGGTATCTATTTTGACTTGAGTTAGCAGAGCTCCTCTGTCCAGCGAATTGAATGCGTTTTTGACATCCACCTTAAGCAGCACCTCACAGCCGTTACCCTCAAGAAAAGTACGAGCGGCGTGTACCGCAGCTTCACATCCTCCCTTACTTCCGAAACCTAATTGGTGAGGTTGAAATTTAGAAATCAATTTAGGGAGGACATGTCTGTAAGATAATTTTGAAGTTAAACGTCGAAAAGTTAATCCTACGGCAATTGGCCTAATTCCTCCGTCTTTTTTTCTAAGGGCCCATAAATTTGCGCCGTAAACGACGCCTACTATCTCACCGCAAACCTTGCCTGATAGCATAAGATTTACTAGCTCGGTAATGCTCTTTAATAAAGTCTCGCCTACGTCACCTGTTGAACAGTTGACGAGGTCCTTCAGGTGTTGTGGACACAGGCCGTCGAGTCCACCGGCAGAACCATTTTTGAAGGACATTATCGCAGCTAATACTTCTCTGGGATTGACGGTGAGGTGCGGGTCATGAGTGTTGCTGCTGAAGGTGGATGTTTGCTCTGTAGGGCGGATAATGTATCAGGTGAGTCCGGGGCGATGACGTCGCTGGAGAATAGCAAGCGGGCGGCTCCCTTAAGATCACCATCGTCGACTTTTTGTTCAACTTTGCGAAATACGTGGTTTTGATTTAGTGTGCCAAAACGAGGGTTCGACTGATCGGTGGTCAAACTCACTGGGTTAATGCAGTTTGCCTTGATATTTTTTGCAAGAGAACCGCCATTCGCCTTGCACACAGAAAATTCAAAATTCAAAATTTTATTCAGCAAATAGGCAGTTGAATGCTCTTTTACACGTCATTTTTTTTTGAGTCTACCAGCGCTTTCGGAAAGACCATGATTGCCAAGAAGAATGCGCCGCAAGAAACTTGGCACAAAGTCATTTTTTCTAAAAACAAGTTACATTAGCTCTTACAATACGCAATTACAGACAAACCACACAGATAAACCTCACTCTGTCATTAAAAGATTAAGAGAGAAAAAAAATACCGCATTTTAGAAACAAGTGTAAAAAGTAATTATTAAAACAGCAAAACCAGAACACTTTACTTTACTGGCACGTTTTAATAGAGCAGGAGATGTATAGGGTCTCCAGGTCAAATATCTGTGAAAATTTAAATTACAAAGGGATGTATAGGGTCCCAGAATTAATACTATAATATAATACTTAGTCTAAATGGCTTAGAGATGTATAGTCTCTAGGGTCAATTTAAACTAAATTTAAAATCAGCAGAGGTGTAAAACGCCTCCACGGTCAAATAATAAGTATAATAATACATATACATAAACTGGAGATGTATATGGTCTCCAAATGTCAAATAACAAAAATTGATGAAATATACATTTCATGTCATCATGTCAAATAAATAAAACATTATTTTTGTCAATTGTATTACAATTAGTACGCAGCGGACAACGGCAACAGAGCCGGACACCATACACGAATATCTTCGGGACGCAGCCAAGTCACATTGATGTCCTAATTATCTTCTGTTTTCAGCCTTGGCCAGGTGGTGCCATCACATAAGTATTCATCCACTTTGTAGTATGCTTTTTTCAAGAGAGCGGCCTTTATGTATCTTTTAAATGAATTGTGAGGCAATTCCCATGCATCTACAGGCACTTTATTGTAGAACCTCACGCAATTTCCCAAAAAAGACTTACTGACTTTTCGTAGACGAAATTTAGGGACGGCAAGTTTATGCTTATTCCGAGTGTTGAAACCATGCACATCCGACACTTTCTTGAAAGATTTGATGTTCTTGTGTGTATACAATATTACATCATATATATACTGAGAAGCTACTGTAAGGATGTCGATTTCTTTAAAGCGTTCTCTAAGTGAATCTCGGGAGCCAAGATTGTAAATAGACCGGATCGCCCTCTTCTGCAGGATAAAGATTGTCTCTATGTCGGCCGCCTTGCCCCAAATTAGGATGCCATAAGACATAATGCTGTGAAAATAACTGAAGTAAACTAACCGCGCCGTTTCTACATTGGTGAATTGCCGGATTCTTCGTACAGCATAAGCGGCAGAGCTCAATCTACCAGCAAGACCAGATAGGTGTGGGCTCCATTGCAAATTGCGATCTAAGGTAAGCCCGAGAAAAACAGTCTCATCCACGAGGTTCAGCTTCTCTCCATTTAATCTGATAGTAGTGTCAACCTGTCTTACATTAGGCAACGAAAATTTTATACATTTCGTTTTAGCTGCATTCAATAGTAAATTGTTTGCAGTAAACCATTTCAGCACATCTCTTAGAGTCTCATTGATGTGACTTTGATCTTCCTGTTGCCTGTTGACTTTAAAAATGAGAGAGGTATCATCAGCGAACAGTACTATGTCACATTTGTGTTCTAGCAGCTGGGGCAAGTCATTTATGTACACCAAGAAGAGAAACGGACCCAAAATAGAGCCCTGTGGTACTAGAAGTTAGTTACCTTGTTAGAGACGTAAGCTAACTTTCTTATCGTAGGTATACCAGATGCCTTATTCTTTTTAACTTTTCTTTGGGTCTACGTCTCTGATGTGATGCCCTGTCTATTATTAGAGGGTTAACTGGAAGGGATTCCTTTAACGAATAAATAAGCCTTTGTACATCTCTTTTGTACTATATATTAACACTTTTCTGCACAACTTTTATTTACATTAAATCTACATTTTTAAATTGTGCAACATTACAGATTAGTGTAGGTAACTCAATATAAAGTGTATATACACTTTCACACACGCGAATGGCGTGAACCTTTCATGAAATGCGTAAGGTTATATATTAGAATATCTGAACTTGATTTACCCAATGCCGACATACCTAAAGATCGTTTCACCTAAGTGTTGAATGACCGAAACTTCTAATGCCTAAGCATAAAAGCTCTAATAAACGAAATACCTAATGGATCAAGTTCCTAATAGACGATACACCTAAAGTTGATATGCCTAAAACAACATTCCTATGAACAGAATACCTAAACAATGTATCGGAAGCTCGAAAAACATGGGTTAGGTTAGGTTAGAGCTGCGTCAATTCGCAAAGCGCCTCAGCCACGAGTAAAAGGACTCCGTAACCTTGCATCATAAAAAAGTTAAAAATACCAATCATGTCACGAGACAATGTCGACGGAGATCCTATTCCGCGTGCTTTAGGCTCTTCGCGCCTTGACGCAATACTAACCAAACCACCTAAACAGCAACACAAACAATAAAACCAAAACCATCAAAATACCAAATCGACGATGTACCTAAAGCTAATTAACCCAACGCCAACACTCCTACAGCCGAAATACCTAAATTAAAGCACCTGTTGGTCGGTTCACCTAAATATGAAATACCTGCCAGTATTCGCTTTTTTCATAATTTTACAACTCCTTGACGTGTTAGCTTTGGGATATACCATTTTTTGATATGCTATACTTTGATATATAATGCTAATTCAAAAACCATTGCGAGGAACAGGTTTTCTTAACAATTTCCAATCATCACATTTTGTTCTATGATTTTATTAATAAGTTATTGCTATTTTTTTCACTTAACTTTATTTTGACCTTAATCGTTGTGACGAAGACATATCGAAGACACGAGCTCGAAATATTTTTTGCTTAATCTGTGGCCTGTTGGGAGTCCTAATTACAGCTGTGTTGTACATATTCTTATTTTAACGTAACTTGTTTCAAAATAAAAGTAAAATAAAATAAATAAACACTTACGAAGCAAAAGCTGGTTTGATATTTAAATACATTAAATTAATCTCATCATTTCAATGTTCAAATTTAGCTAAAAAGGTCGCTTAACCTTTTCAACGCCTAGAGCCACTAAAGTGGTCGAGTGCTGTCGTGCCCACCACGCCAACAACACATAAAAAGGTCGGAATAAAGTTGTACTTTGATCATGAATAAAATCTATTATGACCTGCTTTGCTTTATTTTTACCGGCTTAAATTTTACATTAATTCATGTTTTGTTCCTTATAAGAATTGACGAATGTTTGGACAGCTCAAAATGTGAAAATTTCGGGATTATTTTTTGGATATGATTTGACGCAATAACGTCAGTGTCCCATACGCCAACAGCCCATAAAGTGGTCGCTAGTGCAGTCGCCGGAACTGTATTATTTATATTTGATTTTTGTGAAAATATTGTTAAGATGGTGTCTTTTCCAATAATTGTAACCCTATCTATTTTATAACATTAATTAAATCATCGTTTTAGCATATAAATCTACTTAAACAAAATTTAAGCCTAATAATTACAATTTACTGACATTGATCTGTCGATATAAAAATATATCCGTATAGCGTAACAGTCACTTCTCTATGATCTTGGGAAATCATAGTTCCTTATACGCCAACAACCACTTTAGAGGCTAGCCTATGACGTCATTGACGGTAAATAGTCTGTACTAGTGATGGCATAGTGGTGTAAATAAGAAACAAAATTACTAAAATGGAAAGGTCTGATCCGTTTTGTTACGTATGAGATTCATTACATTTGTGCAAAAGAGTATAGGAAGATAAAATCAAGATTTACACCTGCAAGTTATTACTGTACTGTGGGCTGGTGCCTATTTAGGCACCGCCGTTGGGTGAGTGTAGCCCTAGTTTTTAGACACTTTGCATTCGTATTTTAAAATCAACGAACACAATCATCAAACAATGAGCGGCCTCTTCACAGTACTGCAACTATGAGTAAGTAGCAGTTATCTGCATCTTTTTCTTGCATAAGAGATTGTCTTAAAACATGCTTCAATAACTTATAGGTGTAAATTCCGCTTTGCAATAGAGGCGGCAAAACTCCTTACAAGAAGTACTTATAATAAAACCTTATCAATGCAATTGTCTATCATTCCGGTTGTTAACTATTATGTCAGTAAGTGGGTAATTGTCATGTACTCTGTAGTGGACCTTTCGCTCTCGATATCTACAAAAAAATGTCTACTGCAGAAGAATTAATTCGTATTTTGAAAAGTGAAGACTGCGATGACTACGAGTTTGAACAAAACGAAGAATTAAATATTTTTGACGATATCGAGGATGAAAACGCACAATCTTGTTTGTGTAATAATCGCCAATCAAACATAAGAAAAATGCTCTTGTTAATTCCACCGGAAAATATAGAAATATTTTGGATTGCCGTGATGAATGTCCTTGAAAAACATATTTAACGGCATTTTTTATTGTAATGAAATAAACTGTATAAGTAGGTATATGTTGTTTTATTTATTGAAAATTTTATCATTATCATGTCTATTTTATTTGAGAATATTTACTTGCTGTAGTTATACCTACTCATTTGACATACTTTGTATACCATTTCTTTGAAACGTCATCAAGGGCAGTGTAAGTAGAACAAAACAAAATTACTTACTGGTTAATAAATGTAATAATTCGTTTATGCCATAACTCGGACGTGTTGCTGTTAGTAAAATAAGTTGTACTCACAGCAACACGCCCAAGTCACCATTTAAAGGACTTACGTCAATGTCAATAAGATTGCTTCAATGAGCACTCACTCTCGTACTACGATTAGTACGATTACCGAGGCTAGTAAATTTTATCGATAAATGTTTTGCACAGCACTACGAGATTCGTCATTTTTGATAAGGCAACAGCTCTTGGCGTGTGAATGATCACTTCATTCAAATATGAGAGCGTTGAAAAGGTTAAATTCACAACATCGAATGTCAGACTACGGTTTCGGACCATAAATTTTTTATCTGACAGCTTTTCTTGTGTCGCTTTGACGTTTTATTCAAACACGATTAATTTGTTTACGATATCTGAATAGAAATTTCAAACCCACCACGCATGAACAAAAATGCTTCATTATACAAAAATATAGGAACAGACACAAATGAGGAACATTAATATACACTAGTGATCGCTTAGAGTGATCCTCCGTGCGCGCAATATAAATACTTGCGAGTGTCACTAAAGACATGACAGTAATTTAAATCCAATATGACAACCATCAAACGCATATATTGTGAAAAATAAATAAATTAAAGTCAACAAAATACATCAAATTTTACCGTTTTACCATTTTTCATTTTTTTAACAAAATTATAAAAAAAAACCCGACTGAATAAACAATTAACTAAATATAAAAAAACTAGCTCATTTTAGTACTTTATGTTAAAATAGGCCACATTACTGATTTAGTTAAAAGAAGAGGCCAAAGAAGCTTCTTCAAGCTCAAGAAGCGTCAGCAGACATATCGCTTGACTTTATAAATTTTACTTTTGTACTGTTATTTGACACTTTTTCTCGAACAAAATGGAACTTAGTGTCGATATGTTTGGTCCTACCGTGATGCACAGGGTAGCTAGGTTCTGTGCACTCTGACTATCACTATAGAGTTATAGTAGGATATTGAGTGCTGCTACAGCATACCTGGGAGACAAAGTTACGCAGATATGTACCAAACATATCGACACTAAGTTCCATTTTATTCGAGAAAAGGTGTCAGATAACAGTATAAAATTAAAATTTATAAAGTCAAGCGATATGTCTGCTGACGTGCTAACCTAATGTTTGGGTAAAACTGCACATCAAACATGGCAGCATAATGCTGCTGCACGTCTTTTGATGAATTTGGATGATTAACCTATTTTTTGAAATTTCATTCTGGCTTTTTTCGTCTCTTTCTTTATGGGAATATTTTTTTTTTTAATTTGTGTTCAGCGAACGAAGTGCAAGGCTGACACTCAAAATGAGCTTGTGAGTCAGTTGTTGATTTTCCGTTAAAGGTGTACCAGAATTCCTTTAAACGTTTTTTTCCTTATGATTTTTTTCTCCGTTTTGATCGCGAAACGATCTTGTGGTGTTGGGAAAGTGCATACAGTTTTGCCTTTCGTATAATCGGCTTTCCACCACCCGCTGCGAGCTTGGAGCTCAATGTCATCGTTCCAGTTTTACAAAAAGCCGGATACTGTCTGCTAGTTTCGTGTATGTATTATCTGCTGTGCTATGTTTTTAGAATATAGTTTGGTGTTTCTTGTTCCAAGAATAAATATTCATAGTTAGTTTTTCTTTCCAGCTTCCACCAAACGGTGTAAAGTTCTCGATCATTTTCTTTTTAGCGAATTGTTTTTGCAGTCGAGTTTTTTGTTTTTAATTTTTGTATAGTCTGCCACGTTACGCTAAAATGCTTTTGAATATCACTATTGTTTTTTATTCGTAAACTTAATTACAACTCCTGTTCCGGCAGTAGAGAGAGGTTCAACGTTAACATGAATTTTCAATAACTCTACAACGAGAACGAGAAGGTTGATGCATAGGTAGGAAACTTTCACATACGATGTTGTTAGTTGTATTTTAACTTGTTCGCCGGTTTACCTAGACTATCAGCAATTTAATAAATTTACCTTAGAATACCAGTCTGTTGAAGGTAATAGTATTTAATTAAACGCCACAATAGAATTTCGTTCCTTGAAGGTAAATTTGCGCTCAATCTTGGTCTGCGGCGGCTTTGTTCGTAATGAAATAAGTCCTTGCAGATATTGTTGATATTAATTAGCAAGTACTATCCGTACTATCCGCTTACTTTGAAACTTCCTGTGTAACTTACGTGTCATAATTAGAGTGAAGCAATTATCATGATCAGAATAGACTAGCTTATAATTATAGATACGTAATATCTAATGGTCGCCTTGTTTTCCTGTCGTATTTTCGTCTTACTCTTTTACCAGGTTTATCTACCGACCCGTTCATTTTATGCGCTACTACTTGCGGTCGTGCATACCTCGCTTTACCAGTTAACTAGCGACCGTATAAATCCAATAAACTTTATGTAGCAAATAGCCATCGACTTGAGAAGAATTTTAAGATAAGCGTAGTCTACAAAAGTGTTTTAATTTTTTTAATGATAGAGTGAGGTTTCTTTGTGTAATTTATCTGTGGTTACTTATTGTAAGAGCTAATGTAACTTGTTTTTAGAAAAAAATAACTTTGTGCCAAGTTTCTTGCGGCGCATTCTTCTTGGCAATCATGGTCTTTCCGAAAGCGCTGGTAGGTAGGCTCAAAATAATTACGTGTAAAAGAGCATTCAACTGCCTATTTGCTGAATAAAATTTCGAATTTTGTTTTAACTGAAACGCCTTTAAGTGATTTTATTAATTAAATTCATGTTAAAAAACGAGCCTACCTATTCCTTAAAAGGCTGGCAACACATCTGTGATTCCCCTCGGGTTGCAGGTGTTCATGGGCGGCGGTGATTGCTTTACATCAGGTGACCCGCCTGCTTAATTAAAAAAACTCTGGAGTTTAGTCACCTTATTTTTTTACCATATGAGATATAATGAAAACTCTTTTGCTGCTGAAAGCCCAATACCTTAATTATTCAGCTGCCTCGACAAAAAGCGAATCAAATGGCTGCTTTCCATTGTTATGTACATAGACTACTAACTGTACCTCTTTCGAAAGGGCATTATGATTCTGAGTTACATACTATATATCAGATAGCAACAACAAATGGTTATAGTACAGCAATGGTTAATAGTCTGGTTCAAAAGAAGCAGGGACGGATAGTGAATAGCATGCTTTACTCTGCGTTGCCATCTCAGCCTACTAACAAATTTAGATCTAGTATTACTTATGTTGGCCGGTTGTCTGACAAGATTTATAATATTTTAAAATCAAATAACATCAATGTTGCCTTTAAGACTACTAATTCTTTACGTTCTAGACTTTGTAATAACAAAGAAAAGGTGGATAAAGGGAACAGGTCGGGCGTATATAAACTCACTTGTGGCGACTGTAGTCAAGTATACATTGGACAAACCGGTCGAAGCTTTGATACTAGATTTAAAGAGCATGTCTCGTCATATAGGCATGATCATCCAGAGAAATCAAACTTTGCCAAGCATTTATTAGAAACGAATCATTCGTTGTTAGACTCAGATACGTACGAAATTTTACATTATTGTGATAAGGGTTTGCGGCTATCGGTTTTAGAACAATTGGAAATAATTAGGTACAACAACATGGGGTCTATTATTAATGAACAAGTTAATTTGGTTTCTTCGCCTTTGTTACGACTTGGTTCTAATTTTAATAATGTGTCATAGTAATAATGAGAACATGACTTCTCTTTTTACCGTACTCGGTTAAAAATAACGGGGTACCTGGCGTAGATTAAAAATAAAAATAAAAAGGGTAGTTTGGAATTCATTTCTTAAAAAAGGGTAGTTTAGGACTTACATAAAAGGGTAGTTTGGAATTTATAAAATATTAGTGGGTACGTTGGTTTTGTCATTAACTAAGTTGAGTACATGGTTTACATATGTCAGTAGTGGAAGTGGTGGCATGTTGAGCGGTTGTTGTTGTGCTTCGTAAATGGCCTCGTGGAGAGTGCCGAAACGCGTCAGCGTTTAGTATAGTGGTGGTGGTGATAGTTGGGTCTGTGTGGCATGTGTTGATTCGTGTAGCAGTGGAGGTGGAGGTGTTGCATGGAAACATACATTTGCCGCACAGATATAACTATTTGTCATTAGTGGTCGCGGGTGAGCAAAGTAATTGTTTTTTAGTTCATAAATATGGACCTCCGCAAAGTAACGCCTGATTCAATAAATTATTTAAAATCGGCAAGCGTAGCCGTACAGGCACGTTTATATATCAAGTTAACAAAACAACACCGTTTAGCTGTTCAAAACATTTGGTTTAATCAACGTTGTAAGCATTTAAATGTTGTACCAAATTATATAAATTTACATAGCAATAACACTAGTAGGGCCGCTACGATAGCAATAAATAAGGCTCGCAAGATTTGGTTAAATGAGGAGTCTCGTCATTGGTTTTGTGTTAGAGATAATTTAAAATTACATCTTAGAGTACTACATTCGGAACTGGTATTTAAATTGCATAATATTGAGTTTGATACTTTGGACCAAAAGGCGAGATATTTTGCTTCGGTGCAGGCACATAAAAAGTATGTTACCCAAACTAATAAATTGCGTAGGCTTACGCGAAATGGAACTCAGTCTCTTTTGAACAACAATAATAGTGAGTCAAGTAACGGTAACGGTTTCTACCCTCGAGTTAAAAATCTCACTAATGTCGAATTTGTAGAAGGTGAAGTGCAGTTATTGGAAAAAGGTTTGAAATATAACCTACCCTCTAAATTTAGTCAGAAATTAGTGGAGGGTTTGGCGGTAGATTCTGAGGTTGCGATTGTTTGTAATCGCGGTGACTTTGATACTAAGGTTTTGGTTGCTAATTCATTAAAAAATACAACTTCTACTGGGGGTATTTCGGATGTTGGTGACTTGCATTCATTACGTTCTATTCAGCAAAAGGTCCATGACAATGATTTGGTAATTTCTAAGGCCGATAAGGGCAATTGTATTGTTGTTTTAGAAAGGGGTCAATATAATGATAAAGTAAATGACATCATTCAAGGAGAGGGTTTTTTGAATTTACGTAGGGATCCCACCGCCGCGTTTCATAAAGACCTAAAAAACCTTCTGAAAAATTCTGCATTTACCTTTGACACCGAACAAAAGAGGAGCAATGTGATTCCTATGAATCCGCAGGCACCAATTTTATATGGTTTACCTAAAATTCACAAGGATGGTATTCCTGTTCGCCCTGTTGTTTCATACGTGAGTGCTCCAGCGTATAAAGTAGCGAGGAAGTTAAATAGCATTGTTCGGGAAAAGTCTTCTTTTAAGCCAATATATAGTTTAAAGAATAGTTCAGATTTAGTAAATAAAATTAAGGACATTAATATACCGCCAAACTCAACATTACTTTCTTTAGATGTGGATAGTTTGTTTACCAACGTACCATATAGTGAAACCTTAAATATTCTTAGATGTCACTTAGAAAGGAAGCGTTTACATCCGGGGGAGGTTTGTGAGTTAATAGAATTAGTAACTTTATGCATGAAACAAAATTATTTCAGATTTAATGGTCAATATTATTTGCAGAGTGATGGTTTAGCAATGGGGTCACCTCTTAGTCCTTTAATGGCTGACGTTTTTATGGATAACTTTGAAAAACAATATATAGTGGGGAACAGCAATTTAGTATATTATTATAGGTATGTTGATGATTTAATTTTATGTTGGAAGGGGAGTATGAGGCAGCTAGATTTGTTTATTAGTGCTCTCAATAACAAACATCCAAAAATAAAGTTCAAACGAGAATTAGAGGAAAATCGTTCATTAAATTTTCTGGATTTAACTAATACAAGAGTAAATAATAGGCACCAGTTTCAAATTTACCGTAAGCCTACGTACACAGATACTGTCATACCCACAAATTCTACTCACCCATGGCAGCATAAACTGGCTGCTTTCCATTGTTATGTACATAGACTACTAACTGTACCTCTTTCGAAAGAGCATTATGATTCTGAGTTACATACTATATATCAGATAGCAACAACAAATGGTTATAGTACAGCAATGGTTAATAGTCTGGTTCAAAAGAAGCAGGGACGGATAGTGAATAGCATGCTTTACTCTGCGTTGCCATCTCAGCCTACTAACAAATTTAGATCTAGTATTACTTATGTTGGCCGGTTGTCTGACAAGATTTATAATATTTTAAAATCAAATAACATCAATGTTGCCTTTAAGACTACTAATTCTTTACGTTCTAGACTTTGTAATAACAAAGAAAAGGTGGATAAAGGGAACAGGTCGGGCGTATATAAACTCACTTGTGGCGACTGTAGTCAAGTATACATTGGACAAACCGGTCGAAGCTTTGATACTAGATTTAAAGAGCATGTCTCGTCATATAGGCATGATCATCCAGAGAAATCAAACTTTGCCAAGCATTTATTAGAAACGAATCATTCGTTGTTAGACTCAGATACGTACGAAATTTTACATTATTGTGATAAGGGTTTGCGGCTATCGGTTTTAGAACAATTGGAAATAATTAGGTACAACAACATGGGGTCTATTATTAATGAACAAGTTAATTTGGTTTCTTCGCCTTTGTTACGACTTGGTTCTAATTTTAATAATGTGTCATAGTAATAATGAGAACATGACTTCTCTTTTTACCGTACTCGGTTAAAAATAACGGGGTACCTGGCGTAGATTAAAAATAAAAATAAAAAGGGTAGTTTGGAATTCATTTCTTAAAAAAGGGTAGTTTAGGATTTACATAAAAGGGTAGTTTGGAATTTATAAAATATTAGTGGGTACGTTGGTTTTGTCATTAACTAAGTTGAGTACATGGTTTACATATGTCAGTAGTGGAAGTGGTGGCATGTTGAGCGGTTGTTGTTGTGCTTCGTAAATGGCCTCGTGGAGAGTGCCGAAACGCGTCAGCGTTTAGTATAGTGGTGGTGGTGATAGTTGGGTCTGTGTGGCATGTGTTGATTCGTGTAGCAGTGGAGGTGGAGGTGTTGCATGGAAACATACATTTGCCGCACAGATATAACTATTTGTCATTAGTGGTCGCGGGTGAGCAAAGTAATTGTTTTTTAGTTCATAAAAAGCGAATCGTCGATCCTAATTATTTCAGTTGCAATGTTTTTGGCTCTGGTTTTTGTTCATTTCGGCATCGAGATATAATTGTACACTGCTAAGCTAAATTATTGCGATATCGATTTATTTAATTTTTGCGAAACTTGCGTACCTTTTATGTCGAAAGTGACTACCAATAACAAAAAAGTAAAACCGCCTTCAAAAAAAAAGCCTTAGAAAAAAAACCTAAAATAAAATGCATTTATTTCGGACAACAGAAACTAAAGCCTGAAGTTTTATGGCCTAGCACTAATTAGCATAAATATGAAGTCGGTGCGGTGCGAGCGGAATATTCTTTGAATGAAGCACGTTTTTTTTTAAGGTTTTTTTTTAAGGCGGTTTTACTCTTTTGTTTAAAGATTTTTATTTCACAATTTTACGTTGATTTCACATTTTCAGAATTATCCTCCAACTCCTAACCGTTAAGGAGTTGTACCTTCCATCATCACCTCATCAACATGAGATGAGGCCTACCAGACTCAAATACTTGAATAGCCTTAGAAAATATATGAAACACATAATAAGTGCCTATAAAATTTGAGGGTTGCCCACTTTTCCCTGGGATTCCATCATCAAATAAAAAAAAAATTAAATTAAATTAAATTAATTAAATCAGATCACGACTTGGTGACAATGGGACCACCCCAAAAGTATACCCTTTCGAATAATGATTTAACATTTTAAGAATCATCCTCCAACTCCTAACCGTTAAGGAGTTGTACCTTCCATCATCAGATCATCAACATGAGATGATGACTACCAGACGCAAATACTTGAACAGCTTTAGAAAATATATGAAACACATAATATGTGCCTATAAAATTTGAGGGTTGCCCTCGATTTCCCTGGGATCCCATCATCAGATCATGATTTGGTGACAATGGGACCACCTCAGGATTATACCCTTTCGAACAAAACAAGAATTTTGAAAATCAATCTACAGTTGGCGGAGTAATCGATGTACATACATAAAAAAAAATACAGTGGAACATAGAACCTCCTCCTTTTTTGAAGTCGGTTAATAAAAATGGAGAATACTGAATGAGGCTAATTATAAGAATTAATGAAATCAGCCCTATTAATGATTACTAATGGGTATACGTGTAGTAAAACCGTACAGCATAGTTAACCCACTAATCATAATAATTTGATCCACAACTCATGCAACATCAACTCTGGTCCCCCGAGAAATCAGACACGTGACATTACGATGGCTCTCGGGAGTTCGCCAACATAGGTACATAATATGTGGAGCGGACGTGTTCTATTTTTTTATGTAGTACTTATGCCTAAATAAATCTCCAACCTACGCATGTGACAAACGTAAAAGCATGAGGATTAAATATATTTTACCTGAAATTATGAGAACAATTATGAGTGGCGCAACGTAGAGTTGTCGTGGTAGGTACAGGTACATTTTTCGGCGCGTCATGAATCGTTGCACACTCTCCAAGGTCTGATTTAGCGTTGATGTATAATGTTTACCTAATTAATATCTCGGTGTAGTATATAGTATTATAGTACATACCATGATAAACGAAAAATAATTATAAACACATTGACTGGAAAATAATTATTATCGTCGTTGGCCAAGTACATTTACCGCTCTCTTTAAATTTGCTTCCGTAGCAGATACCATCGGTAATCCCAAAAAAAGTAGGCAAACCGTACAAAGATAAACATTTAATTAAAACACAATTAATTTTCAGTAACCGCTCAATTAACTTCAAAACGTGGAAACGAAATCACTGCAAATTGTGTTTTCAATTTATTATTTGCTATAATTTACTTCGATTAGGTACAAATGTAACGTAATCCCGCAAAAATACTTCACTGCAAATGGACAAGATTGGACACGATCAAGGTTTATCTGACCTCCAAATAGCTGCGCTGAATTCCTTTTTGTATACTTCGCTCAGTCAGCACTTTGTCGATATACTTAAATGGCGGCGTTTTTTTGTTAGCAACCTGTTTAAACGGCGCTTACCGTCACGGGCTCTAAAACTAATAATGTAGATTTTCTAAATAATAGTTGGTATATCACATTAAATTTAAATATTACTATATTGTTTGGTGGAGCGATTTTTAAGTCGAATGAATACTGTGAGGTAAAAGGATACGCGTATCTAGTCCTTATTCTACAAAAGGCATCAGAAGTCACAGATAATTATTTTACGAGTAGGACGTAAAAAAGGTCGATTTGTAAGAAATTAATGCCTGAAATGTACCTAAAGCTCAAGGGATTGAATCTTGCATTAAATTTGCATTTGAACTCCAATCTTGCATTTGAACATCGGTGGACCAGATGCGCAAAGACTGTAACGTCATGGCCAGGAAAAACTGTCACGAAGGGAGCTTCAATACATCTTAGCGAAATTGGTTAATACTTAGAATAATAACATTTATTATTTACTGCGCTCTTGGTATTAAATATTTCCAAATTATTCTCGTAAAACCCCAAATATTAGCAGATAATTTTCTGTTAAGTAATAGAAGACGGAGAATCGGAAAAAAATCACTTTTTAGAGTTCCATACCTAAAAAGACAAGGCGAAACCTTTATAGGATCACTTTGTTGTACGTCTATCAATTACAGGTAAATTAAAACCTATAGGGTGCTTCCCGTTGCCAAAGTTAAGTTAGTCACTCAATCCAGTTCATCATACGTACAAGGTTGTACGAAACCCTTGATGCAAGAGTCCGACTTGCCTCGCACGTGGCCGGTTTTGTAACAAAAAGTGGCAAAGAAAATATGAAAAACTGCGAAAGTTTGTAAGTATTTGTGAGATAACGATTGTTATTTTTTCACACTGAAACAGACAGCTTATACCACAAATTAAAAGTTTTAGCTGCCTTGAATCCTGATTCCTGAAGGAGTTCCCGAGGGACAATCAAATGACACATACCTCCGAAATGAGATCGTGTTGAAATTTACCCTATACCAGTTGGTATGCGATTCGGCATGCAAATAGCCTGTGACACGGCAAAGTCAAGGCTGAATTTAATCCCAATTCCTCAAGCAGTTCCTGTGGCATAGCCAAATCAGATTTTTCTTTTACTTGCACGTATTGTGGCATGCTTGCTTGTAAATCAACAAATTAATCATAAACTCTTGGTTCAATATTTTAGAAGCTGCAATTTAAAATATTCGTGAGACGCGGACGATGTTTGAAGTTTCTAGGACAACTGAAAGTAGGTACTCACCCTTTAGATTTTGAATCCACTGCACACGAAAATCGAAAGACTTTTTTTTAATGACCTGTATCTTTTGATTACGTTGACTTAGAACTTAGACTTAGTTTTTTTTTTACAGATTCAAGGGATTGCATGCCTGCGTATTTTTTATATTAATTTCAGCGTGCTTATTTTTTTTTGTCTATTACGGTTCATCAGACACATCCCTCTGAAAGGCGGACAGACGGACGGACGGACAACGTAGGCTTAATAATAGGATCCCGTTGGGTACCCTTTAGGTACGGAACCCTAAAGTCCAGGCCACTAGGTACTACCCTAATTATTTGCGCAATCCCAAATACTGCGCTTTCGTCTAACCACTAATATATTTGAAAAACCCATCCGATTACACCCCGCACCATGGCGTAAACTAGAAGATAAAACATTTCCATCCTGGGAGGAACTATAAGAAACGTATTTTAAAAATATTTAATTTCTTAGCAGAGGGTCAAGCACGACTTTTCCAATCCTGCGTAACGTTACGGTTATTATATCGAGATCGAGAAACCTCATACTAAATTTTAGTTCCAAATATTTTACGTGACGCGGGTTTCGAAAAGTCGTGCTTGACCCTCAGATTCGGAATAAAGTAATTGGGCGTTATTTTTTATTTCATAGGCGTGATTTTAATTTTGCTTTTAATTAGGAATATGTGGGCAAATTAGCAAGCGGGTCACCTGATAGTGAAATTACTAGTGTCCATTGACATCAACAACACATTACAAGAGATGCGTTCCTAACATAGAGGGTTAAGATGAAAGACCTCTTGTGTCCGTAATTCTCCGGCTGTCTACTACCTAACATTAAGCTGCCTAGATATAGTATTAATTCAATTTAATTATTCAAGTGAACTGATGTCGGTGTCGAGACACTCGGTTCGTGGGGCAAGGGCGCGCGTGGGCTCCACGGAGCTCTGAGCAAGCGCCTGAAGGAGGCAACAGGTGACCCTCGCGCAGGCAGCTTTCTTGCCCAAAGGCTGTCTATAGCAATTCAGCGCGGGAATGCTGCCTGCGTAATGGGCACTCTACCCAAGGGTCTAGGTTTAGATTATTTTTAGTTTTTAGCCTTACGATTAAACTGTTGTAATAAAAAGTTATTGTTCATTATTATGTATGTAAGATTATAAAATGTCATATTTTCCGAATAATAAATGCATCAGTAGCATGGTTACAAGTGGAAGTGAACTGATTGTGAAATCACTAAAAATGGTAACTATAAACACTACCATAAAAATCTCCATTTCGGAAATTGAAGTGCGACGTAAGTAACATTATTTAAGGAGCAAATGAAAAAAAAAAAGGATAAAAACCCTACTACTCTACAGAGTTCATACCGACTGGGAAGGTAGAAACTCATCACAAGTTTTAAATAAGATTAAAATAAACCATTTCTATGTTCACAGAATTTAGTATTTTTATCGTGGATGATATAACATTAAATTTATTCTACGCGAAGACATAGGATTGCCTCGGTATGAATTACGAAGCCAGTTTCTCTTTGAAGTCAGTTGAAAATAATTTCAACTTCTTTGGGTCGTCACCGTCTATTGCGGTCCTTAATTAAGAGTTTTCTTTTTAAGGATCCCTTGGCTACTGATCCGTGAGGTTTTTCCTGTGATAAGGTGAAGTGTAACTCTCAATCTACAGATATTTTTCTGCAGTAAAGTAAACACTAAGAATCTGAAAATATAGGGCACAAAATGGCAGAACCTTTGAATAAAGCTTTTTTTAAACTATGTAATCACTAGAGTATATTTGTAAACAACAAACACACGCCCATCATTAAATGATACAAATTGTGTATAAAGACTGTCAGATTAGCATTTTGTCAAAAGTAAGTAATCACTAGAGTATATATTTGTAAACAACAAAAACACACAGCCATCATTTAATGATACAAATTGTGTATAGAGAGTGTTACCCGGAATAATCAAGGGTACAATTTTCAGTTCAGTACGGACAGTTTTAGTTCAGTACGATTACTCTAAGTTTACCACTGACAGATGGTCTGCCTTCGTTTCATTTTCAACATTGTTACAGATTTTGCAATAAGTATTTTATTTGTACGACATTAAATTTGAAAATGAAATGAAGGCAAATCATCTGTCAGTGGTAAACTTAGAGAACTTAATCGTTTTGTAACAATCTTTAATAATTTGAAAAATGGCCCACGACAATTTAGTTTACTCCTGGATCCAGGGTTACCCTGAAATAAGTTTCGACGACCAAAATTCAAAGTTGTTCTGAATATAGAGTTCAATTAAACGTCAGAAAAAGTATCGTACGACCCATATAAAAAGCAAAAGGCACCAATTTATTAATTGTGGGAATATAGAACCTTGTAACGAGGCTAGTATAGCCGTTACAAACCTTAGTCTACTTTTCGATTTACTTTTTAAAAAAACATATTGACTTCTGTCCTTTCTAAATTTCAAATTCAAAATTCATTTCTTGTTTCTGATCCTTTGGCTTTTACTTCATTCGCTCTCCAGTTTTACCAGCGTACGGTCGTACTTGCGGACGTGTGTTTGAATCTTTATCAGTTTCTCAAGTTCTATAAGCCTATAGCCAAAGGCTTAGTGCTAATAAGTGAAGTATTGTTACGTGAACTTTCGTATTATACAACCTAAGTAAAGTTAAATCTTCTGTTATCTACAATACTGCAAAATGCACAATCGTAAGTGTTAACCCATATGTTTTTATACCACGCATTTTTATCAGTTTTTATTGTATCAATTTAGCTAACAGTTCCTATGTTTGTTTTAGGTGCCTTTTAATTTTACCCCAAAAATATAATCTACGATTCCACCACCTTATATAATACTAACAATACTACTTAATTACGATTTTTTTTAAGACAGAAATGTATTTTTTATAATTTAATTTTACCATCCCTACCACCAACACCCATCACCCATCTTACCTCAAAATAAATAACACTAATACTTAATTTCATATTTACTTTCATATATCCAACAGCTTAAACAAGTAAGTACCTACCTACATCAGATAAACGTTCTAAATTTCACGTTTGTTCTATATTTCTCTGTACTGGTGTATCTATCAAACACAACACTTTCAAGACTCCTACAAAACACTAAACACCATAATTACACTACATTTAACAGTCAGTAACACTACACCAAGATTCCCACTGGAATCAACATAATAAGCTAGTGACAAACTCGCGTGTTTTAAAACTCTTCGGAGTCACACGAGGTATGCCCTAGTTACAGACTTACGGCAGTACTACGGGAGCATATCCCGTAGCGTATCCTACACCGACCTTTCCAGGTTGTAGATACTCACATACACCACACCTTCACGCGTAGACTTATAATAACCAGTACAGGAAATAAAAAACGTTTAATAAATAAAACAGCTTAGTTTATGAACATTTACAGTATTTATTCACAAACCTATTATTACTTATGACTATATTAGGTGCATACGCACCCGTTATGCACTTATGCAACGTAGGTAACATTCCTCCAAATTCCCTGTTATCCGTAAACGTCTCTCTCGTAAACCACAATGAATCCTACACTCTTGAATAAACCAGAACTGATTTACGAATTAAAACTTCGTTCAGTAGACGTCCAGTCCACAGCAACTGCGGAAGAATTAAGCCAACAATTAGTACAAACTCTACTGACTAACAAAAATACCGATTTATCAAGCCCTTACCCGGTTAGACAAGACTTAGACGACTTGACAAAATGTATGACGGTAGTCTCTTCACGACTGTTGACTTTGCCCACAAATAGTTTCTTTAAGGACAAGATACACACATATCTAGTCCATGTATCTCAGCGAATTAATCGCATGAAAATTACCACTGAATTACCACAAGAGATATTGAACGCATTTCAGAACATTTCCCGACAGTACGCACAATGCCAAACTGACTTTGACCGACTTACGTCAAATTCAACTACATCAAGTACGTACCATAGCGCAACCTCACTACAACAACCGACAGACTTAGACCTCCTTTCACAAAAGCTGACCTTTTTATCGGAAGCCAGAACCTCGGACTTCAAAAAATTCCATTACAAAGGCGACAGTTGCCCTAGGGAGTTCATCGAAAAAATCGAAGAAGTCGCAATCGCTAGGAACATCGACCATAGACAACTTTACAAAAATATTTTTGAAATTCTGACAGGACCTCCGTTAGAATGGTTCAGAGCGAGAAAAAATATCTTAACTAATTGGGCGTTATTCAAAAGTCAATTCCTACAAGATTTCGAAATCAATGACTATGACTATAAATTAAAAAAACTCATAGATGATCGTAAGCAGAAACCCAGCGAACGGGTCATTATTTATTTCTCAGCCGTGGACGCTCTATTCTCGAAACTTCAAGAACCATTATCAGAAAAAACCAAAATAGACATTCTAAGACGTAACATGAATCCGACATACAGCTCTCTTCTATTGCCTACTGACCTAACTTCCATAGCCACATTACTGACGTCCTGTAAATGGTACGAAAGCTGTGATTATACACAAAATAATGAAACGCGGCATTATTATAACCGTTTTCATTCACAACCTTCCTGCCCTTCAAATCATACGCCAAGCCCATCTACCTCAACCAATCCCCCATTCGTACCGACTTTTCCATACTCGACGAATACAAAAGAAATTCATTCCGTTACTCCACAAGATAAGCAAATTGAGAAATTTACTTGTCCTAGGTGTAGAACCAATAATCATAACCTAGAATCTTGTACAAGCACTAAAGTTGCTTGTTTTCGTTGTGGCATGGCAAATGTCACCTATCCAAAATGTACAACCTGTCATAGACAGTCAAAAAACTAACTTACGCGAAAAGTAATGTTATGAAGACCACAGAATCCGAATGGAATCTCTGGTTAGAGAAAATTAATATATTTATGAAGTCATATAAAACTACTTCATCACTTTTCGCGAACCTATCAAATGACGATCGACCTTACGTTACTATAAACTCGAATGACCTAACACTACGCGGCTTATTAGACAGAGGCAGCTCCATTACCATTTTGGGAAATAATTCTCATGAATTACTTCTTAAAAAAGGAATGCGACTGAATGGCAAACAAAAATTACTGGTTCAGTAGCCAATGGCCAACCAATTACGTCTATCGGAACTATTCAATTACCTATTCAATTTAAAAACAACGTAGCAATCCTAACCATTCACGTCATACCTACTATTAGGCAACCGCTAATAATCTTAGGTATAGATTTTTGGAAATGGCTTACCTTTTTCCAATATGTTTTATTTTGGGTTTTCCCCAAAATTCTAGAATAGGATAATATACTTCTCCTTCAAATTTTTCGACCTTCCTCGGCTTACCTTTTTCCAGTATGTTTTATTTTGGGTTTTCTTCAAAATTCTAAAATAGAACACATTCTCATGTTCTCCTTTATATGTTTCGACATTATTTTTTGACTAACCTTTTTTCGATAATAATTGTTTTATTTTGGGTTTTTCCCAAAATTCTAAAATATAACATCGGCTTCTCCTTTATGTTTATCGGTTTATCTTGCCTTAACTCTATTCAAATTGGCTTATTTCACAGTTCATAAATTGTTACTCGTTAGTACTTACTGGTTTAATGCTTATCTACTTTATATGAAGGACTTTACTTTTCTCATAAAGAAATATATATTTGTAATTATATTGTACATATAACATAGGTACACTTCTATAATTATCTTCATTATTGTTTCATCCCTCACACTCATCTCACACCATACATTTTGGCTACTGATTAACAACTATGACTTAAGGTCAAATTTTGAAACTGGTTACTACTTACTTTCTCAGTAAGTTACTTAGGTTATTATTATTACTATAACTTTAACCACGAGGTCCTCTCTTGTTCCTCCGGTTCTAGTTCTTAGAGCGGCATCAACTCTTTAAATAAGCCTCGGATATTCTTGTAGTTTTTATAATTACAAACATTATAATATGTTTTGCATATATTATATTTAATAGTTCTTCACTGTAAACTTGTATATACTTACTTTCAACTATCATCTAATTATATCAGCGGTTGATAACTGATTTCAATAAAGAAGCCTCTATCATTATGAGAACGTTTTATCGAGTTTATCCTGAACTTAAAAGGTAAACTCTTAACATGAGCTTTGTTTTGGTTGATATAAATGTTCAACCACAACTTTATTAGAATGATGAATGACTGTGTGATTATGGTGTAAAAATTTAAATCGTGCTCTTGTACAATTCTCATTGTGCATAACATCATCATTGTCCAAATTATAAACCATCTCATCCATGTCTTACATTAATTCATTAACTTAGTTATTTTTTTTTTTATATATTCATGTTTTTATATAAAATGGTGGGGTTTTTATAGAAAAAAATCCTTTTCTTTGGCTATTCAGGTTTTTTTCTTCCAGGGCCGACCGGGTATTGTAACGAGGCTAGTATAGCCGTTACAAACCTTAGTCTACTTTTCGATTTACTAATAAAAAAAAACATATTGACTTTTGTCCTTTCTTAATTTCAAATTCAAAATTCATTTCTTGTTTCTGATCCTTTGGCTTTTATTTCAATCGCTCTCCAGTTTTACCAGCGTACGGTCGTACTTGCGGACGTGTGTCTGAATCTTTATCAGTTTCTCAAGTTCTATAAGCCTATAGCCAAAGGCTTAGTGCTAATAAGTGAAGTATTGTTACGTGAACTGTCGTATTATACAACCTAAGTAAAGTTAAATCTTCTGTTATCTACAATACTGCAAAAGGCACAATCAGTGTTAAGCCATGTGTTTTTATACCACGCATTTTTATCAGTTTTTATTGTATCAATTTAGCTAACAGTTCCTATGTTTGTTTTAGGTGCCTTTTAATTTTACCCCAAAAATATAATCTACGATTCCACCACCACAACAAGTTTTATTTGGTACGATCCTCAAATCCCGTATTCCCGACGTGACAACCTGAACCTACATTAATAGCAGATTTTACCCTTTTTTTTTAATTTGCTTTAATATACCTTACTACCGTGTCAATCAACTTCAATTTCAATCGTTTTTAATCAATACTTACGACCAGAATACAAATTACCAGAAGAGTCAGTTTTGCGATAAAATACAGGGTGCAAGAAAATTAGGTGCGGATATTTTAAGGGTTGATTCTTTGCCTTATTTTAATTACTTTGAAGCAACACAGTTATCACTGATGTGTTAGTAATTCGAGAAATTTACGAAAATTATTTTATGCGTAAAAACACCCTGTTAATTAAGAGATTAACACTCAAGGATTGAAACCTCTTTTCCCTTATCTTAGCACTAAGAAAAAATAGACAGTGTCAATGTCACTTCTCATTGCATTTCTTGCTGAGATTTTCTTGTTTTGATTTTGATAGACACAAGTAAATGAAAAAAAAATGGTATTGTGTTACCATGATGCAAATAATATTTTTCCAGAAGCGGCAAGGCTCTATGCAGATCTTGTGTCTACATAAATCCTCGTACCATCTTAGGAGCAGAACAAAGATTTCGAGACTGGGGGATGTTCGTTCATCCCTCGATACCTCGCTTACCGCCCCGTAGGGAATAAAATATTTTAGATTTTTTGACCGCCATCGGATGGCAAGTACTAGATGCTAGTGTTTTGCATTTAAGTCACAACCACGTATGGAATGTGTTGAAACGTGAGCTGAAGCTTCCATTTCGATTCACACATGTCCAGGAGTTGCAGCCACAAGTTTATCAGCCTCTGGTGCATTTCTGCCAGTGACTCCGAAGCAACACGCAATGTTTGTGACTAGCGTGTGTCCAGTAGTGAGTAAGTGATAGGTACTGCAGCATAATAGTTCTGCTGCATGATATTGTAGCCTCTTTCGATAAATTTCGATGTTTAACCTATTGTTTTGTAATTTCATACTGGCCTTTTTCGTGTCTTTCTTTCCGGGTATAGGTATAATTTAAAAATTTGAATTTGTGTTCAGCAATTGAAGTAGAAGGCTGCCATTGGAAAATCAGCTGTTCATTCAGTTATTGTTTGTCCATTGAAAGGTGCAAAAGTATTGCTGTAAACTTATTTTGATTGTGTGATCCTTTCTCGGTTTTGGTCGCAAGGCGTTCCTGTGACGTAGTGAAAGTGTGTTCCGTTTTATCATAAATTTAATCGGCTTTCCACCACCCGCCGCGAGCTTAAGACTCGGATCTCTCCTGTTTTCAAGAAGCCGGATACTATCTATTAGTTTCGGGTATGTATTTTCGCTTGTGCTATGTCCTTAGAATTTTCGTTTGGTGTTCTATGTTCCAAGAACAGTTTCATGGTTAGTTTTCTTTTCAGCTTTCACCCAACGGTATAGGGCCCTAAGCCACCGTACTGCTCTCTGCCCACGGCTACGAATAGGCAAAGACCTACTTGTGTGCCTTACTTGGTCGAGCGGTTCGATTCCTGGATCCTGTGACGGGGGATCCACTCCCACTACCCTGGATACGTTAAATTAGTAAATTAGTTTGTTCCCCGTGATTTTTGGCAGCTCACCGAGTGGGGCCCACGGCGTTGAGAAGTTTGATGCGGTTGAGGATTGAAATCAAGTCTTCATGAAGTGTGGTGACTACGGGTCAGCGTCGCTCGTCGGTCTTCTCGACACTTGAACTCGAAGCCATCAAGACTTGAAGATTATTTTTTTTATTAATTTGTGGTAGTTAGCAATAAAGTTTATTACGTCAAAATAGGTATAAGAAAAGCATTCTTTGGGTGGAAGTGACAGTGCACCTCATGAGGGGCTGGAACTTTGACTTATCCTGATGAAAACCGCTTGGGTACAAAAACGTTGGATCAACTCAGTCTCGCTGGCTTGATGCATTATCTTAAAGCGGTTGGCTTGGCTTGGTACTGTTAGCAGCATCATCATGCAGAGTTGATACTGGTAGCAAGGTAAAGTCTTGTGGTGAATCCAAAGTAGGTATAGTGGCCTTGTCACAAAGGCATTTTGAACTTTTATTCACTTAAGGCCCATTTAGACGGTGCGAGTTTCTCGCATGATTTGGGTCGAGAAATCGTATGACATTATCGTATGCAATAATCGCCAGGCGAGTATAGTATAAAAATGTTTACATTCATGCGAGAAACGAAAACTCGCCTGCGATTATGTCATTCGATACTCACTCGTACGGAGATTATCGCCTTCGAAATAGTTAACACGAAGAATCCAGAATGCCAGAATCTCCTTTTTTACTTGGTATGAGTAGCGAGAGCCACTGGTAGCATACAGAAGAAAATGATGTTGACTTGAATTAATGTACAATGTTAATTTTGATTACACATGTTTACTTACTATTAAATTTGGTATTGCTGTAAAGTCGACTACAAATAAATTTATCCACTTTTTGACCACATTGAGTTGTGATGAGGCCAGAAATGGATACAGCTTTTTGCAGTCGTCTCGACTGTACTTGCCGATTCCTATTACCTACATTTTTTGAACATTTTTCGTTTAATTAGTTAGTATTGAATAAATACATTTCATAATATGATAGATTTTTTTTCTTACCTTAACAAATTCTTCCAGTGCAAAACTAATAGCTTGCAAGACTTCGACCAAAAAGCAGCTCACGGTACACTTAGGTACTCTAAATAATTCTGACAATGTTTGAAAGGAATCCCCAGAAACCAAATATTTTTATGTTATCTCCAATTTTATACGGGCGGCTATAGCTTCCCGCATATTTGTCTTTTTTTTGTATTGAAGGACCAACCTTATCAAGTAAGTAGGCAAATTGGGATTTTGTGACACGAAACATAGTTTTGAACGTTTCCTCATCTTCTAATTGAAATTCGCGATACAACGTATTAGAGGCCCCTAAAGCAGATCTCCTTTGTATCAATTTTTTTACCCAAACACTTTTTTTTTTCTTTTTCTGCAATAATAATTCTTGTTTTAAAAGTGCCGACACAATCAAAACAGCCTCTCGCTACGCACTCATGATGGCGACTGAATAGCACATGAACTCGAAATACGATTCTCGCATTCAAATTTCGTTTACACAGAGACATTCAATCATCAAAGGCGAGGCGATTATCGCTCTTGTCGTGCGATATCGTACGTATAGTTTACATGATACCATATTTTTTCTCGTACTGCGATAATCGTATGGTCGAGCCGAGAAACTCGCACCATCTAAATGGGCCTTTATGCTTGGTGTTCAGAAGCAAGCCATACTATGTTGTACGGACAGCATAGCATGTTAGCTTCTTAGAATAGGGCTTAATTTGTAACCAAAACCACGGCAATCTTTTGAGGTGGTTTTGGTGGGCGAAGTCCCATTCCATAGCCATGTACCTCATTGTTCTAATGTTAGTTTCCATTTTGAGAGCTATCAAAGGGAATATGGCTATCCAGTAGCACTGGACGGTTTTTCAATCGTCGACTTGAGGGGCGAGAGATATGTAGGGCGCAATGCAGCAAGTGCTGGCGCGGTCCTGGCAAGCTGAACTGATCTGTTCCTTTTTAAGTTTAGAATTATATTAAAATAAACGAAGACCCGGTTCTCCGGAAAGCAGATCAGTCGGGCTATGACCTTGGTTTAAGATAGTCATCTAATAGAAACCTATATTAGCCTTAAGCCCCTGCTTGTTCTTGGCATTAGATAACTTTCCCGTTAGAGCGCGACTCCGTACATTCTCCAGTGCCAACTTCCTGGGCTACGTACGCCCCAAAGTATATATAAATATTATATAATGTGGGTGGTGTCATTGGAGACGACAACAGGCAAAAAGAGTACATTAAAGAAATGGTTAATGAATAAAGTAATATTATAAAAAATATTATAAAAAAACCGGCCAAGCGCGAGTCAGACTCGTGCACGAGGGTTCCGTAGAAAGATTTTAACGGTTTTCCTCAGTGTTTTAAGAAGTCCAGTGTTAGCAGAGCCCTGCTCTTAAGCAAAATGTAAGCAGTGTGGGGTCAACTTATATTGGTCTGCGAAATCTACAGACAGACATAAAAATTTAAGATTTTGAGACTTTTCGGAATGGTTGTGCTATAAGAGCTACCTTCACACCAAATTTCAAGTTTTAGGTTTTTGTAAATCGGCAATTTATATGGAAATAGATTTTTTTATGACTGTATCTTTTGATTGCGTTGACTTAGAAAGTTGATTTTTTCACAGCTTCAAGGGACCGCAGGCTTGAGTATTTGATATTAATTTCAGCATGCTACCTCCATGCGTTCCAGAGAAAAAGGATCTTGACAGACAGACAGACGGACAACAAAGTGATCCTATAAGGGTTCCGTTTCTTCCTTTTGAGGTACGGAGCCCTAAAAAGCAAAAAGCACCCACAACTTACACATACGTCGTTTACAAAACCACTCCAATGCGAATGGAGATACTTACAAACAGTAACTAATTTCACATTCCACATCATAAAACAAATCATTATGACAAAGTTAATACCATCTATTTTAGACAAAAAAATACCATCACTAAATCATGGAATTATTCACTTCACCATTCAAACTCTAACATGGAATGCTACAAGACATCCGTAGAATCGAAACAAGATTCAGGTAATTCACGCCATCAAAAATGTTATAAAGCTAGACCTTATAGCCCATCAAACTCACGCTGAAAGAAGAAAATCTAGCAAGGCAAATCAGAGACATCGAAACATCATGCAAAGACATACCAATTTCTTAAACTACCAAATAAAATGAAAAGATGTGTCCAAAGAGTCGTTAAAACTAGGTCGTCACAATGGCTATGACAATAATCTCTACTAAGGACGCCTTAGCCATACGTTATGCTAACGAACCTGCAAGCTTCTCTCAGGCCTGTGACGGCTGCGGGAAGAGTAACTTTAACCTAAACCACGCATTCTTCGATGTTCGCATAATAAATGTCGACGTTTCCTCTTGCAGCAACCTCACCTGGCAAAAAACAGCACATAGACGTAGCCGAGAGAAACATTCAAAATACGACCTAGCAGCTGAAGACTTAAGAGCCTCTTTAACTCCACTGGTCATCTCCTGCGATGGAGCCCCAGGGACTGAATATAATAGTACTGTCTGAAAGTAAAAGTACAAAATTTTAGTAATATAAGAGCTGTTTCCATATAAGGATGACAGGCACGTGAAGACATAATATATTAGAGCATTCGAATGCCAAGGAGCTGGAATCCTCTGAAAATCGGTCTGCGTAGTCGCCTGTCAGTCAGTCAAATCTCGTAATCTTAATCTTTATACTCGTAATGTAACCCATTTTGTAATTCTATATTACCAAGTATCCGAAGAACCCATACTCTTAAATACATAGAAAACATTTGTTGTTATATCCTAACTAATATTATAAATGCGAACGTAACTCTGTCTCTCTGTCTGTCTGTTTGTTCTCTTCACGAAAAAACCGCTATAACAATCTAGATGAAATTTGGTAAGAAGATAGTTTGAATATTGAGGAATAACATGGGCTACTTTTTATTCGGGATAATTATGTAGTTCCCGCGGGATAGCGATAACCGAAATCGACGCGGACGAAGTCGCGGGCAACAGCTAGTATTTAATAAATTCCAGATGCTTGCGTGCGTCTCACATGTACCTAATGTCTAATGTACCGTAAGGATCGCTACAGGGTTACCAACCTTTATTATTTACTACACTGCTCAAAAATGTCTAGGGATCAATTATGTGCGGACTCCCATACGCATTTGATCCCTAGATATTTTTGACCAGTGTATTTTACATCTAAAAACACAAAGTAGGTCGTTTTAAGAATACTAACATTGTATTTGATTGGAATAAACAGCGAATTTTGGTAAATAGCTGCAAAGCCCTTGTGATAATATAATCTCGTACTTAGTTGAAAAATTGAGATTTTATTCTTTAACATACGAGGGCTGTTTGATACGTACCTGTTTTCTAAATATATTAATATCACTGGCCGCAAATAAGTATACCACCTTTTTAAGCCATTTTTCAGAGGCGGGAAAATTAAAAAAAATGGCATTCTTTTGTTTTTTTTTCTCATTTGACAACGATTCAGTGAAGGCGTGAACTTAAAATTGTTAAAATGGAGAAACAACAGTATCGGTCTGTAATTAGATTTTATTTTTGGAAGGAAAAACATGTGATGAAATAAAAGTAAGAATGCAAGCGGTTTACCATGAATGTGCTCCTTCTATGACAACCATCAGATATTGATATAACGAGTTTAAGCGGGGGAGAACAACCGTCTTTGATGAGGATCGCCCAGGCCGGCCAGTTGAGGTGACTACAGACGATATGGTTAAGAAAAATTAAAATATCATTTTAGCCGACCGCCGAATTAAACTTCGAGAAATCGTTGATGCTGTAAACGTTTCAATCGAGAGGGTACAACACATATTAGAAGAAAAATTGGGTATGAAAAAGTATCGGCGAGGTGGATGCCGCGTTTACTCCCGGAGGAGCAAAAACGGAACCGACTGACTACTTCGGAGCAGTGTTTGGCCGTGTTCAAACGTAACCCGAAGGAGTTTCTGCGTCGTTTTGTGACCGTGGACGAAACGTGGGTCCACCACTACACCCCGGAAATGAAAGAGCAGTCGAAGCAGTGGATTTTACCGGATGAACCTGCTCCAAAGAAAGCAAAAACCGTCCCATCGGATGGAAAGGTCATGGCGACCGTTTTTTGGGATTCGCAGGGTATTATACATATTGACTATTTAGAAAAGGGAAAAACAATAACAGGGCAGTACTATGCTAATTTATTGGATGAATTTGACGCCGTGTTGAAGGACAAACGACCCCATTTAAAAAAGAAAAATGTACTGTTTCATCACGACAACGCCCCGGCTCATTCGTCCAGAGTTGTGACGGCTAAATTAGCACAGTTACGCTACGAACTATTGTCTCACCCCCCGTATTCTCCAGATTTGGCCCCATGCGTTTTCTTTTTGTTTCGCAACCTAAAAAAATGGCTCGGTGGCAAGCGACTTGGATCAAATGACGAAGTCATTGCCGCCACAGAGGCCTATTTTAATGACTTTCCAAAATCATACTTTTTGGATTGAAGCTTGAGTATAGGTGGAACAAATGTATAGAGTTAAAAGGTGACTACGTAGAAAAATAAATGCATATATACAAAAAAATATATTTTTTTTTCATAAACGGGTACTTGTCAAACAGCCCTCGTATTGCTAGTTTATTAATCTTAATCTCGTGAATCTCGTGACGAAGCACTGCACAGGCGCCAAACTTAATCAATTGCCAAATCAAACCCATTAATGGGCATTGCGCGACTTAATAAAGCTTGGTCCTCACATTTGCATATTCTAATGAAAAATTAGTTCGAAGATGGTTTTTAACCGACTTCACAGAGGAAGAGTTTCTGTGTTTCATTATAACTGCGTAATTTTTATTTATTTTTATTGATTTCTCTGTTAATTATTGTGGACAGATTTTCAAAATTCTGTTTTTATTCGCAAGAGTATACATAATCATAAGGTGTTTTTTATTCAAAATATATGGTCCCATTGTCACCAAGTCAGGATCTGATGATGGGATCCCACAGAAATCGAGGGCAATCCTTAAATTTTACAGGTACATAGTATATTTTTTTTCTAAATCATCATCTCATGTTGATGAGCTGGTGATGGAAGGCACAACTCCTTATAATTGATATTATATTGATAGTCCCCTGCTAGTAAAATGCACTTATTAAAATTTTCAAATATTGAATTTAAACCATTAAAAAATATATCTTTCGGTTTGTCGTCAAAAAAGTCAGTAACCGCAGCCTTCATTTCGTCATCGGTCATAAACCTTCGTCCCCTGAGGTCTTTCTTGAGAAGTCTAAACAGAAAATAGTCACAGGGGGCTAAATTTGGACTATAAGGGGGGTGGTCAATGGTTTCGAAGCCATCGTCTTTAATTGCTAGCTTCGTTGTGCGGGCGGTATGCACTGGTGCGTTATCGTTATTATGTGCGATTTATTAGCATGTACCTGCCTGTAGTTTACATTGACATGAGTCGAATGTTATTATAATAGGAGTAGTCACGCAATCATATTCAACGGAACCCCTTTAGTACATCGAAGCTCAATTTTAACGTGATGTTTTTATTATACTTTCTCTTTCATAAAATGTAAATTCAGATTTAACTTTGCTACCAAAATGAACTGCGGGGAGAGCATAATTAGTTGATTCATAAAGCTATTTTCATATTTTATTTTTATTTTTCGTCATAAATCAGGCCTCCTCCTCCGACATGTCTATAAAAACGTATTTTTTTTATTTAAAATATAAACATTAATTTGAATCTTGCAATTTGCCATAGTAGGTATAAAAAACTGACATATATTTATAATTTAACATAATACACGTATTATTAAATAAAAAACCGGCCAAGTGCGAGTCGGACTCGCGCACGAGGGTTCCGTAGAAAGATTTTAACGATTTTCCCCAGTCTTTTAAGTCCAGTGTTGGCAGAGCCCTGCTCCTAAGCAAAATGTACGCAGTGTGGGGTCAACTTATATTGGTCTGCGAAATCTACAGACAGACATAAAAATGTAAGATTTTGAGACTTTTCGGAATGGTTGTGCTAGAGCTACCTTCACACCAAATTTCAAATTTCTAGGACATCTGGAAGTACCGTTTAGGTTTTTGGAAATCGGCAATTTGTATGGAAATAATTTTTTTAATGACTGTATCTTTTGATTGCGTTGACTTGGCTTGAGTATTTGATATCAGTTTCAGCATGCTACCTCCATGCGTTCCAGAGAAAAAGGGTCTTGACAGACAGACAGACAGACGGACAACAAAGTGATCCTATAAGGGTTCTGTTTCTTTCCCTTTGAGGTGCGGAACCCTAAAAATAAAAGATTCACGCGTTTAGGTACTTTGCCTTACTTTACGGACCAATAAGTCTTTAGAATTTAACCAAATTCGAAAATGAAACGTGATCTAACCTATGTTACTCGGGTAGGCATAAGTAATCTAATGATACCCTAATCATAGAAATCGATTGAGCCATTCGAGAGTTTCAGTGGAATAAAGAAACTCACATACCTAATTACTTACATACTTACATGAACCCTGAAAACAAGAGGTACACTCTTTTTCTTTAGGTAGTCGTGTAAAAAGGACAAAATGTATTTCACCAAAAAGCAGAAATATTCAGAAAAAAACAGGCCAAGTGCGAGTCGAACTCGCGCACCGAGGGTTCCGCGTAAATGTGTAGGTAAGTAAATAGTTCGTCTATCATAGAAGAAAGAAGATGATGATGAAGAAGAAAATATATTTACTCGAGACTAATTCTACACATACACATACAATTAAAAAAGAAAACACTACTCAGACAGACACTCATCATAGGAATCGAATCCCGAATTTTTTTCCTGCTTTTCCCGAAATGTTTTAAATAGTCCAGTGTTAGCAGAACCCTGCTCCTAAGCAAAATGTATGCAATGTGGGACGGTACTTCATATTGGTCACTGATACATACAGACAGATAATTATAATAATTAAAGTTTTTCAGATTCATCTCATTAGATGTGCTATTCAGAAACCTAATTTCAAGTTTCTAAGACAAGTTGAATTACCCTTTAGGTTTTTATAATACAGCAATTTGTATGGAAGTACCCTTATAAATCACTGTATCATTACGTAGACTTATAATTTTGTTTTTTTCTCAGCTTCAAGGGACTGCAGACTTGAGAATTTGATATTAATTTCAGCACGCTACCTACACGCATTCCAGAGAAAAAGGGCCTTGACAGATAAACAGGACGGAGAACAAAGTGATCCTATAAAGGTTCCATTTTTCCTTTCGAAGTGCGGAACCGTAAAAACACCGCACAGGAAATTCCCTTATCTCTGAAATCGAGTTTTAAAAAAACATAATGATTTAAGTTTACCAACTTTTGGTTGTGTTTTCCTGTGAAGATCGGCAGCACGTGATTAAATACGAGCTCTTAATTGGTTGAATATTATTTGTAATTAAATATAGGAGGTAAGGTTTTGATGACTGGTTGGAACAGATTTTATAAACTATCACAATGTATCATACGTGTTTCTTTCTACGCTGCCAGCCTAGCTGGTAATCTTCGTAACAAATTAATAATAGTTAAGGTGGGACCTTAACTTGTATCACTGATAAGTCTTGGATCTCTTCAGATCAAGTAACTTCCAACACTATAGTTACCTACGCTTAAACAGTGTTTAAAATGTGGCGACTTATATTTTTATCGAATATTTCTCTTTATTCTAAACGAAAGTGATGAATTAACTAACGTCTTTTCGTACTTATTAAAGCAAAGTCAAAAGTCTACTCCAGGACTTGTCTGGCACTGTCGTGTGTGTAAATTATTCCATGAGAGCATTATACTCGCTGGAAACGCTAGTCATAACGTGAAGCAATTATCTTCGCAAACATAAACAGATTACGTTGATGGGCAAAACATATAAGGCTGAACAAACGCGGCGTGATATTAAAATTTGCAATTTATATGTTTTATTTCACATTTGTTTAACCTTAATTAAGTATGTAATAAATTATGGGCCCAACAAAAAAACAATAATTGTGCATTACCCCAAGCTGCACTGTTAAAAAAATATTCCAACGAATTGAGAACCTCCTCTTTTTAGGGTTCCGCACCTCAAAAGGAAAAAACTGAACCCTTTTAGGACCACTTTGTTGTCCGTCTGTCTGTTTGTTAAGACCCTTTTTCTCTGGAACGCGTGGAGGTAGCATACTGAAATCAATATCAAATACTCAAGCCTGCGGTCCCTTGAAGCTGTGAAAAAATCAATTTTCTAAGTCAACGCAATCACAAGATACAGTCATTAAAAAGGTCATTTCCATACAAATTGCCGAAATCCAAAAACCTACAGGGTACTTCCAGTTGTCCTAGAAACTTGAAATTTGGTACGAAGGTAGCTCTTATAGCACAACCACTCGAAGAAGTCTTAAAATCTTAAAATGTTATGACTGTCTGTAGATTTCTCAGACCAATATAAGTTGACCCCACACTGCGTACATTTTGCTTAGGAGCAGGGCTCTGCTAACACTGGACTTCTTAAAACACTGGGGAAAAGCGTTAAAATCTTTATACGGAACCCTTGTGCGCGAGTCCGACTCGCACTTGGCCGGTTTTTTTTTTTGATCTCACATCTTCTAGGTCTCAGTTTCCGCTTATTAGCATGGGCGGTCACCATTCATAAGTCGCAGGGGTTGACATTACCTGAAGTAGTGAAGTAGTGGTCGATCTTGGGGTCTAGAGAACTTGCTGTAGGTTAACAGTTTTAAATGATTCGCGGTCAATTGCTTTAGACATAATGAAAACGGGATATTGACCGCGATTACCTTATAGGTTTGATAAATGCCATAATGTTTACTTGCTGTAGGTTGCTCATAATGTTGCCCTTTCTCGGGCTCAAAGACTGACTGATGCTTTAGCCTTTTAATTTTGATCGCCTCACCGAAATCAGGACAATGAAACTCCTGTGAATCGATGAGGAAAACAGACAAACCGAATATTTTTGGCAGCCTTATCTCATTGATGAAGAAAGATGTTTTGTCATCGGCAGGTAGCGTGTATGTGTATAGTAAACATTTTCATTTGAGGAAACATTAATTGAAAAGCTATGACAGCGTCGAGTCGCGCCGAAAAATAAACCAATTCTCATGAAACTTTGGATTGTTTGTCGATTAGTTTTTTGGAAATTAATAAAAACCAGGCATGAGCATGTCCGATACGCCCAGGATAGGGTTCCTAAGCCATTAAGCAAGAGCCCTGGCATAGATACCTAATTTAAGGATACTTTTATAATACCTATTCGTAACCAGTGTTAGCAGAGCCCTACTCCTAAGTATACTGTAAGCAGTGTGGGGTCAATTTATATCGGTTACCGACACAGACAAACATAATAAGTTAATCAACTATTACTCCCAAACCTGTAAAGCCTACTTATCTCTATATATATGCACTGCTGCTCTGATTTTTTTCACATTTCCAAATAGAACAGTTTCTCTGGTAGAGGGGTGGGACACTTGACTCCAACAAAAATGAGTACTTCAAAGATAAATATATCGCACACAAATAACTCTATCGAAAAATTATCTTGGTTTTTGAAAGACCTATCCAACGATACCCCACACTATGGGGTGGGCGAGAAATAAAAAAAAAACATCCCCACTTTACGTGTAAGGGAGGTACCCCAAAAAAAAATTTTTGTCAAGAATTTATTTCAGCACTTATTTGGCCTTATTAATATGTATGCTTATGCAAAATTACAGCTTTCTAGTACTAATAGTCTCTGAGCTTACCCGCGGACAGACACACAGACAGACGGATATGATGAAACTATAAGGGTTCCTTTTTGCCATTTTGGCTTCGGAACCCTAAAAACAACTTTTTTTTTTTCATAAACGAGCTCGCAATGTCTACAGCTCACAGAGCCACTAGTAATTAAGTATTATTGTATTGACCCTGTTTTGTTTTATTTTTTGTGTCACTATTTTATTAAGATTTTGACATTTAGTGACATGCGATCTATTTTTTTAATAATGTTACATATTTTATTTAATCATTATTTTATTTCTTAAAAGTCTTAACGATTTCAATCTAAATTCTCTTAACTAATTATATAATTTATGGTGTAATTTTTACTGGATGAATAAAATAATCTTAAGTAACCCAGACACTTCAGATGCGGAAAAAAATAGAAACTTAGTAATTCGCATCACTTACACTTGAAAATATATTGATATTCTTAGAATGTATTATCGCTAAATTGGGATTATTATTTCCGACACAAGCCACGAAGGCCGAATAACGAAGTATCCTTTCCGTTTGCACGTATATTTTATTCTAGCTATAATCCTCTTGCGCGACATTTGTATGCTAACTACGAGTCTGGGGAGCGAGCATCCGAAGGTGGGAGTTATCGGGCCAGGTAACGTACACTACTTATACCTTCAACGGCAATTTCACTTGCGCCTTCCGAAAAAGAAATTGCTTTTACAAAAATTCTTTCCTGCTTTGTCAAATATAACGTAAACAGTTTTAAAAGGATAATTCGATTTCGTATGGGTATTGTAATGCCTGTATTTTTATAGGCTGGATTGGTCGTTTTTTTTTTCTTTGTGGGTTAGTTTAAACGCGACTCGAATACGTTGCAAGCTGCTGGCAACACTCGCCGGACGCGGATGTCGTATCGAGAGCGGCCATTTGCTTTGACACTTTCTCTTTTAGAAAAACGGGCGTGGCTGATCCCGCAATATTTTTGTGTTTATGAATCGGTAAGTTTTCTGCCAGTTCAATGGAATAATTAATCCAGCGTTATGACGTAGGCCGTCATCGAATAATATTGCTACATGTCATTTTCCTCTTTCGCAGATCTGTTGCTCTGTTGCTTTAACTGGGCATCCTATTGTGTTTGTGGGGCGATTTTGCCGTGTGGTGTGAAGTTTTTCTTGAGGTCTGTGACGAGTGCGAGCCTTAACACCTCTTTGGAGTCGACAGCGGGTCACGAAGACGTCACGGGACTCACATTCCTCCAGGGTTGGTCTCTCTACAGTTCTGACAGCAGCTTTTCCACACTGGGTCCTTCTGACCCAGTAAAACCTGCATCGGTTGTCTCTAACGTTGTGATTCTTGTCTTAGAAGGTGTTTTACTACGGCGGTGAACTTCCTTCTTGTCGGCGTTCCGGGATTGCATGCATTGTGGGATTGCGGTCACCCCGTCTGAACAGGCGTCGTGAGCTGCGTGGACTCCTTCCAAGAGTGCTGTGCACGAGGCAGTATCCTTGAGGAGAAGTCCCCGGCATCCGTCTAGTAAGGCAGGGGCCGTGTTGGAGGTATCAAACCCATATTTTTAACCGTAATTTAATAGTAGAGTGATAGGAGCCATTGTGGCAAGTGTAGACTGAGTGGTGTTTTGGTTCGCGAACTGTGTCGACGTCCACGAGGGTGCTGGGCACGAGACGGCGTCCTTGGGGAGGTCACCGGGGCCACCAGGCCGCTGCTTGAGTCGAGCTCAATTTTCAAGTTGTCTGGCCAAACGCGACTGCGACCCTGGAGTGTACTAGAGTATGTATGTACCCCTAAGTAGGTTACCTAGAGCTAATAAAGTTTGTAATTTGTGATCTGTGTATTTTATTTGTGGGGGGGGGGGGGGACAGAAAATCTCCGTACAGTATTTTAATTATTTTTGAAATGTGAGTTAAAAGAAAAAAATATAAATAGATACAATTTATGGGTATACCTGGATGTAGCCTTGTACCAATTTTATGTACCACCCATTATTAATGCTTGAATGAAAATTGATTTGTATATAAGAGAGAGCTAGTTAAGTTTCACCACTATCGTCAATCATAAAATTTTGCATAAAATTAATGTTTCACCTTACAAACTTTGCCACCCCATTGCACAAGCTTTGAAAATGAACTTTGAATAATGGTGAATCGCGTATTTTTTATGATTCTTAATAATAATATAAAGAACAAACCCCTATTACTGAGCCTATATTGGTCGTCTGTCTGTCTGTAGAAATTTAAAATTAGAAATTATTTAAGTTACATTCATTAAAAATAACCATACAAAGCGAGAAAGGGTCGATAGTCTTCCACTCAATTAAATGCTTGTATTCTATATTTAAAAGGTCTTGAACGGAATTCCATAGAAGCATTCACATACAGCCCCAACAAATTTCTCCCGAGCCGAAGTTTACTGGCTCTATTGATGAAGGATGTCGGTTTTACATTATGCAAACGCGAGGAAAGGGCTTACTTAATTATTTACAGTTATCCGTGACTGTGTTATTTATGTATTATAATATATGGGAATTGAAGGTTTATCTTTGATTTGATTTCTAATCTAAGCTTTCACAGCCAATGCTTTTCCATTTCTAACAAACTTTCTGAATATGGTTTAGATAATATCTATTATTTTAGCATGGTATTAAAATACATTTTATTAAATATGTTGCAAAATATTAAATAGCATTTGATATGTAATGGAATAGAATTCCAAGTGTTCAGTACATGAACATAAAATAATAATTAAATATATTAAATTATATCTGTAAAGCAATAAATAGAATAAATTTCATTAGATAGAATTGAAACATAGTAAAAATATATAAACATAGACTAAACACAGACTGGCAACATTCCAACTTGTAAGAAAAAGACTGTTGTCTTATCTATGCTCTCTCTCTCTGTTCTCTGCGCCTTCCTATACGCTGGCAGCAAAAACCATTGTTAATTAGTTATTACACTAAATATAATCGTTTAACTTTCCATAAAGTTATTTTATTAATTCTCGCATTGTTTCCTACATGCGAAGTGGTCCTTCGAGTGTTAAAGTTCCATTTTCAATCAAAAATCTTGTGAAGTAAAAACGTGCGGCGGCGGCGGCGGAACTGGCTATAGCAGAATTTCGTTCGCAATTCGTCGTGTTTTCGCTTTCCGTGCATTCGTCCTATGCATGAAGTGCGCATGAGTGTTTTCATTAAAAGTCGCGATCGCGAGTTCGTCTATACGAATAAAAGTGCGCGAGCGTGTTTCAAGTTGCAACGTGCCGGCCATAGCGGTACCTATTTCGACAACAATTCGTCGCATTTTCGCTTTCTGAGCATTCATCCTATGTATGAAGTGCTTGAGAGTGTGGTTCCAGAGTGTTCCTGAAAAGAAACGGTCAAATTCCCCATATTTTCATCGTTTTACGAGTTTTTCAGTACCTATCTATAACTAGGTATATATAACGTGACCATTTATTTATTTTGTCAGACCGGGACACATCTGCGGAAATATATACCTAATAAAAAAAAGTTTTTCTTTCTTACAAGCATTTTATTATAGAAGATAAAATAACACAAAATAACCAAAGCTCTACACAAAATAGTTAAGTTGGCATGACTTACTAACTGAGCCCCCAGTAGTGGCGTTACTTCTAAGTCGTGTTTTTATATTTGTCGGCTGAACTTTTTTTTTTTTTTATATCGGGTCTTGTTTTTAGATACGTGTGTAACTCAGTACATGATTTGTTTGTATTTATTTTCGTAATCAGAATAGCTTTCAGTACTGCGACACTTAACTGTGTTTTATCACTGGTCCATATTTTGTTCATTTGGGAAAAAACTCTTTCGACTGGTGCGTGCAGGGCGTCGGGTCGCGCATTTCGAGCGGAAAAAAATAATTTAAAACTATCGTTGGGTCTGCTTGCAAAACCGGGACAATGTTGGGTTCGCTGGGGACACCGGGACAGACTGCCTGAAACCGGGACTGTCCCGGCAAAACCGGGACGTATGGTCACGTTAGGTATATACCTACAACCAAAAGCCAAGACGGGAAGAGGGGCTTTTCGCGGTCAATTCAACTGCGGACTTGACGTTTGATGTAACGTCACTTCGGTTCGGTGTCACATTGACATTAGACAGTGACAGCTCGGTTCAACCGCGAAGTGAAGTGTTTGTTTTCGTAAAAGTTTTCGTTATGTTTTTGCGCATTTTATAGTGAACACTTCACTGTTAATCGGTTTATCGTAAAGATGGAAGAGGTTAAGCGCTTTCGGTTAAAGCGGGGACAGTTAAAGGCGGCGTTTACACGTAACGAGGCTTTCGTTAACAACGCAAAGTCGCTTGCTGAAGCTAGCTACGAACAATTAGAGGCAAGGCTACAAAAGCTTGTGAGTATCTTTAAAGCATATGAAGATGTTAATTTGGACATTTTGTCCCTTGATGAAAAAGACACTGAAAATATTTCAGAGGTAGAGGAAAAATACTTTCATGTAACAGCCAAGTTGAAGCAGTCCATGGTGGGTCGCCAAAAGGTTGAACAAAGTTCTTTCAACAACAACAGTTGCAACACAAACTTGCCTAATATTGATATATCATCATTTGATGGTAAAGATTTCACCAAATACCGACCCTTCATGGACTTGTTCCTAGCAGTCATTGATAATAATAAGAGTTTGTCTGCTGTACAAAAATTGTTTTACCTAAGGAAATATTTGATAGGTGAGGCATTGTCGGTTATTATAAATCTGCCTATGGTTAATGAGTCATATCCCGAATAGATCAAAATGTGGTCACTGGAACCTTCGCAGATGACACAGCAGTTTTGGCAGTGGATATGTGCCCAAGTACCGCTTCTAAAAAATTACAAAATAGCCTAAATGAAATATCTGCCTGGTTAAAGGACTGGAGGATACGAGCTAACGAGACCAAGTCAACACAAGTAACATTTACTACTAGAAGAAACACATGCCCACCTGTGGAGCTTAACGGAACGGAAATACCTCAAGCTGATGTAGCCAGGTACTTAGGCCTTTACCTGGACCGCCGCCTAACATGGAGAACCCACATATTCACAAAGCGTAAAGCCCTTGGTCAACAGCTACGCAAGATGTACTGGCTTATGAATAACAAATCCCAACTCCCTATGGAAAATAAAATGCTTTTATACAAGTGCATCCTTAAACCGATTTGGACATACGGCTTGCAATTATGGGGCACATCTGCCAATTCCAATGTCGAAATAATCCAGCGATTCCAATCCAAAATACTGCGCATGATTGTCAATGCACCTTGGTACGTCAGAAATGACAGATTACACCATGACTTGGGTATTCCAACCGTAAAAGGGGAAATCCAGACATGCATAGTGAAATACAAGAGGAGAATACAGAACCACCCTAACAGATTGGCAAAAGACCTGATGAAGGAACACACCACTTTTAGAAGACTAAAGAGGAGAGCCCCTCAAGACCTACTACAGTAAATGAAGGGTTATAGATATGGGCACGTCACTGGACGCGTGCCGTCCAAGTCATCGCGCACACACTTGACCTCCTGCTGAATGTCCCAAAGAGACAGATTGCAGTTTAATATTTAAAAAAAAATATATATATCCCGAAGCCTTGTCACTCCTCAGGAAACGATTTGATAACAAAAATTCTAGAGTAATATTAAACCACATTAATCTTATTTTAGACTTACCTCAAATGCAGAAAGGTACCGCAAGCTCCATAAGAGCATTCATCTCAGAGGTTCAGCAGCAAATACATGCATTAAAAAACCTGGAGCAACCTGTTGACCAATGGGATATGTTACTTATCTCAATATTGAGCCGCAAGCTGGACTCTTATACATGTAGAGCTTACCATCTTGATAGGGAAAGCCCAGACAAATTACCTACTATGGCAGAATTCATTTCATTTCTGGAGCGACGCGCCATAGCGTTAGAGGACAGTCCTGCACAAAAAAGTACTTACTATGACAGTACTCGGGTAAAGTCCACTCCATGTAAAGTCAGCAATGCTGTAACCAAAGAACCAATAAAACAAATTGAATACACCTATTGCAAACAAGCTCATCCTATATATTTGTGTCCAAAATTCAAGACTGCCTCTATAGCTGAAAAAATGACCTTTGTCAATTCAAATAAACTGTGCAAAACTTGCCTAAGAAGAACTTGCCACAAATAAAAGAATAGATTGAAGTCGCGAAATAAAAACTGGTATTGTTAGTGTAAAGTAGCATGTACAACGTGCGACCCGGGGCTAGGATGTGATCGCATGGTTGCGCCTTATTGCAATAGAACAGGGTGCAGGCTTGAATGCTTGGATCGGTCCTGGGCTGTATAAGTGTAGTTATTATTAGATTATTTAGTTTAGTTTAATGTAAACAGGGTACAACTGTGGTTGAAGTGAGCGCAGTATTCGCCAATAAACGTAATAGTTTGGCGAAATTAGTGATGTAACATAAACTATGTACCTTTTGAGAATAAATAAATAAAAAATAAAAATAAAAAAGTGCAAATACAATTTTAAATGTAAACAGTGTAATCAAAGCCATAACTCGCTTTTGCATGAAGATATTAAAAATGAAGAGCAGGTTGTTACATTGCATTCTAACAACCACTCACACAACAACATATTGCTACCCACTGTCCAGGTCAAATTAACTGACAAATTTGGTAATGGTATTTCTGTAAAAGCATTACTGGACAGTGGCAGTCAAGCTTCAATAATAAAAAGGTCACTTGTTGACCAGTTGCAGTTGAGCCCAACAACACAAAAAACAAATATTATTGGAATAGGCAATAATAATAATCAGATTAATCAATCTGTCAATGTTTCATTGAACTCACATGTTCACAATGTTAAATTTCAGGTAAAATGCCATGTTGTGGACTCAATTACAACAAATTTGCCACAAACATACTTTGATGTCAATAACTTTCAAATACCTACTGGTGTACAGCTGGCAGATGTCACTTTTAATATCCTATCTGAGATCCCATTACTGTTGGGTGCCGACTTGTATTTCAAAGCATTGTTGGATGGTAATGTTTCATTGAGTAATGGGTTGGTATTGCAAAACACCTTGTTTGGCTATATAGTGGGTGGCTCAATTGCATGCAATAACAGTAGTAATGCCGTTAATAATGGTACCAACTTAGTTTCAAATCATGTTGTTCAGTGTGAGAGTAGTTTGGATGACATTATGCAACAGTTTTGGCTCTCTGAAAAAGTCCCTGAAGTGCCAAATAAAATAAATTGTGAATTTCAGGAGGCAGAAAAAATATACAAAAGTTCAGTGACCTTAAAGGATGACAGATTATGTAGATATGCCACTGAAAGACCCATTAAATGAGATGTACAAAAATTTCATAAATGAACATATATCGCTAGGGCATGCTAAAATAGTTGACATAAATGATTATGATGTCTATAATGACCCTGTTTACTTTCTTGCGCATCATGGCGTGTTAACGAAAACAGCAAAACAACAAAGTTGCGAGTAGTATTCAACGGGAGTATGAAAACGCGAAATGATGTATCACTTAATGATCTCATGTTGAACAGACCCTATAACTCAAAAATTTACTTGTTCATTTAATCAAAAGCCATGTCTGGAAGCGAGGATCAATTTGGCGTCACGTTGCGGGCCCTTCTGGATCAAGGCTCGCAAGTAAACTTAATTACTGAAAACGCTGCCCAGCTACTCAGACTTCCGAGAACGAAAATTTATGCTACCATCTCCGGAATAGCAGAGTCATCTAAAGACCGCAAGGGTCGTCTACAGCTATCCTGCAAGTCATTATACTCAGATTACACGTTGGAACTTCAAGCATTGATTATGAACAAACTAACTAACAATCTACCGAACTCTACATTCAAAAAAGAAAACTGGCCGCATTTACAAAACTTGAAACTTGCCGACCCTGACTATAACATGTCCCGCTCCGTAGACCTGCTGCTGGGAGCGGACGTGTACGCTAAAATTATCCTGGACGGGGTTCTTAAACAATCTCCCATCGCTCAGCAAACTCACTTAGGATGGATTTTATGTGGAAAACTGGAAACTTTTAACTGCCACGTAACGCTGATCGACATGGACGAGATAACTAAATTTTGGGAAACTGAAGACATCGCGCAACATCATGACGATGTCAGCAACGAAGATCAATGCGAAGACTACTACAGCAAGACTGTTAGACGAGGCTCTGACGGAAAGTATATAGTAAAAATGCCTTTTTGTTCCGATTATGAACAAAAAATAGGTCACTCGAAGTCTATAGCTGTTTCGCAATTCTTACAACTAGAGAAGAGGTTGCAAAGGCAAGCTAAACTCGTTCAAATGTACAGAGACTTTATAAAAGAGTATACTGATCTCGGGCATATGAAGCTTTCAATTTCAACTTTTCAACACGAAAGCTTTTTGCCTCACCATGGTGTTCTACGAGAGAAGGCTGAAACTACACAACCAAGAGTCGTTTTCAACGCCTCACAAAAAGCAAATAATGGAATCAGCTTGAACAGCCTCCAAGAAAAAGGCCCTAAACTACAAAAAGATATCCAGGCACTGATCATCATCACTTTCACTTAAAATGGAGAACTTATAAATACCCTTTTACAGCTGACATAGAGAAGATGTTCCGATGCATTTGGATATCTGAAGAACAACAGCCACTTCAAAAAATAATTTGGCGAAACAACCCTTACGAACGCCTTCAGGAATATCAACTTTGCACTGTAACTTACGGCACAAAGTGCGCACCCTGGCTAGCAATGCGAACTCTAAAGCAGTTAGCCATAGATGATGAACACAAATACCCCGCTGCTGCAAAAGTACTACAGAACGAGTTTAATGTCGACGACCTAATTAGCGGTAATAACTCCCTGGAAGTAGCCAAATAACTTCAACTAACACTCATTAACTTACTAAAGGGCGGTGGCATGAATTTAAGGAAGTGGTCTGCTAATGACCCAGCGCTTCTAGAAAACTTAACGAAGGATCAAATATCAACCGGACAGGTATTTGATTTCAAACACGAAGAATCAACTAAAACACTTGGCCTTAGATGGAATCAAAACACAGACACTTTCGTGTTGAACTGGTGTTTGGACGTCACACAACGAACTCCACTTACGAAAAGAGCGTTACTGTCCGAGATATCGAAACTTTACGACCCGTTGGGCTGGCTGGCTTCTGTGACTGTAACAGCAAAACTATTTAATATAATATAATATAACTACTTGCATCATTTATTTTTGTCCAGAGGTACGTCGCCGTCCACAGGTACATTTTTGCCGCCCACAGGTACTTTTTTGCCGTCCACAGGTACAAACTGTAGTTATGCCTATGGACAAAATGCGCATTTTTTTTTATATGCCTATATCTTTAATTTTAAGGTAACTAACTGAAAAGAAAGCGATGGTTATGAAAGACTGTTTATTATACATTTTATAAAAATAAACAGTTTAAATGTAATACTGGCAGTTTTTTTTTTTTAATATTTAAATTAGTCGAAAAATTGGAAAGTATCCACAGGTTGAGCACTTGCCCCTAAACCTTACGGGAAAGATTATTTAAATGGTGAAAGCCGAAAGAAAGAAAGACGAAAAACGACCGAAAGATCTACAATCTCACATCAGACACCGTGCTACTGATGTGCCATGCAAAAGCTAAATCTGACACGACTGTGTTAATGTACTAAATAAAATTTACGTAATGGTGAAATTCACCAGACGATTGTTTGTTTGCCCACATAACGCCTGAGCTTGGAATAAGGCCGACAAAGCCTGCTAATTCGCAGCTGCCCCGGAAGTCGTTTATCACGAACAATTTCCTCTAAAGCCTTCCTTGCGCTCCACGCACTTTGCAAAACGCCTCGGATTATTGCGCGCCGCCCGCACATCTACCTCGTTGGCAAAAGATTACTTGTTACTCGCTCCAGTTCCCCATTAAATTTTCAGTTTCTTTAAACGATACGAATATTGAATGTAATTCTTCTTATGTAATAAAATTCATATGATATTTCAGCTTTAGCTTAGTTAGAAACTTATTATGGGGTATAAGAATTTCTTCTTTCATAACTAAGTAACAAATAAACAGAAGCGGGCTGGACGCTTTCACTGAGTCTAAAGACTTCCTTCGAGTATACTCCCGCGCTGTGCGGGTGAAAATACCGTGATTTTGCTCTGGTGCGAAACTCGTAGCTTTTAGATTTTGATACGTATAAAAGAGACAACTAATATGGTTCTATTTGAACGTAGAACTATTGAGAACCTAAAAACATTGAGGTCTTTAGCTCTCTGTGACAGTAGTACTACCAGGCAGTGCAACTGGTAGTACTAGTGACCATAACGGAGGACCGGTAGTACAAACTGTACTTGTTCGTTGCAATACTCTTTACTGTTGATTCTGTACTGGCCACTTAAATAAGACTAAAGTACTTTCTATTTGTGCATCAACGCTGGATCATATTAGATCTGTTGATTTATCAAATAAACAAAATGGACAATTCAGCTGAAATAAAAATTGTAAAAGGAAGTAACAAAAACCTGAAACAATTCTTATCTTATGTTTAAAATTATTGGATGCCGAAGAAAGCTTTGTGGTGCACATTTGGAGAGCGACACCGGACAACTAACGTGTGTGAGGGTTGGAACGGTCAGTTCAACAAAAGTTTTAAAAGAAGACCAACCATTATTTTTAGAAAAATTACGTCAAAGTGTTATCAATTTGGCGATACGTAAATGAATTATAATAAATTGATCGTTTCGGTATTTATTAAAGTTTTACATTTTACTCTAATATTTCAACAATGTCTTCCGTATGATGCTCCTTTTCAAACCTCTCTACGGTTGTAATTGCTTCGTTAATAATAATATTCCACTCTTCCGTGTCGATGTGCTGAGAACACAGTCGTGTTTAACATTGCCTTGTGGAAATCGGAAGTCTTGATTCAGTGCACCCATTTATAAGACATTCATCGTCATCTGCTGCAACTGCACGTCTTAAATTATATTATTTTGGAACTTAAATTTTTTCATTGAATACTCACACAGTATTTTGATAGCATGTCATGAATGGCATTCTATCTAACTTTCGCGATTTTCACACATAATAGTAAGTTGATAACATACACGGGACATAACCATATAACAGTATATTTTGTTTACATCTGTCATGTGCATCATTTGTACTACCAGTTGAACATTTAAAACTGTGGTCAATGGCAAAACCCGAGGGATATTCTTGTATTTTTATTAGTAGTACCTGTGTATCATTTATACTACCAGTTGAACTACCTGGTAGTACTACTACCACAGAGGGGTCTTTAGACCTTCCATCGCACCCTGAGGAATAAACGAGCATTCAGTACGAGTAGGAGGTCTATGAACCCCATAAACGCTACGGGCCCCTTCCTATGCAACCCCTCCCGCTCCTGTTTGTGTCTATGATAGTTGAAATTTGACCCAGTGATGCGCAAACGTCTATAAGAAATGCACATATGACATTGCAGCTGATCAGTAACGAAAAGTTTAACTATAATATAGGTGATTGAAAGTACCCAAGTGTCGATTTTGTATGAATATTACAGTTGGTCAGTAAATGAAGTACCAATAAGTATCGGCAAAACATGGTTCGTGAAAACTGTGCAGCCGGAAAGACAGTAAAAAAACGAAGAAAATTAAATCTTACTGCCGTGATAGTAATAAACCAATGTGCATTTTTTTTTTGTGACAGTCATAATATGTAAATTACAGGTTATAATAAAAGTTTTTGCTCTATCAATAACTGCTTTTTATTATGGACGTCACTAGCAGTCGCTATATATAATTGTACCTATAATTCAGTGCTGTAGGTCTAAATGCTCCAAATTATTTTCTGTCATTTTGCAATATTCTGACATCAGAACTTTGCGCGAAGTCAAACCAAGATAAAGTACTTCTCTAAGAATGATATGATAAAGGATTCATTTGAAAATTTGTGAATTTCGCAGAATAAAATACATTTGAAGTATCTGATTCCATTAGCGGTCAATAGGCCCCTCACCGCACCGGTAGAATGGTAAGTAGGTACAGTAACAAGGCGATCTATATCCAGCCTTGTTTGTTATCGGCCTCCATCCTAAATTTCATGTTTGCCTTTTAAACAATTTCAAAATTCGAATATTCCTTTTATCTTTCGCTCCAGCATTTGATTTGTTTTCAAAATCCAGTCTCGACTCAGCTGCCGTACTAAACACCACGTGTTTGATACTTACTATGTAGTAAACAGTTCAACAGTCCACTTCAGTCCACTTCTGTTTATCGGTCCACTTAACTTTTTTTCATCACCGGTTCCGTATCATCATCTGCAGTTCTTCCATAAAACTCCTAGAAGACACTAATGTAAGTCCTCCATCACCATTTTTCAGCTCATCTAACACTTTTAATAATTATTGTACCTTTTATACCTATTTAGTTGTTTTTGTATCATTGTTTCAGGTGCCTTCTGTAAATACTTTTAATATTTTTTTATATAGCCTATACGGTGTCCCACTGCTGGACAAAGGCCTTCCACTCGTCTCTGGTTTCAGCCAAATCTCGCCAGTCCGGCCAAAAACGCTCCACATCGTCCCGCCATCTCCTTCTTTAAAGACCTCTTATAGCACTAGTTGAAAGTAAGCAGAATTAAGCACCGCAGGGACGTGTTTAAATTAGCGTTTTATAAAGTGAAATCACCATACATACTTTTGATATTAATCTACAAGTAAAATTATATACGTTAATAAGTGAATTAGCAGATTACCAGTTAATTTGACGGTTAGGCGTTAAGAGCACGTAAGTATTAACTCTAATACCTACTCTAATTTACACAAAAATTACCTTATAGGTGAAAAACTTAAGGAAATAACCTATTGTATGGTTACCTACCACACCCTCGAAAAACTGATTTCCGAATATTAAAATCCCGAAAACGAAATGCCTTTTTTTCATTTTCCAAATGATTATTTGTCCGAAGTGTTATTTGCCATTTTTTTGGCAAATGTTTTAAAATCCTTTTTTTATTTGACAAATGATTCAAATTCCAGCAGTATGAAATTCCGCAAAATAAGTACTATATGCGTAAAAGTTGTACAAAACAAGCTTATTTAATTTGAAATACAAACGGGTATGAGAAAATGTCGACAGCTCCTATTCCACCTTGTTTAGGCGCTTCGCGCCTTGACGCCACTCTAACCTAACCTAGCCTATTTACTATATTTAGGTTATTATGAAAAGATGGCAAATGATTGGATTGTCAAATAAAAAAACTGGATACCGATATTCGGGATTTCGAATTTGTTGGCAAATAACATTGTGGTTAAATGAATCTGTGGCGTAGTAAGTTATTGAAAACAAAATATGGATTTTAAAATTCGGTGAACCGTTTTCGGATAAATAAAATTCGAGTAAAAGAGTTTCGAAACATTAATAGGTTACCCTATTGTATGTGTGAGTAGTGCGTGAGAATAGACATAAAATTTTTGAAATTTGTAATATAACGTATGGTAAACCCATTAAGTATTTGCTTATCTTTCAAGTTTCAAAACATCGAATTTGAATTCAGCTAGGCAAATTAATATGCCACCATTTCCTGAATTTGGTAGAGAACGACCACTGCATATCAAAATGAAAAGATTTTTTTGTCATTTGTACAAATATTTCTAATAGGTTTCCGATAAAGACTCAAATTGTTTATTAACACCAAAACAAGTGGTCATTAAATCATGTAGTGTACTGAAGAATCTGGTTATCAACACATTAAATCTTTACATAATTTATTATGCTTATGCATTTTTTTGCAAACTGTACACACGTGCAAACACGCAATGGGTGCTTTAGTAAATTTTTTTATGGATATGTTTTGAAGAAGAATTGACTGAAGAAGAATTATTTACGTACTCTTATTGCGTCTCAGTTCTTTGCACATGATTGTAAACATTGGAGGGGTGTTCAGTTTTTAGATTACTCGACACCTCTTGGCGCCTTCGCGTGTGTGCTCCGACACTCAAGTAGTTCATTAAATAAAACAAACAAATTAACATCCTGTTTAATAGTAGATTAATGCCCAGGTATATGGTGTAAGCGTTTGCTGAATCGAGCAGCTTAGTTTAAAACACGAAGCGCAGGTGAATGTTTTCAATAAGTACTAGTCCGGCAAGAGCTATTCCAGCCGTGGCAAATATAATATTTTTCTCAAACATAGAGAGGTGTTATATGGCAATGTTGTATTCTATAGTATATTTGTAGTAGCAACACTAGGTTACCTAAGTAACTGTGAAAAACTTGTCTGTCTTGTGCCTACCAATAAAATACTCGTACTGAATAAAATAGGTTCTCTCAATCTCCTCGCACCAGGTCATATTATCAACATCATAAGAGGACATGAGGAATTTTTAATTATTAATTAAATCGTAAAAGACAGCGAGCTAAAACTGCCATTATTCTGGTACTTTTTAATTGCGGCAAAGTGTCCTAAATATTATTTATTCTATAAGTAGGTACTTAGTGTCTATTTACAATAAAATACGATGACAACGCATAATTAATTGCGGCCACAAGTTAGTGGCCGCCGCTCCACCGCGAATACCTGTCTGCTGCTTGGCATCCGGTCCGCGTCCCACGCGCAAACATACTACAGCTAATTCACAAGCTCGGTACCTATTCTAGATATTGCAGCAAATTCGCTGCAGGAAGAATCTTTTCCCTATTCTTTCAAAACAAAACCTCTTCGCGTTCCAGGCCATTTTATAATGATCGATTGACACATATACCTATTCAAAAATTCTAAATTTGTATTATGGTTTATTTTGGTTGTCATTGAGAAAACAGCGAAAACTACTGCAGGAATCTTCAATATTACGACCTGACACACTTTCACCGGCCTATTTAAAATAGTCTCTATGCCTAAACTAAGTTACTGTTTATGATGAAATATCAGACTCTCAGATATCCAAAGAAACCATAAAATGCTCTCTATGAACAACTTTACGACTTTCCCTTGCTATGTAAATTGAATCGCATTGAATCCCAAATTTCTTTTGAGTTTACGAATAAAAAGGCGAAGGACGCAATATCTCGGGCAGCGTCACGTCGCATAGGCTTGGAATAGAGCGTGTGAGCATGCAGTGCCCTCAAATATCCTTTTGGAAGTAGTAAGGACACATCAGAATCAGACCCGCACCCGCGTCGCGCGGCATGGTTTAGATGTAGGTAGACGATATTAAACCTTGGTGTTATATATATAAGTTGTTTATGTTTTTCGTTATCATTAGGTACCTAAAAAAAACATTTTAGGCTGTCAGTGTAAAAATGGCCTAACGTTACAGTAATCAATGTGGCAATTATAGAGTAATAAACGTAGGTACCTAACGTTTTCTTTTCGTTCTCGGAAAATTTTGTGCTTGGCCACTTCTCCGCTGACGACCTCATTTATATTCCCGACGACAAAAGTGAGGGCAGATGTCGAAGCAGGCAACATCTCTTTTAAGTCGTATTTTATGTTTTCATGGACCATAAAAAGTGATGTTTTAAATAATTACTTGAGTACACAGTGCTCATGCTCACGCGTATTTCGAATCTATTAAAACGTAACAATAATACGAAATTAGGTTATCGAGTGTTCCCTTTATTCGGTGTAGGTGACAATGGACCAAAACATTACGCATTGTATTAAGTAAAAATCGCGTTTTTATGATACCATTAATATAGACATTCGGTACAAAAATTAATGTTTATTTTGCGTTACCCACTTTATTGTTAAAATGTATTCGTTATTTTGTTAACTTATCAAACCTCAGCAGATAATGACTGCCTGCAAGGCATTTTTTATGTCCATGTTATACTAATATTTGTTAAGACCTATTTATTGGACAGATAAAATTTCATAATAAAATTTGAGGAAAAATTATACTGGGTGTATGTGATTTTTGCGTAATAAGCAAAATAAAATCGTAAGTTATAATTTCGAACCAAAAGAGAGAGAGAGAGAGAGAGATATGTCTATGCCAGTGTTTTCTATCTCTTATTTAGATCAAAGAGAAAAATTAAGTCAGTAAAATCACCATCACTCAGTTCCGCCATTACTATTCATATTTAGTTTTTACGGAGGGTACTTTTACCGTGCATGTCTTTCAGTGGACATTGTCAAAGTTATCACACGGGCATGTTATTGGCCAATTGTTGGGCAGAATCCGGAAGTCATTTTTAGTGGCGTGGTTAGATTGGATAGAGTTGTGACGTTTCTTTTGGTTCGCGTACGGAAGAATGCCTAGAATCGTAACTACAACATTAATATGGTATTGTGCGTACGGACATAAGTAGAAAACTTTCAATCAGTTTCTTTTTCAACATAAACAAAACAATACAATACAGGAACTCTTTATTAAACACCACATAACAAACAAAACAGAAAAACCGATACTACAAAGAAATGCACTACCGATGAAAAAAAAGTACAGCTAGAAAACATCCCTCCAACGGAAGCCGCTCTTCGGCAGCACACACTTCGGGAAGTATATCAAGGAGTCCATGCCTGGGGACAGGAATTAGTGCCTCTCCAAAAGCTTCCGAGTCCTTCTTCTTTGGGCTGGAGAATGGAAGACAGTGAATAGACTCCTGTTTGGTCAGATTTACCAGATGTCGCAAGTGTGTGCCTGAAACTCACTCGTTGCAGGTGCAAGAAAGTATGCAAAAATCGTTGCAACTGCATTAAAAGAAAATTAAAATACACAGAATTATTTTAGGTCTGTGTGCCGTGTGTGAATTTAAATTGTTTTATAAAAGTATATAAAAAAGTATTCAATTTGGCATCATACAATTTAACAAAGTACTTAAGCATAAGCAGATACTTGTACTCGACCATTTTGTAAGATCGCGAGTCCAGCTACAAGCGCTGCGGTGATTTAATAGTTTTTCACCATCTTTTTGCGTTACGACGTTATTAAAAGTGTATATTTTTAGAATTTGCATGAATTGTACTTTATTATAGCATTTTTGTATTATGTTTTTTGTCACTAGACGCTCTGAAAGCAAAAATCTCTAACCAAAATGTTCACCTTTTTACGTTTTTCTTGTAAAATTACCTACCATGAAACTGTTAAAAAACGAATATCAGCGCAAGGAATTTACATCTTCGGTTTAAACGAAAACGACACCAAAGATGTCCTAGTAGCCACCAGAACGAGAATAAGATGACGGGTGGTGGCCATCTTTGTACCCCTCCCTCCCCGACTAGCCTCACGGACTAGAAATGCTTAGAATTACTCAAGGAATATCATGATGATGAAGCTCATAGCTTAATAAAAAAAAATTGTGTTATGTATGGGAGCGATGCGCAACTTCCTCCACTGGTATACATTTTGTTCCAGTTAAGGAAACCACTTCGTAGATTTTATTTCTTAAACTAATATCAATATTTTTTAGAATAGTAGCTTAGTTGAAGAGGTAATAAACTATTTAACTAAATAAATAGTCAAATAATGTGTACCTACCGGTAGTAATCAGTGATACCTAATTTTAACGGTCCCTGGTTTTAATGCACTTACATAATTGTAGCCGATGTGATTCTACAGATGAACGCTAAAAGCCGGTATAAATAAATGCCTCTATTTACCTGTCTGGCCTATTTCACGGTGGCCCGTTGTTTCAATAAAATCGTAAGGAACAGCGGTTACAATGAAGATGCTTGTCGCCGTCACGCCATCATTTTTAAGTCATTTACTATGCAATGCAGCTTCATTCATTAAATAAATCTATACCTATATACTAGTGGCTCTGTGAGCTATAGCTCATTTTGTAACTTTTTTTTTTAAAAAACCAAATCGACAAAAATCTATACATATTATTCTCGAACCTGTTCATCAAACTTCACGAGAATCGGTTGAGAAATGCGACCTGTACAGGAGAACAACCGGACAGACGAAAGCATTTCTTGCCCAAGCTGAAACGGAGACGCTTCGCGCTCACTCGGTCAATAAAAATAAATCTTCTGACTGCACTTCAAATAGTTGATATTGACACCGGAAAACTGCACAACAGTTGCAATCACCTACAACCACAGGTATGGATTGCCTACAACTGTTAACATCTAGGTCTACTGGAAAGACGGCAAGTCATGTAAAGGATTAAAGGCATTTTATCGACTTGTGAAATGATATCCGAATACGTGAGAAATGGTAAGCTGACGTAACATCTCTTTTCACCGATGAACCTGGGGACTTCGGGTTAGTGCTTGAAAACGTCCGAACCACAAGACCACTAATTTTCAAAAAGACCACGTTAGTCAGTCTTAGTTTGGTCGAACGACAGCTTTGTTTCTGATTTATTTCTGTGTTCATCTCTTTGTTTGAGCCACGGCGAGCAGTTTTTGTTTCGCTACCGCCGAAGTGTGTGCACCCAGAGGAAGAATTACGGATTAGTCCGAAACATGTCGGGCTGTATCGACTGGCATACGTTAGTGATCGGTGTATTGCACTATAAGAGTCTTATCTGACTCTTTATAGACATTTTATTAAATACATGATATGTGACTATGAAAAAATATCAGCAAGAAAGTCAGATCTGTGAGCGATACACCTAAACAAGATAAAACAGGATAAAAAGCTTCCAATCCGATCCTAAGTAAATTTGTAGAAAAATCCAAGTATAGTCCAACCAAGAAAACAATACAGCAATCTCACGTTAAACGAAATAGAAATGATTGATGGAAAGACTGGCTTAAGCTATAAGTAGAACATTTGTGTAATTTGATATTTGTGACGTATTCCATATCATAACCATGTGTTTTTTTTCGTTTAGCATAAAGATTTCTAAGGACATATTCTAATAGCTACAATTAACGATACTTTTAGAGGTGGACAAATACTGTGTGGCTTGTTAAAATACTCTCGAAATAAGGGTAAGTGCCAAAGCATTTAAGATGCTATTTTAGAAACTAAGGTACCTGCTTATTGATTTGATTTTTATCTAACCAAAAAGAAGAACCAATAATTACGTTTATTTTTATTCAATTCACAACATTTAATTCTTACGTTATCTGAATTTTTTTTTCTTGATGAGTTGTGAACCCTTACGCGATATTGACTTACACAATCTAGGTACTTATATTCAAAGATTGAGAACTTCCGCAGCCACCCGGCTACTTATGAAAGTAGCATATTAAAAAAAAAAACACTTTTAAATAAATAATAAACAGCATTGCAGTTAAGAAATTTGAAGATAACTTTACTTTTGAGGATTACTTATTCAATCATTTTCCTTAAATTAATGGGCTTGTGGTGCACAACTTCTCTTCTTGTTCATTACGTTACGTGCGAAGTCCTTGAAGTTCTTATAAAATAAAGTTTCTTCCGCAAAGTGGTAAGTATTACTACACAATAATGATCTATGGAATTGCTAAATGGAATTTGATTTTCTATTCAACTTGAATTAGAACTATAAAAATAACGTTATGGATAACATAGCTTGCACAGTATCGTAAAAGTGACCGTAATAATACACATTCTGTGAAAAATTCAAATATCTACATACTAAGGCTATTGTCTACCATGCCTGTTTTTCTGTAATCTCCTTGTACTGTTTTGTGGTTATCAATAAAGAATATTTGTATTGTATTGTAAGGTTTAAGAGATAGATTCCTATGACAGACAGATGGACAGCGGAGGGTCGGAAATGGGATCTCATTTTTTATTGCTAACGATTTGGGTGTTCTTGGAAGCATTCTTCATTTGGAAGCAAGGCAAACAATGTGGATACAGCATGATGGTGCCCCAGCTCATTTTGATCGTGCTGTCCAGGACCACTTGATCAGTACGTATCCAAACCGATGGATCGGACGTGGAAGCCCAGTTATTGCCTGGCTTGCCAGGTCACCTGACTTAACCCATTATATTTTTATCTTTGGGGGACTTTGAAGGACAAAGTCTATTCAAAACCAAAGACGAATTATATCAACGGATAATGGAAGCCGCGCAGAAGTTGAAAGACCGGCCGGCGTTCTTGAACAGCCAGGTGCGACTCCGTTTGAACTTGCGCATTGAAAATAACTGGCTTCATTTTGAAAATTTCACGCATTAATTAATTGATTAAGAAAACAAGACCAGCTATTTTCAATGGACATGTTTATTCATCACTCGTTTTAATTGATTTTAAGTACCCAAGTAGAATTCAACACTGACATTATTTTGAAATTTTCTTCTTCAATATACGAGTAATTATAACTAGGGATTGCAATCCGGAAAATCGGATCCGGTAATCCGGCGGATCCGGCATTATTTAACGCTTACCGGATCCGGTACCTATATACCGGATCCGGCGATCGAATCCGGTAATAGGATTTTTTGGCAAAATAATATCGCTGTTGCTTGCGTAGACTAGAGAGTTATTATATTATTATAACAAGCTCATGCCAATAATTACAAAGATTCATCAAATCATGATTGTGTCTCTCATAAACATGAAATTTATTTATTAGCATTCTCTAATATTTTAATAGTTATTGTGAATATTGTGAACTTATATTTTATAAATTTACTTAATTTCTGAAATAATTGATCTACTCGATCTGTGAAAGTGAAATGTAGGAAAACTGTATCACTTTGTTACGTCGTTAAAATTTGACCACTTAGTTACCTAGACTAGGTACTACATTTTAATTGTTTATTTTTTTTTATTTGTGGGTTTTCACGGTTCTAGTACTCAACCTCAGTTGGTCTCAAAGAGTATTTTAGTCCTTGATAGGAATGCGATCGACTGGCATTAATAAAAACAAAACTGACGATTTTCTCGCTGACCGTACATACATTTTATTAAAATTCTGTGAATGTAGATTGTCATCAAAAAGAGTTAGTAGTGGTCTCCTAATGGGCATTTTTGCGAGACAGCAAGATGTTTTTAAAATAAACATAAATTTATTTTATGAATTAAATTTAAAAATCATTTATTGTATGACCAAAATACCATACATACTCGTTGTGTTAGTTAGGCAGGTACGTTTAGAAACTACGTTAATACAATACATTTGAAAAAATTAAATCGTAGTCATCTGAGTCATCAATACAAAATTATCATTATTATACAAAATAAAATTGTTTATACAAAATTTATGCTTAATAATGTTTTTTATAAGTACTGTTACACTTGACGAAATCAATAAAATATCATTTTGGACCGAAAAGCGAAAATCAACCTGATTATCCTGATCCGGCCGGATCCATGCGAAACCTACCCGGATCCGGCCGGATTGAAAATGACGCCGGATTGCAATCCCTAATTATAACAAACCTCTTTTTATACTGATAGTACGGGAAAAGGGAAATTTCAAATATAGAATGCCTATAAGCACACAATACCATTACATATATTATGCAATTCCACGGTCTCGATAATTTGTCTATACAAAAAATAATCTAGTAGTTGGTTTTTGCATTAGTGATTATATCCTATTGTAACTAAAATGCCGTTAAAGTTCGTTTGTCCTTTATTGTCACATTGACATTTCCGTTAGTAAGAAAAGACAAAACCCATTTTAACTAATGGAGGCTTGAGTGACGTTTATGTATAATGACATAAATAGTACTTAATGATAAGGTTTGACGTGTAATTATTTTGTAAAAATTACTTTGTGCCAATTTTTTTCTTTGGCAATGATGTTTTCTCATAAGATAGACTACCGGACCACCTATCCGGCAGCGCTATTATCCTTTGTCACCGGCCAAACCCAAGATTCTGAACGAAGAGATTGTGAAGATGTTGGAATTGGGTGAATTCATCCATTCCGCTCACCTTAGGCTAGTTCCAGTGGTGATGGTCACAAAGAAGGATGGTTCGGTTCGTTTTTGTGTCGACAGTAGGAAGCTCTACAGCGTGACCGTAGCGCGCGATTCGTATCTTTTGCCGCGAATCCAAGATCCTGGACAACTTAAGAGGTGCTAGGTATGCGACTTCACTTGATTTTAGGAGTGCCTTTTGGCAGATTTCTCTTGTTGATCAGTCCAGTTGCGAGAAAACTGTTTTCATTGTACCGCAACGTGGTGTAGTATTACGCTACTTACAGTGTAATTTTTAGCATCCTTTTACTCCATTTACGTCACTTATGTTTTCGAACACACATCTTCAATTCATAATTATTTTCTCTACATTCATTTCCACAGGACCCTGGAACGTTTTAAACTCATATTAACACCATTTCACTTTATTTTCACTGCAATTCTTCACGCTATAAGCGTTCTTAAAATCATACATTTGCTGATTTACCTTTCATTGCATTTCACAGTCTTCTACTAAACTCTACAAAACCGGGCTTCGCACGCGCTTATGCGCTACACTTTTTCCTTTTCTTTTGTGATTGTATCTATTTGTTTTCGTTTTTGTTAGCAATGTTATGAACCTGAAAGTAAATTTTGACATGTTTTGACGTCTTTGTTTATATGGTCGTCATAGCAATTTCTGTTTTCTTTTCTTCTCAGCCTGGTGTTTTTATATCTAATCTCCACCAAAATTACTCGTTTCTTCTTGGCCACCTACAAAATTTTACTTTTAATTCAAAATCTTTTGCGTTCTGATTCTGGAGCCGCCGTCGGGCACGCATCTCCGGCCGAATGCTATATAAGCCGTACAAGCGCCCGACGACGGCAGTCTCTCGTTCGCTTTCAAGCAAGAAAGAACTAAATTAAAGGCGTTGTCCCGGGGTCGCTAAACCCCGGGACCCTGCAGTGCCATATTAAGTTTTCTTTTACTGTTCGGTAAAATAAAAGCCTTCATCTCGAAAGTTCTTCAACTTCAAGCTGCGCCTTCGGACACGACTTGTTCGGTGAGGCGTGTGAGGTCGCCCACCTCGTGCGCACTATCCTCTGGCGTGCGCCGCCGGGTACTTCATATCTGTGTGCTCCTGGGTGCGTGGCTCATCGCGCGCCCCACTTCATTACCTGAAATCACCCTCCACGTGCACGCTACCATTGGCGTGCGCTCTCCGGTACTACCAAGTCTGTGCAATCCCTGGGTGCGTGTCTTAACATGCGCACCCACTCCACTGCCTACTACCATCCCGTGCCCGAGCTCCGTCGTGCGTGCAGTGTGTGCTGGGAAGCACACTTTCCCGCCGCCGCCGTCCTCCGTGCTTCGCTCCGCTCCAATCAGCTCCGCTCCACTTCACTCCGCTCCGCTACGCTTACTTCGCCCCTTTTCCTCTACCACTCCACTTCATACACACCACCTGTACCCATCACCCACTCAACACATTTTCCCCAAACCACTAGTCTTTTTTTTTTTTTATTAATAATTACCTGTAAATATTTGTAAATAATAAATTGTTATTATTTTTCTATAAAACTTTATTTTCTTTAATTAGTTTTAGTCCTAGGTTAGTTTGTTTTCTTTTTTTTACTGTCGCTTCACGACATTTTGGCGCCCAACGTAAAAAAAAAGCTCTCTTTCTCCCTCTTTCAATTTTTTCTGCGCCTTGTCTTTTTCCTGTCCTTTTCTTGCCTACTTTCTTTTCTTTTCTCTCTTTCTTTCTCTGTGTGTCTCTCTCTCTCTCTCTCTCCATATAATATATTCATTCTTTTCACACTTTTCTAAATTCAAAAACAACACTTCATCTAGTGCTCAATAATTATCCGGCTTTCAGTTTAGGCAACCATACTTCATTCCATCTAATACTATACACACTTAACTAATCTACATACCTACTTGTTAATCATAACCTTTTCTTTAATAAAACAAGGTAATATAATTTAAATTTACTTCTTTATTATAGAAATACCTTACAATGCAAAGGGTAATTAAATATGAATTCCTTAATAAGACCGAGCTAGAATATGAGATAAAGATACGATGTGAGGAACCAGCAAATAATGTTTTTCTTCTAAAAAAAACAGATTTCTCGTCTAGTTGCAAATTCTCCTTCTGAGGATATTCTGATCTCTCCAATCCCGATTGAGGACGATTTATCTCAAATCGACTGGACTTTAACGTACTTAGATTCTAAAATCGAAAAATATCTGCAAGGAGATACCAAATACTTGCGTCTAATTGAAACTTATATTAACCACATTTTTTTCAGATTACAACGCATAGACACCGACTTATATCCCGACTACAAAAGCATTTTCGATACTTTGAAAACCCAATTTGACGCTATTGATAAGAATTTCGGATCTCTAACTACAACTTCAACTGGAAATGAATCCTCTTGTCTTCATCCTCCTGTGACCATTATGGAACCTTCTCCTCTTCCTCAAACCTATATCCAGGTCCATACTCCATATCCTTCACCACCTCTGCCTACCCCTCTTCCTCTAACTCTTAACGTCTTCAAAGACCTTAAAAGGCACACTTTCAATGGTAAAAGTTGTCCAAGATCTTTTCTTCAAAAAATCGAAGAATACTGTATAGCCCGTGGCTTATCTAAAGACTTGTTGATTTCACAAGCATTCGAACTCTTCACGGACAATGCTCTTCATTGGTTCAGATTTAAATATAATCAGAATCTAAACTTAACTTGGAACGAAGTTTCTTCTCTGCTGATCAAAGACTTTGGTGGTTTTGATTATGAAATTTGAAATTTGATTTTAAACACACAAACTCGGAAGAGATTATAAAAACATTTAAATCTTTGAAAATTAAGAACACAGAGGATCTTTGGGGTATTTCAGTTAAAGTAATGCAATCTGTCATCCATATTGTGGCACCATATCTGGCCGTCGTGTTTAACAACTGCGTCGATGAGTGTGTGTTCCCTGACTTAATGAAGTACAGTAAAGTTATTCCTTTATTCAAAGCTGGCAGCTCATCTGAGCCTGGTAACTTTCGACCGGTTTCCGTGCTTCCTGTACTAAGTAAAGTGTTTGAGAAAATTATGCTAAATCAATTGCTTTATCACTTCAATATTAATGAACTATTTCACAGTCAGCAATTTGGGTTTACGAAGGGCCGCTCGACAACGGATGCGGCTGCAAATCTCATGAAGCACATTTATGACGCATGGGAACAATCGCAAGATGCAATAGGAATATTTTGCGACCTCTCCAAGGCATTTGATTGCGTGGAACACGAGACGCTTATCCGCAAACTTGAACACTACGGACTCACAACTAATGCACTGAATCTTGTTATGTCCTATCTCAGTCAGAGAATCCAGAAAGTAGACATACATAGAGTGCAGTCATGTGGATCACCGGTGAAGCTTGGAGTACCACAGGGCTCTATTTTGGGTCCGTTTCTCTTCTTGGTGTACATAAATGACTTGCCCCAGCTGCTAGAACACAAATGTGACATAGTACTGTTCGCTGATGATACCTCTCTCATTTTTAAAGTCAACAGGCAACAGGAAGATCAAAGTCACATCAATGAGACTCTAAGAGATGTGCTGAAATGGTTTACTGCAAACAATTTACTATTGAATGCAGCTAAAACGAAATGTATAAAATTTTCGTTGCCTAATGTAAGACAGGTTGACACTACTATCAGATTAAATGGAGAGAAGCTGAACCTCGTGGATGAGACTGTTTTTCTCGGGCTTACCTTAGATCGCAATTTGCAATGGAGCCCACACCTATCTGGTCTTGCTGGTAGATTGAGCTCTGCCGCTTATGCTGTACGAAGAATCCGGCAATTCACCAATGTAGAAACGGCGCGGTTAGTTTACTTCAGTTATTTTCACAGCATTATGTCTTATGGCATCCTAATTTGGGGCAAGGCGGCCGACATAGAGACAATCTTTATCCTGCAGAAGAGGGCGGTCCGGTCTATTTACAATCTTGGCTCCCGAGATTCACTTAGAGAACGCTTTAAAGAAATCGACATCCTTACAGTAGCTTCTCAGTATATATATGATGTAATATTGTATACACACAAGAACATCAAATCTTTCAAGAAAGTGTCGGATGTGCATGGTTTCAACACTCGGAATAAGCATAAACTTGCCGTCCCTAAATTTCGTCTACGAAAAGTCAGTAAGTCTTTTTTTGGAAATTGCGTGAGGTTCTACAATAAAGTGCCTGTAGATGCATGGGAATTGCCTCACAATTCATTTAAAAGATACATAAAGACCGCTCTCTTGAAAAAAGCATACTACAAAGTGGATGAATACTTATGTGATGGCACCACCTGGCCAAGGCTGAAAACAGAAGATAATTAGGACATCAATGTGACTTGGCTGCGTCCCGAAGATATTCGTGTATGGTGTCCGGCTCTGTTGCCGTTGTCCGCTGCGTACTAATTGTAATACAATTGACAAAAATAATGTTTTATTTATTTGACATGATGACATGAAATGTATATTTCATCAATTTTTGTTATTTGACATTTGGAGACCATATACATCTCCAGTTTATGTATATGTATTATTATACTTATTATTTGACCGTGTAGGCGTTTTACACCTCTGCTGATTTTAAATTTAGTTTAAATTGACCCTAGAGACTATACATCTCTAAGCCATTTAGATTAAGTATTATATTATAGTATTAATTCTGGGACTCTATACATCCCTTTGTAATTTAAATTTTCACAGATATTTGACCTGGAGACCCTATACATCTCCTGCTCAATTAAAACGTGCCAGTAAAGTAAAGTGTTCTGGTTTTGCTGTTTTAATAATTGCTTTTTACACTTGTTTCTAAAATGCGGTATTTTTTTTTCTCTCTTAATCTTTTAATGACAGAGTGAGGTTTCTTTGTGTAATTTGTCTGTGGTTGCGTATTGTAAGAGCTAATGTAACTTGTTTTTAGAAAAAATGACTTTGTGCCAAGTTTCTTGCGGCGCATTCTTCTTGGCAATCATGGTCTTTCCGAAAGCGCTGGTAGACTCAAAAAAATGACGTGTAAAAGAGCATTCAACTGCCTATTTGCTGAATAAAATTTTGAATTTGAATTTGAATTTGAATTTGAATTTGACCATAAACTCTTAGAAGCAATCAGGAATCGTACTCAAGGTCGTGATGAGCCTATCATCATCTATGTCTCGATCATGTCTGGAATGTTCGCTCGTCTTTCGAAGAAACTTCCTGAAACTGAACAATTGGAGATTATTTTGAGGAATATTCGTCCATGCTACTCAGTTTTTGTAGCTTTAAAAGACATCGACTCTATTGATTCTCTTCTAGCTACTTGCCAAAACTACGAAAGATTCTTAGATAGAGACAAACAATTTAAAGAGCCAAATCTACAACACAGTCCCCTAATGGCTGAATTTAATTACAAACATGCGAGTTCAAGCTCAAATGACCCTCCTAACCCCAAATTTAACTTGCAACCTCCTCCTTTCACAAATAAATTCAATCCATCCTATAAATACCCTCCCAGACAAGTCAATAGTCTCTCCCAAACTAAACCTCCTCAAGAAAGCCACTTTTGTGTTCGCTGTCGTAAACAAGGTCATACTTTGAACACTTGTACTCAACCTCGGTATGTTATTTGCTTCAAATGTGGTCTTAAAGACTTTAAAACTGCAGATTGCCCTAATTGCTCCCCTAAACCTAATACTAGCTCAAAAAACTAACTTCTGACTTGAAAAGTAACTCAAAATTTGATAAAAACGATTGGACCAATTGGATTAAACACTTAAAAAAATCTTTAAATGCTACAAAATCTCATCTACACTCTACTCTAAAGAACGAGATTTTAATCGTCCTTTCGTTAATATCAAAGTTTATGATTTAACTTTATCTGGTTTACTTGACTCAGGCAGTTCAGTTACTATTCTAGGTAATAATTTTCATCTATAAATTCTTAAACTGGGCTGCAAACTTTTCAAGTCAGATCTTATCACAGTCTCTACGGCTAGTAATCAAAAAATTAACTCTTTGGGTTATTTTGATTTGCCAATTAATTTTAACAATCAAACCCATTTGATTAGAGCTTATGTCTTTCCCGACATATATCCTTCTCTAATTTTAGGTATTGACTTTTGGAAAAAATTTAATCTTTTACCCAGTATTTTACGTTCTATTAACTTTACAGATTTTAAATGTTCTAGCATCGAGTCTAAGGATATTAAAGTCTTACCTTATGAGCATTTAACCTCCAATCAGAAGAATATCGCAAATGACATCATCCAGCGCTTCAAGAATATTTCTTTCGAGGAAAAAGGTGTTCTGGGAAACACACACTTAATCACCCACAAGATTGACACTGGTGATTCTCTTCCAATCAAGCAAAGATGTTACAGACTATCTCCTGAAAAACAAAAGGCGTTAATAAACGAAGTGGACAAGATGCTGGGATGGAATGTCATAGAACAATGCGAAAGCCCTTGGTTATCACCAGTGATTATCACTCCAAAGAAGAACGGTGAATGGCGTTTCTGCGTAGACAGCAGAAAGCTTAACGCAGTTACACGTCGCGACGCTTATAGTCTACCACTTATAAGCGAAATTTTGGACAATCTAAGAAATGCCAAATATCTATCAAGCATCGACATAGCGAAAACATTTTCGGAGATTCCCTTGAATCCTGCTGATAAAGATAAAACAGCATTTTATGTGCCTGGAAGAGGGATGTTCAGATTCAAGGTTATGCCCTTTGGTCTAACCAACTCTCCAGCAACTCAACAAAGATTGATGGATACGCTATTTACTCCTGAATTTGAAAACAAGGTGTTTTGCTATCTAGATGACATAGTTATTATTAGCGAAACTTTTGACGAGCATATAGCCCTCCTCATGAAAGTTCATGAAAAACTTTCATATGCTAACCTAACCATTAACTTTGAAAAGAGTCAATTCTTCAGGAAAGAACTAAAGTACCTCGGTTTTGTTGTGGACGACCATGGTTTACGAGCTGATCCAGAAAAAATCAAAGCTATTTTAGAATACTCAGTACCTACCTGCAGAAAAGAAGTACGAAGATTCATCGGTACCTGCAGCTGGTTCAAAAGATTTATTCCAAACTTCAGCACTATTGCCTCTCCACTCAACCGGCTAACCTGTTCAGGAAAGAATGCTCCTAAATTTGTATGGAACTCTGAGGCTACCGCTGCTTTCCAGAAACATAAAGAAGCTCTAGTAACTGCGCCAGTCCTTGCCTGCCCTAACTTCGATCTTCCCTTCTCTGTACATTGTGATGCCTCAAACTACGGCATAGGAGCAATGCTTACCCAACATCAAGATGACACAGAAGTCGTGATTGCCTACATGAGCAAAGCACTAAATAAAAATCAACAAAACTACTCAACTACTGAAAGAGAAACATTGGCTGTAATAACCGCCTTAGAACATTGGCGCTGCTATCTAGATAATGGTAAAGAATTCACAATTTACACTGACCATGCAGCTCTTAAATGGTTCCAGAACTTATCAAATCCCTCAGGAAGACTCGCTCGCTGGACTTTACGCTTGTCTAGCTTTAACTTCGTCCTGAAACATAAAAAAGGAAAGGATAATGTTGTTCCTGATTTATTATCAAGACATAAGACTCAAGATCACCTTAATACTCCGGACAACTCATCTCCAGGTGCACATCCTATCACTATAGAAGAACCACCTAATCGAGAACTTGAACATTACAACAAGATTTTATCTCGGATGTTCTAACAATCCTGATGCTTATCCGAACTATACAATCAGAGATAATAAACTTTATCGCTGCATTCATTCTCCTGATCGTCTCAACGATGACTTTATTTGGAAAGAAGTTCCACTACCTCAAGAAAGACACACACTTATTGAAGCCAATTATGGTTCCACTTCAGAACCCCATCTTGGTATCTTCAAGACATACAAGAAAATATCTTTAAAATATTATTGGCCGGGTATGTTTAAAGACATTGCCAATTTAATCTCGATTTGCGAAACCTGCTTATCCTATAAACACCCTAATCATTCTCCCTATGGTTTAATGGGTAAACCTAAGCTTTGTTCCAGACCCTTTCAAACTATATCTTTAGATCTTATGGGTCCCTTGCCCATGACTCGAAGACGAAATCAGTATATTCTAGTAATAAATTGCAATTTCACTAAATATACTATGATTTTCCCACTAAAACGTGCAACTGCAACTAATATTATTAACGTTTTAGAAAATTTAGTTTTTCTAGTTCATGGCGTTCCTCAAACTATTATAGTTGACAACGATGTCCAGTTCCAGTCAAGGGAATTCCATTCATTCCTACAAAAATATAGGGTTCCTTGTATTTTTCATACGGCGTTATATTGTCCTCAGGTTAATCCTACTGAAAAATTTAATAATACTGTTGTTACGGCTTTGGCGTCCTTAGTAGGAGAAGATCATAGATCCTGGGATAACTATCTCCCCAAGATTCAGTTTGCAATGAACAGTGCTACAAATGTAGCGACTGACTTTTCCCCAGCCTTTTTAGTCTACGGTAGGGAAATAATTCCTTGCGTTACCTTTTATACTCCAACTCAAAATCTCGAAGAATTGGTATTCCTACCCCGTGATATTTACGCGACTAATGCTGGTCTCCTCTCATCTATCTTTCACAAGGTCCAAACTAAACTACACATAGCTCACGCCAGAAATAGCGCTCGCTATGATCTTCGCCGGTCTTTTAAAGAATATAATGTAGGAGATACTGTTTGGCGTAAAAACCACGTATTAAGTAATGCTGGCGCGTACTTTAATGCTAAACTTGCCCCTAAATTCATCAAATGTAAAGTCATAACAAAACTATCACCATTAGTGTACATACTTGAGGACACTAATGGAAATCGTGGCAAGTGGCACATTAAAGATATAAAATCTTAAATTTTCTGATACCTTTTACTAACTGAGAATTTGTATATATGTTTGTGTGTATGTATGTTGTGTGTGTGTGTGTGTGTGTGTGTGTGTTTATCATTTTCAGACATTCACCTCATTAATTGTTATTCTTTTGTTTTACTTCTGTGTTCTTAATTTTAAATCGTGTTTTTAAACACACTTTAGCGTCCCTTGTTGAAGATTGTCTTCAGGGTCTCGTCTTTAATGTTCTTCAAGTTATTCCTAATATTGTCTAATGTTCTAGATGCAACTCGATGCTGCTGTTGCTGACGCCTGACTTCGAGCTCTACCGCTCTGGGCTTTCAATTTATTTAGTCTTAACGACTTAGCTTGGAAAGCTAATTCTTCTTCCTCAATTTGGAGCGGCCGACTACTCCTTAAATAAGCCATAGGTCTATATTTATATATGTTTTTTTTTCCACTTAGGAGCGGATGACTACTCCCTAAAAAAGCCTAACAGTCATTTTTTAAAACACCCTTCTAGAGCGGCAGTCATTGATTGTGAACTCCACCCTACCTGCATGTAGATGATGAATGAAAGAGATTGTATAACTGTTTTTGCCTGGCGATGTCTGTTTCTGTGAAGCTGTGTTTTTATGGTACATTTTAGATAAGGTTTTCAAAATTTTCTCTGAGTCGAAAATTTTCTAGGGTCGGGGGGAAAATGTAGTATTACGCTACTTACAGTGTAATTTTTAGCATCCTTTTACTCCATTTACGTCACTTATGTTTTCGAACACACATCTTCAATTCTTAATTATTTTCTCTACATTCGTTTCCACAGGACCCTGGAACGTTTTAAACTCATATTAACACCATTTCACTTTATTTTCACTGCAATTCTTCACGCTATAAGCGTTCTTAAAATCATACATTTGCTGATTTACCTTTCATTGCATTTCACAGTCTTCTACTAAACTCTACAAAACCGGGCTTCGCACGCGCTTATGCGCTACACTTTTTCCTTTTCTTTTGTGATTGTATCTATTTGTTTTCGTTTTTGTTAGCAATGTTATGAACCTGAAAGTAAATTTTGACATGTTTTGACGTCTTTGTTTATATGGTCGTCATAGCAATTTCTGTTTTCTTTTCTTCTCAGCCTGGTGTTTTTATATCTAATCTCCACCAAAATTACTCGTTTCTTCTTGGCCACCTACAAAATTTTACTTTTAATTCAAAATCTTTTGCGTTCTGATTCTGGAGCCGCCGTCGGGCACGCATCTCCGGCCGAATGCTATATAAGCCGTACAAGCGCCCGACGACGGCAGTCTCTCGTTCGCTTTCAAGCAAGAAAGAACTAAATTAAAGGCGTTGTCCCGGGGTCGCTAAACCCCGGGACCCTGCAGTGCCATATTAAGTTTTCTTTTACTGTTCGGTAAAATAAAAGCCTTCATCTCGAAAGTTCTTCAAATTCAAGCTGCGCCTTCGGACACGACTTGTTCGGTGAGGCGTGTGAGGTCGCCCACCTCGTGCGCACTATCCTCTGGCGTGCGCCGCCGGGTACTTCATATCTGTGTGCTCCTGGGTGCGTGGCTCATCGCGCGCCCCACTTCATTACCTGAAATCACCCTCCACGTGCACGCTACCATTGGCGTGCGCTCTCCGGTACTACCAAGTCTGTGCAATCCCTGGGTGCGTGTCTTAACGTGCGCACCCACTCCACTGCCTACTACCATCCCGTGCCCGAGCTCCGTCGTGCGTGCAGTGTGTGCTGGGAAGCACACTTTCCCGCCGCCGCCGTCCTCCGTGCTCCGCTCCGCTCCAATCAGCTCCGCTCCACTTCACTCCGCTCCGCTACGCTTACTTCGCCCCTTTTCCTCTACCACTCCACTTCATACACACCACCTGTACCCATCACCCACTCAACACATTTTCCCCAAACCACTCGTCTTTTTATTTATTTTTTATTAATAATTACCTGTAAATATTTGTAAATAATAAATTGTTATTATTTTTCTTTAACTTTATTTTCTTTAATTAGTTTTAGTCCTAGGTTAGTTTGTTTTCTTTTTTTTACTGTCGCTTCACGACATCGAGTTCGATCGAATGCCTTTCGGATTGACGAATGATGTATCCGAGATGCAAAGGCTCACAGATATGATCGTTAACATTGAATTCACACCAAAGTCTAAGGATTTCGTCTTCGGTTACATTGACGATTTGATCCTAGTATCACGTGACTTTGACAGTCATTTGCGGTTACTACGTAAGGTTCGTGATAGACTCAGAGAAGCGGGGCTCACAGTTAATCTAAAAAAATGTGACTTTTGTAAGTCCGAGCTCAAGTATTTGGGACATATTGTTAATGAGCGAGGTCTTCAAACCGATGCCAAGAAACTTGAGTCTATTAGTGATTACCCAACACCAAGTACTGCGAAGTCGCTCCGTGCTTTTATCGGTATGTGCTCATACTATAGACGCTTCGTCGAAATCGCAGCGCAGTCATCGGAGCTATTATTGACGAAAAGTCTTCGTGACATCTATTTAAAGTTGGAAGACACTTTGGTTCTCGCGTTTCGACTTAATGCCGCGCGTTAATAACATTGTTAGGAAGTCAGTCCGGTTCAATGTAGGCGATGTGGTTTGGCGAAGGAACTTCACTCGTTCAAGTGCTGACGAACAGAAGGGTGGTAAGTTCGCTCCCCGTTTTATTAGCTGTCGTGTGTCTAGCTAGGGTAATCTCTCCGCAGGTTTATGAGCTTACCGATTTAGAGACACAATGTGTTGGCCACTATCATATCAAAGACATTTTGAAATAGGGTTATCCGCGTTTGTTAGTCTTGTAACGTCTTTTTCCAAATTATGAAGTCGTTATGTTACTTTCGATTCAATATTTCGGCGTAACTTCGCTGTTGTTTGGATTTAGGAAGGTCAGGTAAAGGCCTTATCCCTGCAGAGCCATTCTAAGTTTTCTTCATTGTGTAAAAGTAAAAGTTTTCTTCATTACAAACGTTCGTCTACACCTCCAAGTCCTGCCCTCTGACGCTACCTGCTGAACAAGGTGCGTCAGATCGAACTCCACGTGCGCACTGCCCATTGCAATTGGCGTGTGCATCCTTCGTGTTCATCGTATCTGTGTGCTCTCTGGGTGCGTGACTCTTCGTCCGCACCCACTCCGCTACCGAGATCGCCCTACACTACAAATGCGCGCTGACCATTGGCGTAAGCACCCTCTGTATCCGACGTGACCGTGCGCTCCCTGGGTGCGTGGCTCATCGCGCGCATCCACTTCTCTGCCTTCCCATCATCCGGTGCCCGAGCTCCGTCGTGCCGTACGCTCCATGAGTGTGCGCTTCGACGCACGCCTCCCACCGCCGCCTTCCACCGTGCTCCGCTCCGCTACAACTACATCGCCCCTCTTCAACACCATATCTTACTTCATCCTTCACCCACTCTACTCACTACCAGTAAACAACTCATCTTTCTATACCGATCTCTTGTAAATATCTTTTGTCTTTAATAAATTTGTTGTTCTGTTAATTTACTTATTTTGATTTCGTAAGTAGTTTCTAGTTTTAGGTTAGGTCTTTTCTTCTTTAACTGTCGCTTCACGACATCCGTATTCCGTTGGTGGTGTTATTATCAAAATTTTGTTTGTATGTTTATCTCTGTATGGCGTGTTAACGCTTAAACCTTTTTGTAGGTTGCCGCCTTAATTCCGTACTTCGTTTGTGGTATGTTTATCAGGTACGGAACGATGTTTATATCTAACATTCTGGGTCTAATTGTTTATCTCTGTAAGTATAAAAAATTTGATATTATCATGGATTTTCAGTTAAAGCTAAATAAATAGACACTGCGGTTTTTAGTTGTTAAATTATTATTCAAACCTTTTACGCCATTTTCAGCGTAAAAGGTTTAATTCCCGAACTTCTTCTTTAGAACACAAAAATCCTCATTAAATTATCACAGATTTAGAAAAAAAAAATCTTATCTATGATCAATAATACGTCAAAATGATGTCCTGTTTAAAACCAATTTAAAACCAACCCTTCTCTTTCTTTCGAAACCATTTTTTCTTGCTTCTAACATTACAAGTAAGAAAGGGACATCAAAATTTGTGCACCCACACAAACACATGAACTTTCTTTTTCACCAAAACTTTAATGACTATATATGTCAAAACTTCCAAATACCGCGTCTGCGTTGTCAGCTCGTACTAAAGAAATCGTTGTCTTGAAGTTCGTGATTATTAATATTTTTATTCTATTAAGAAAAAGACAGTAAAAAACGCCGATTAGGCCCTACGTTCATGTAATGTTTTTTAGGTTTTCGGATTTCGTCAATTTGTATGGAAATAGCCTTTTTAATGACTGTATCTTTTGATTGCGTTGACTTAGAAGGTTGATTTTTTCACAGCCTTAAGGGACTGCAAGCTTGAGTATTTTATATTAATTTCAGCACGCTACCTCCACGCGTTCCAGAGAAAAAGGGTCTTGACAGACATACATACAGACAGACAGACAGACAGACGGACAATAAAGTGATCCTATAAGGGTTCCGTTTTTTCCATTTGAGGTACGGAACCCAAAAAATTTGCACAGAATATCGGCCGGTTCATGATCGGAGAGACTCGTAAATTTTTTATCGCGTGCTTTAGGAACAGCGATTTTTTTTTCTCGAAAAATAATGTTTAAAACTCTCTCCTGTGAAGTTCTCAAAATGGCGCTTGAATCAAGTCGCCTTTTAACCGTCGATATGTTAAAGTTAGTCGTAAAAATATATTTTATGTGGGTTTAAAATTTGAAGATAGATAAAATAAACATAAGTTGTGATATATCGGTAAAGTTTGAACTAGAACTGGTGCTTACTGTCCCCTCGGACGTTTTGAGCCGTCTATGAAATTGAAGGTTAGGTAGCCAAGATTGCTCTCGGGAGGGGTAAGTTTGCAACTGCGGCGTGAGGGTGAGGCCGCGACGCGCGACGCAGGCACAAGCCGCCCGCCGCGGCATACCTACCCAACCAACTGCTGCCCGTGACTTAAGAATAATTATTATAATTGGAAATGATATGACAATATTATTTTAATTTATCCCCAAAACGGCTTGACCGATTCGGACAAGTAACCCTTATAGTTTCACCATGTCCGTCTGTCTGCCTGTCTGTCTGTCCGTGACATATCCCAGAGACTTAGACATGACTTATTACCAGTAGGTTCTAAATTTAATTTTAAATTTGTATTTTTTGTTTTACTTACATTGGGTATTGTTTTTAATGAATTTTATGATTTTTTAAAAGAACGACTCTAAGTTTATTTTGAATACGAATTTCCGCCTGTTTCCTTTGTGATCATTTTATTTATTATTTTTTAAATAAGTTCCTTATTGTTATGCATTGTTGGAAAGTTAAGAAAACGGTTAAGTTTTTAAAATAATCTGCAAGCCAAGTTTCATAACTTTTTTTTAAGGCATAATAGTGAAAAAAAAATCTCAAAAATATTGAAATAATATCGTTTTTCGTCTCGCATTTGGACCGATAATTGTTGTTATAATATTGATAAAATAACCAGTGTTTAATCTTTTTTTATAAATATAAAGATAAAATGAGATTTAAATTGATACTTTATTAAATAAATTTTTGATATTGCATTTTTGACTTATTTTGAAAAAAAAAGGTAAAAAACATGATAACTCAAAAATGGTTCACTTTTGCATGACGCCTAGGGGGGTTAAAATTATCGCTAATAGTCACCCCTATCACCTCCTAACGGGAATACGTCGATTTACCAATAACCCTATATACATACAAATTTGATATAGGCACTGTAACCGGTTATGAGGCACATATAGATTTAATAGTTGACAGATATTGCAGCAAAAGACCATATAGAAATAAAACAACAAGTATCAAAATTATTAAAAAAAAAAAAAAATTGAAGAGTCTTATAGTCCTTTCGCAGCGCCAGTAACATTAGCCTATAAAAAAGAAGAAGAAAGAAAATCGAGATTATGTATAGATTTCCATGATTTAAATAAGATTGTAGTACCGGAATCACAACCTTTTCCTTTAATTGAAGATTTAATGGTAAAAACAAGAGGATATAAATTCTTTACAACACTGGACATAAACTCGGCATTCTGGTCGATTCCTATGAAAGTTGAAGACAGGCGAAAGACAGTATTCGTCACTCAAGAAGGGCATTTTCAATGGACTTGTTTACCATTTGGCTTAAAAACGTCGCCAGCGATTTTTCAGAGAATACTAAGCAGTATTATAAAAAAACATAAATAATCCGATTTTACTGTGAATTACATTGACGATATTTTGATATTCTCGGAAACTTTCGAACAACACATGAAACACCTATCACTACTATTAGACGCTGTTTTAAAAGAAGGCTTCAGATTGTAATTCTCAAAATGCTATTTTGCGCAAGATTCAGTAAAATACTTAGGCCATATAATAAAGAACAACACAGTCACTCCCTTAAAGGATAATGTAATCGCTATTAAGGATTTTCCAGTTCCAAAAATCCAAAAAAAAATTCGCCAATTTCTAGGCAAAACAAACTTTTATGGAAAATATGTACCAAATATATCCATTATATTAGATCCATTACATAATTTGTTAAGGAAAGAACAGAAATTTATTTGGTCGGAAAAATGTCAAGAATCATTTGAAACAATAAAAAAACTACTTTACTTAAAACCTATATTAGCCATTTTTGACCCAAACCTGCCAATAAATATTTATACCGACGCCAGCATACACGGAGTAGGCGCTGTCATGAAACAACCACAACAAAATGGAGATCAAAAACCATGTGCATATTTTTCATAAAAATTAAGCGAGACTCAAAAAAGAAAAAATAAAACAGTATACTTAGAATGTTTAGCAATAAAAGAAGCAGTAAAGTATTGGCAGCATTGGTTAATAGGAAAGAAATTTACTGTGTTTTCGGACCATAAACCTTTGGAAAAATTAAACATTAAAGCTAGGACGGATGAAGAACTAGGAGACCTCACATATTATCTATCTCAGTTTAATTTCGAAGTAATATACTCTCCAGGTAAATACAACTGAGAGGCAGATAGTTTAAGTAGAAATCCGGTATTAAAACCGTCAGAAAACAAGGAACAAATTTTGAAAATTGTTAATCTGATTAAACTACAAGATATCGAAAATGATCAAAAAGCAAACAAAGACATAATACAAAACAAAAGCAAACTAAAATTAATAGATAAAATATACTATTAGAAAGTTGGTGAAAAGGAAAAAATATTGTTAACTGAGGAATTCAGTAAAAAGATTATAAATATGTACATTATTATTGCTGTCATATAGCAATACAACAAATGAAAAACAAAATTAAAACCTTTTATACAGCTAAAAATTTTACTTATGTGATGTGTGACAATTGTGACATTTGTATAAAAAACAAATCTAGAGGAAGATATAAGTTTGGTTTAATGTCTCATTTAGGCCCTGCAACTTACCCCTTTGAAATAGTATCTATAGATACCATTGGTGGATTTGGTGGCTCACGTTCTACAAAAACTTATCTACACCTACTAGTGGACCATTTTCAAGATATGCCTACATTTTAACTTCAAAAACGCAAAATTCCAACGGATTTTATAAAGTTAGTTCAAAAAGTTACACAAGGAAATGAAATAGGCTTGATTCTATCTGACCAGTATCCAGGTATAAATTCAAAAGATTTTAAAAACTTTTTACATAAAGAAAACATACCTATTATTTTTACTGCAGTCAATGCCCCATTTTCTAACGGATTAAATGAAAGGTTAAATCAAACACTGGTTAATAAAATTAGATGTAAGATAAATGAAAAAACAGAAAAAATAGCTTGGACGACAATTGCTCACGAATGTACCCAAAGATACAATGAAACAGAGCATACTGTGACAGGTTTTTCCCCAATATATTTACTAGAAGGAAAAACTTTGATACTCTACCAGATGAATTAAAACAAGAAAAAACAAATAACGATTTATTGAGAGATAGGAAGATGGCATTAGAAAATACAACAAAGTCACATGACAAGCAACTATTTGACAAAAACAGGATAGAGTGCGAATTAAAAGTAGGAGACATGGTATATGTTGAAAACGGAAATCGCTTGAACAGGAAAAAACTGGACGAATTAAAAATTGGTCCATACAGGATTATAGAAAAAAAATCTGCATCCATTTACAAAATAGACACAGGCCATAAAAAATGCGAATCAAATTTATTCCATATAACAAAATTGGTTCCTGTTCCAAAATAAAATTAATAATTAAAAAATACACAAAAAATATAAAAACGCAAAAAAATATATAGAAAAATACAAAAAAAAAACATAAAAAATACAAAGTAATGCGACAAAAATACAAAATAAGTTTTTTTTTACGTGTGGGGGGAGATGTAAATGAAATAGGTACGTACCTCCTTCATTAACTAGTTTTGTCGTTTGTATAGTCTATGCTATGTGCTGTCGAATTGTGATATGCGTCAAAGGAACATGAAAGGAATTTTTACGGTTAAAATTAAATAATACTAAAGATAAATACAATAGCTTTAAATGTTGTTTCTCTTTTCAGGTAAGATTGTTTAGTTAAGCTTTTAAAAATATAATGTATTTGAGTTCTTAGATAAGATGTTTGTTTAATAAAAATATTACTCTTTTCAGTGCAACTCATTTAAGTTTTATTTCGTCGGTATTATCACCAGACATTATGTGTTATAACACATTATACATATATTGACCTTAGTTTACAAGGCCCTCTGCCAGTCTGCCCTTACATAGTACTGTCTGTTAGCATGGGGAGGAATCGCAAAGACTACTCTGCGCGAACTGGAGATTGCGCAACGGTTGCTGTTGCAAGTAATGCTCTATAAACCTCGCAGATTCCCCACAAATGAACTATATAGCGTTGCCAAAAGCTTGCAAGTGCGTCAATTGTGTGTATCAAAGGTTACCGCAGCAATTCACAAGACAACTATTTCTTCACCTGTTTTTGCGAACCTCACCACCCAGTGCAGATACAAAGAAAGATACCACCTTCCCTCTATAACAACGACATTTGCAAGGCGTTTGCCTCCCATTCGAACATTTACAATAAAGTGTGTAAACAGATAGGCAACAATATGAAGTATGTAGTATTACACTACTTACAGCCTATTTTTAGCATCCTTTTACTTCAAGAACTCTATAAAAGCGCCCGACGACGGCAGTCTATCGTCAGCTTTCTAAACAGAAAGAACTAAATTAAAGGCCTTATCCCGGGGTCGCTAAACCCCGAGACCCTGCAGAGCCGTTCTGAGTTTTCTTCACCGCTTATAAAAGTTATCGTCATCACCACGTTAGTCTTCACCTTCAAGTCTTGCCGTCCGACGCGACCTGCTCAACGAGGCGCGTGAGGTCACCCACCTCGTGCGTACTGTCCTTTGGCGTGCGCCCGCCGTGTACAGCGTGCCTGTGTGGTCCCTGGGTGCGTGACTCTCCGTCCGCACCCACTCCGCTACCCGAGAACGCCCTGCACGTACGTGCTGATCTTGGCATGTGCGGCCTTTGTGATCAACGTGTCTGTGCGCGCCCTGGGTGCGTGACACATCGCGCGCACCCACTCCGCTACCTTCCATCTTCCTGTGCCGGAGCTCCGTCACGCCGTGCGCTTCCTGAAGCGTGCGCTTAGACGCACGCTACTCACCGCCGCCTTCTTCCGTGCTCCGCTCCGCTACGCTTGCTTCGCCCATTCTCCAACCACTCCACTTCATACACTCTACTCCATACCACTAACCCGCTCATCTTTTATACCTACCATACTGTTTTAATAGTAAATTATGCAACTGCTACATAATGAGGGTCCTTAAAACACGAGTGTGTTTTTATGAAACGAGGCGAAGCTGAGTTTCATAATAGGATCACACGAGTGTTTTAAGGCCTAATTATGTGGAGTTGCATACATTACTTTATCTACACACATATTATAAGTACTCTAAGATGGGTTCAGAAGCCGAAGGCATATATCATACCCATACCTGTCACGAATTTGACTGTTTTTTTTTTAAATCATAGATAAACATACCGAGCTGCCGTTTCGTAAACTGTTTTTTTTTTTGTAAAAAAATATATCACATTATTAATTATACATGTCGAACTGAACTCGACTTATATACGTGAGTGATCCGTTTTATTTCACTATGATTGTAAATTACGTTGGTTGTCAAATTCGGTACATCGAATTCGATATCGAAAAGTCATTACGATATCGCATTCGATGTCGTAATGACTATTAGATTACTGCTGGACCTGCTGGTGGTGGTGGTTGGTGGGGGGAGGCGTCGACGTGCTGCAATGCTGGTCATTTTCTACGATTTCTAAACCCATTATAGAGGACTTATGATATGTGTGTAGATAAATACCTTTTGTCATCAATAAATTTGTTACTGTTTTTTAATTTACTGTTTTTCATTCCGTAGTTTCTAGTTTTACGTTAGGTCTTTCTCTTTTTTAACTGTCGCTTCACGACAGGTGTTTTTCAAGCAATAAGTTAAAAAACCGGCCAAGTGCGAGTCGGACTCTAGCACGAAGGGTTCCGTACCATTATATATAAAAACGAAAAAAAAAATCATGTCTGTTGTATGGGAGCCCCACTTAAATATTTATTATGTTCTGTTTTTAGTATTTGTTGTTATAGCGGCAACAGAAATACATCCATCATCTGTGAAAATTTCAACTGTCTAACTATCACGGTTCATGAGATACAGCCTGGTGACAGACGGACAGACAGACAAAGACAGACAGCGGAGTCTTAGTAATAGGGTCCCGTTTTTGCCATATTGGCTACGGAACGCTGAAAGGAAACTGAATGCTGGTTAATGAGTTTGAGTTATGATGAAACTGAGGATATCATTTACGCCTGCGATTAAAAACACACAAATTTGTACTCTTGCACACACATACTCATACACGTACACACACTTACACATTTACACACGCACATTGGATTAGAAGATGATGTAAGATGTTTGTTACCAACACTGTTATATAAACCTTCAAATGAAAACGTTAACAAAATTAATTAGAGCGGTTTTAATTACAACTAGACTGTCAATTGCCTCTGGTCTCCGCGTCACAGGCATTGAGTCTAGTGTGGAGGCGGCTGAAGAATTTTAAATTTGTAAAGATACTCAACTTCCTTAAACACATAGGATTTATTAGCATTTTATTCACTTTCTCTTCTAATACACTTTGTAAATCCACGATAGATCCTTGAGAATTGGTTACATTTGATGTAAAATCAATATTTGGAGCATCGTAAACATGACGGGCGTGAAAGATCTGAAAGCAGAATTTACTTACTCCTCTTGTAGTCGTTTGTCATGATAGTTTGTATCATTTGTAATGAAAAGAAAACGAGACTAATAAGTCATTAAATTAAGTGTGTTTTGAGTATTTACACAAAATATATATTAGCTCGAGATACCTTTGACTAAAGCTGTCTGTATCATAATTCAAAGTAGGTAGATATTTTTCTAGTCTTAAGAAGACTAATAGAGTAAATAATACGGGTGAAGCGGTGGGTGTAAGATGCTCATTCTGTGCAGTTACATGATGAGATGAATCTCGTTACTTCATAAAAACATAAAAATTTGTTAATTAGGGTTCCGTATAGAGAAAAAAATGAACCCTTATAGGATCACTTGGTTGTCCAACCATTCCGTATGTCTGTCTGTCTGTCAAATTGAAGTAAATCAAATCAATAGGGTACTTCCCATTACCTGAGAATCAGTAACTTAATAAGAACTGATGAGACTAAACCATTTCTCGTAATTACCATCAGAACAATGGGTATAATTTGTCAAGGTTTGACCCTGTAGACCAAAAAATGTTCAAGTACAAGCCAGGTCATTAAATCTTGACACAAGAAATTGGGCTGTATATTCAGGTCTACCCTTTTTGGGTACTGATACTTTAGGGGCCGTAAATCTACGTCACAGCAACGTCGAGATGACGTAGGTGTAGGGCACAACCCGTAAACAAAAAGTCTACTTCCAGCCTTATCACACAGGCGATTTGCTAGCGAGTTTTGTATGGAGGCGATCACGCACCGTGCTCGCCGCGAGCGATATTAGTATGAAGCACTGCTCGCAAATCGCTAGTGTGATGAGACTCTCAAGGTGCCATAAAACGCAGTTTTACTGTCAATGTAATTTTGTCATAAGAACTATAATTTTTGCTTGCTTTTATTTAACTTTTTTGAATGTTAAATACTTACCTTTGGGTAACGGCTTGAAAGTCCAAGTCACTTCACATCAAATGGTTAGAGTAGAGATAAGTAAAATAATACAAACTTTTTGCTTATAATCTAACCCTGTTATTCATAAACCTATTTTAACTAAAATGCCGTTACAGTTGGTCTGTCCGTTTTTTGACACATTGACATTTATTACTACTGCACCCGGGAACGATGAATCCGGGTCACTAACAAAAACTTAAAGTCCCAGAGCGACAGAGTTTTGCTCAGAGTCTTTCGGGTTTAATGTTAGATGGCGTTAAAACACTTTCTTCATTTTTTATAGGAAAAGTTATTTCTTACGCGTAAACCTATCTAGATTAACTTGGAAGGCAAAACCTAATCTCTTATATACAAAATTTCTGACAAATTGTTTCAGAAGACGCCTGGTATCAATTTCCGAGATCAAGGGTGGTCACTATTAAAGGAAAAGTAGATAGAATACAAAACACCGGCCAAGTGCGAGTCGGATTGGCGCACGAGGGTTCCGTAGAAAGATTTTAACGCTTTTCCCCAGTGTTTTAAGAAGCCCAATGTTAGCAGAGCCCTGCTCCTAAGCAAAATGTACGCAATGTGGAATCATCTTATATTGGACTGTAAAATGTACAGACAGACATAAAAAATTAAGATTTTGATAATTTTCTGAGTGGTATAAGAGCTACCTTCATACATGATCCCAGTTGGAGTATCATATTGTATTTTTTCCCCTTTTTTATTTTTACGGTTTTCCCGTGAATATCAATTATATTTTTATTAAACTCACTGAAACATAAATACACAGAAAAAAACCAGAAAAATGCCAACCCCGGGAATCGAATACGGATCCTCGACACTCCGGGTCGCGTGCCAAACCTCTACACCACGATTGACATACAGGTATTGGACGAATTTTTTCCATGTAGGTATTCAAATCTCCGCTCGTTTTTTTTTTTTCACTTTTTGCAGTGACTAGTGCCATCTATGCGATTACTTCGTACACCGAAGACAACGCATTCTTTCGAAACTTATCAGCCTACCCGGACACGAGATGGCGCACTAAAGCAATGAATTCATGATCTCATTTGGAGTATCTTTTTGTATTTTAACGGGTTTCCCGTGAATATCAATTATATTTTTAATAAACTCAATGTTATTCTCACTGTTATCGGATTATAGTTGACATCAAAGGCGTTCGTCCATCGGTAGGAGTTTTTATGATTAATTATTCCAAAATACGTTACTAGAGCTTTATTTTGTGATAAATGCGTTATAAATAGTCGTGCCATGCCTTATTTCCTTCGTGAGTGCAAGTCACGAGTGGGAAACAAAGAAAATGAACCGCATATAAGCTTTCACAGCTAAGTTGTATTTTCTGTGGAATATTGCTGATTTTCGGCCTTATGGCGTCCGTTCTGCCTGATGCGCTTAATTTGTTTGAGTTTAACGTTACGATGGGTGAAAAGTGTGTTCTTTGTAACCTTTACCTGACTTCTGATGTAATGACAGTGAATAAAAAAGGACTCTGAATTAGCCGCAACTCAAGCGAGAGTTGACAACAAGAATACATTATTCGAAAACAAACTTGAGCTACGACTGCATCGTAAGTGTTGATTGATGTACGTACATCGAAGAGAAATGTATTGCAGGATACAAAAACCAAAACCAATCAAGAGTAATCGTAACTAAAACGCAGACCAATAGTTTGTAAAATCACAACAAAAGTACCCCACTGATAGAAGAATTACTGTTTACCGAAAAAACTTGACACACAGGAGACCATACCATAGAAGGCTGCTGAAGCTCATCATGATGATTGGAGCCAACAAGTAAGTTTAAGTCCTATTTACCTTACCTGCCCCTGCAACAGCCATTCTGTGGATAGTGCACAGGTACTCAGTCATTTGGAAGATCGCTCTAAACTAGTAGATTATTTCAAAGTAACTAGGTCGCTATTTTGGTGTTTACACTAACCGAAAGAATCATTTTTTGCTCCCAGAGCGTCTAGTGTAATCAACGATAAAAAAAAAGTCTCGATAGCGTTCGCGTTACGTCTGAATTACTATGGACAAATTGGCAGCGCCGCTAGTGGCACGTATTGACAACAAGCAATTCTCGTGCAGTCGTAGCTCAAGTTTGTTTTCGAATAATGTATTCTTGTTGTCAACTCTCGCTTGAGTTGCGGCTAATTCAGAGTTTTTAACACCCATAACGCAAACGCCATCGAGACGTTATTTTTGGCCGTAAATGTAGACTCTCGATAGTAGGTAGCTAAAATAAAACACAATAAAACTATCTTCGTTGCCATGAATAGAAAGCTCAATCAATCAATCCAACCCGTGTCATTAATATTATTATTATTACCGCAACTTCGTCCTCGTAGAATTCGGTTATCGCTATTCCGCGGGAATTATACAATTTTCCCGGATAAAAGTGGGCTAAGCTATTTTGATCTATTAAATTATAACAGTGAAGTTACATCAAAATCCGTTCAGTAAGTAGTTTTTGCGTGAATGAGTGACAAACATCCAAATATCCATCCTCACAAACCTTCTAGTGGCAGTGGCAGGTCCTACCACCGCGAACCGAATCGAACCGCGAGACGGTATCCGCCACTCGAAGGTTAATATAATAAATAAAAACAAATATTAGCGGGAATTAGTAGGATGAGACAAAAAAACCGGTCAAGTGCGAGTCGGACTCGCGCACCGAGAGTTCCGTGCAAATTTGTATCACGTCCAAATTCCATATACCAGGTTGAGTCAAAGGCCTGTCGAATTATTAGGGATTGAAGATAAATGAAACCAAATTTATTTGCTTACAATTTTTATTCATCATCATGTCAGCCGAAAGACATCCACTGCTGGACATAGGCCTCCCCCAAGGCTCTCCACTCAGATCGGTCTTGTGCTTTCCGCATCCACCGCGGTCCCGCGATCTTTACCAGGTCGTCGCTCCATCTTGTTGGAGGCCTACCGACAGCTCGTCTCCCGGTCCGTGGACGCCATTCGAGAACCTTCTAACCCCATCGGCCATCAGTTCTGCGAGCAATGTGCCCCGCCCACTGCCACTTAAGTTTCGCAATTCTTCGGGCTATGTCGATAACTTACAATTTGACAATTTTTATTACGCTTATATTATTATGTAATTATCTATATAAACATGATAAACATGAGCAACTTATTTTAACTCGTCGTCAGCACCAGCAACATTCATACTAAACTGTACAGTATGAGTACACAAACGTGATGGAGACTCAAGGGAACTCAGGAAACACAACACGAAAACGTTTTTGTTAGCGAAACAGTGTTCCTTTTATAAAACAGAATGCACAGTATGTATGTTTCTAACTTTTGGTATGGTAATCAAGCACGTTGATAGGGCCATGTTAGAGCAATTTTATGAGTTTTAATTCTTTATCGCGTATGTTACGAAATATTGGTAAAGAAGCACAGCATTTATTTTTTTAAACTTTACCTATTAGGTTTAACTAGACTTGAAACATAATTTCCTAGCTACAGGTGGAAGGCACATTGAGCTACGTCGCATTTGATCGTAAGTGTATACACAACCTTACTTAAACTGACATTTGACATGTTGATCTTGACCTTTGCTATTGATTTAGGTTTTTATATTCCGTTTTACTCTTTTTGGTCCTATTGATGTTGTCATTGTGTAAATACTCGCTAAACAATAAAAGCCTATACTAATGAAAATATTAAATTATTTCATCGGGTACGAGGATTAACTCAGCAAATATAAACGCGGAGCATTTCCAAGAATTTTTGCAAATTCAACGACAACAACAACGACAGATTTCGAATATCCTACAACTTGTGACACAACAGCGATCGGCAGCAGAGAGCACTACGCCAGCTACACCTGCCACGGGAACTACGAGTTCGACAAACACCGCTAACAAACTCACAATCATAAAAAGTTTCAAATGTGATACGTTTAACCCTACCTCGGTAGAAAATTTTGTGGATTTTTTCGAAAAAAAGTGACATTTGGGACGTAACTGAAAACGACATAAGGAAAGAACTGCTATTAATTCTCTTGCTTGTCTCCAGAAGCCTTCCACCATTTTAAAGTACTCATACCCAATTTCGAGCGAAGTCATTACGAAGACGTGAAATGCAAATTGCTCGATCTATATAGAACCAAAACAACTAGATACAAGGGTTTAACAGAGTTTTCGAGTTGCGTGCGAGACCACAATGAAACAGTTGAGCAATATGCCAAGACTTAAATAACTCGCCACAGACTGTGGCTACAGGGACGATTTTTATGAACGCTTGCTGCGTGATCGTTTTGCCACCGGTATAAACCACCCGCAACTAGAAGTGGGTCTTAAACAAAAATAGTCCGACCTACAAGGCTCTCACGACGGAAAGGCGTAACATTTGCGAAATTCTTTCCATTTCCAAATCCAGAGAACTTGCTGAGGGTGACCTAACTTCGAAAAAAAGGCATCCAGCCAGACCTGTAAAAATGTAAACTGGAAAACTGTGGAAAAAGAAACAAAAAATGTGTAATTTTAGCATCAGTATCGAGATATTGTGTGGATGGTTGGCATGACAAAGATAAATATCATGAAGATCTCAACCCTTTTTAAGACAGAAAAAATGAGATAAGTATAGATCAAGGCTGTTTACTGTGGGGAACAAGGGTTTTAATTCCAAAAAGCTTTTTTGGAATTTACATGCCAGTCATTTTGGTGTGAATAGAATGAAACAAATTGCTCGATCATATTTCTGGTGGACATCAATTGATAAAGATATTACTGAAATAACAGATTCGTATAAAATGGGTCAATCAACTTTTTATTGCCACTTGTTGCCATGGCGATGTCCATTAACTCGTCTAATTTAAGATTGTCTCCATCAAATTTTAGGATTTTCAACAGTTATGCCAATTCCTTCATGCTTCATCTCATGCAAATCCTGACTTTTGGGGGAGTGGTGCCTTACAAAATCTTATTTTAGACGAGTTACTCAGGGGATCTCGATGGCAACGAGTGGCAATAAAAAGTTGATTGACTGGTGGCAATACTACCTACATTGTGAACGTCAAGTTTTATTTTTATAGAATTTTTCGTGATTTTGATTAGCGCAAATATGTTTAGAAAACAGAAATGCCCCAGAAAATGTACCGCAGACGCAATGGCACTCTGCTCAATCAGTTTGGGAACGATTACATGCAGATTTTTTGGGCCCTTTCTGTGGTAAAATGTTTCTGGTAATTGTGGACAATTACTCAAAGAGGCCAGAGGTATTAGCAATACAAAACATCACAGCAACTAAACCCATTGCAATATTAAAAAAATTGTATGCTCGGTATTTGTTGCCTCTCCATCTAGTGGTGGATAATGGAACAACCTGGACAAGCAATAAATCTAAAGAGTTTTGTAAGTAATATCATAGGGGTTAAAATAAGTTACACATCAACATACATAGAACTGTATTCTTCGTTGGAGACAAGGTATTCATAAAGAAACATAAGTAATCAAATTATTCCAACTGGATATAAAAGTAGAAACGGTGGACTGTAACATTGTTAGCGGAGAATTGCTTACCGAGAATGTCAATACCTGACACCGCCGGGTAGGTCGCGTATCGGATGTGGCGCGTCTCGCTAAGCTGGTAAATCGCGCTTTTCAAAACAAAAATAAACTGAAAATAACTTAACCTCCAAATCTCACGTTCCTCTAAGTTCTACAAAAGTTTTCCCTTCTGCCTCTCACTGCTTTAGCCACCGAGCCTCCTGCTCTGCTCTACCGACTGAGCGCTGTCAAAAGCAGCATGAAGTTTATAGTTTGACCGACAGATGGCGTTACTATATAATTACCTATTTATATTTTATTTTTTTTCATATCTAATCTCGCGTATGCTGTTTATCCCCATTTTCTTTTAATCCGTAGTCATTAAAGAATATAAAAAGCTGCTTTGGCTGTTTGGGATTATTGTCTAAATTAGATTGTTTTTTTAAAGTTCAATAACTGTGAAGTAATTAAAATTTCCCGGCCGCTCCTGTTTTTTCCCGGCCGCTGTTGCTGTCAAATATTATTTTTGATCCAGCAACGATATACTTACTTCCTGGAAGCTTTTTTCACCGCCAAGATCCACATTTCCGAGCAAGTTGAAGAAAACATAAATAAAATACAATTCCAATACGCTATTATTTGACTGATTGTGTTGCATTGTATGTTTGTGTTAAATAAATAAAGTTTATTATAACTTATTCCAATACCGTGAATGGGGGGGGGTTACATTGATTCCTGCTGGGTTACTTTGATAAAAACTTGACTTCATTGTTTAAACAATTATTCGCTTGTTTTTTTTTATCAGCTTGAGATTGAGCATGCTGATTAACAAAAATAAAATAAATTGGGAAATAATTACTTATTTTGTGTACTTTTAATAGCTTGTATATCTTCTTTAACTATAACATCGAATCTTGTTGCAATTCACAACATTGGCGGCCATTTTGTTTTTTTCGTTATTTGTAGCGTGTTTGATCATCATGAGGGGCTACTTTGATCACTGCTCAATGACACCCTGATAAATTACTCTTTAACTATTGATCTAAATTACCTTCGTAAAGGAAACTTAAAATAAAAAAATAATTACAATATATGTTGTGCTTTGTTACCTACCTACTAATATTAGTGGGTTAAAAACGATTGATCTCTTTGTGATTTGTTACCTAGATTACAAGGCTAATTTTTGAGCTCTTTTATTTGATAGTATATTACCTAATAAAGTGGATAAATACTTTATTTACACAATAAAAGCAATTTACAATGACATTAAATCTAAGCTTAAACTAAATAAACTACAACTTAATACTAAATTAAATCTAAATAAGGCCCCCGTGGCATAGTGCCCAAAAGGCTGGCAGCGTTGCCTCGCTGAATAGCGATACTGATTCTTTAAGAGAGAAAACTGCCAGCCCTTTGGTCACAAGTTGCATCAACTAAGCGCTTTTGTAACTCAGAAATAAGCTTGTAAAGTGGATTATCTCGTAACATACCCTTGTTTTTCTTGGTCAAAGTAACCCCAAGGATACATACGGGTATCTATTATATAATCTCATTATAAATCCTAAACCTGCGAACGGATTTTTTTTCATGTTCATGAGTTTTATTCCTTATTGGGGTTACTATTGAATTCCGTTAAATTAAAGGGAGATTTCAAAGTATAAAGTTGATCACAGACTTAATTTTTTTTTCAATAGATTCAATAATGGTAATTTTGTTTTTATTGGTGAAATCGATAGAGGCACAAAAACCGATTTTGGCATTTTTTTCTTCTTTTTTTTTGAGACCATTTTCAGGGAGAGAAACACTTTTTAATTTTGTAATTGATCAATGTGACCCTCCATCCACGGTACTAAACATGTCGGACTAAATTCTACTTAAATACGTTAGTGCTCCGTTTTATTTGACTATGATTGAGTCTCACGGTAGTTTCACGTTAAAAGTTGTTTCAGTACTGTATAAATATATTGTTGTTTATTTCGTAGTACTGTCTAAATAGATGTTTTTATATTAGGACGCGACGCGACAGTACAAGCGTCCTCTCTCAGTGCTACATCTCCACAGACTCCACAGTACCTTAAACACTTCGTAATTTAACGCTTTATGAACATTATATATCAGATTTTATTACTTAATTTAGTACGATCGCGTGCTTTATAGCCTATTTCCTAAGGTCTATAGAAGGAATTTTTGTAGAAAAAAATAGAAAAGATAAATAGAGGATTTGCAAACAGAAAAAAAACCCGTAGAAACCTGTTTGTTAAAATTGTCTTGGGTAGAAAAATATTTAATAAACGTAGGTAGGTATTTGAAAAAAAAAGGTGTTTACTTTTCTATGACTATTTTTGCTCTTATATGTACATGTAAAATTTGCAAAACACGATCGATGTGAAAACTGACTTTGACTCAACAAGCATTATACGAGAAAATGATTTGAAAAAACAAGGATTTTTTTGTAAGGTTTTTTTGAAGGCGGTTTTACTTTTCTGTTAAAAGATTTTACGAAACAAGGACTTGTATATACAAGGAACTGACGAACAAAGTATTGGACAAAATTAGAATTTAATTAAATAAGCATTTGACAAAACAGCATTTGTCGAAGCAAGGATTTGATAAGCGTCCGTGCTTCCTTATAATAAAACAGCATTTTCTACAGAAATATTTCAAGAAATATGGAAAAGTTGAGATCAGATTTTTTTGCGAAACCAACAACAGATGGAAAATCAAATATCATAGCTACACCTAATTGGCAGATTTATGGAATACTAGCCAGGTACCAGCCCGTAAACCAACACCAAGTGATTGCCAATACACCAATCATGCCATGGTATGAAAATCATTAAACAAAGGACATTAAAACTATATTCCTAGGAAAAATTAACTTTCATTATAAATTCGTACCACGCAGTTCAAATATCCCGGATCCATCACATAATTTATTACGGAAAGATGTGAAATTTGTGTGGTCTGCAGAATGTCAGGAATCATTTTGATAAAATAAAAGCATTGCTGTCTTCAAAATCAATTATTTAATTCTTTAATCCAAAAAAGAAGAAGGCAATATATTAAAAATGTCTGATAATTATATATAAGCTGTGAAATATTGGTAGCTCTGGCTCGTTATTAGTAGTTTATGCAACTGTTCATAATAAGGGTCCTTAAAACACGAGTGTGTAGGATCACACGAGTGTTTTAAGGCCTAATTATGTAGAGTTGCATACATTACTTTATCTACACACTTATTATAAGTACTCTAAGATGGTTTTAGAAGCCGAAGGCATAATAAACCTGTCACGAATTTGGCTATTTTTTTTTAATCATAGACAAACATAACTTGCTGACGTTTCGTAGACTCACTGTTTTTTTGTTTATTGTAAATTATGTTGGTTTTTGAAGATGTTTCAAATTTGAAACTCATAACAACATCGAATTCTGGCGGCGAGCAGTCGACGACATGCTGAAATGCTGGTCATTTTCTATGGTTTCTGGACTTATGAGATATGTATGTAGATAAAGTAATGTGTGCAACTCTACATAATTAGGCCTTAAAACAACCGGACCCTCATAATATAACAGTTGCATTGCGCTACTATTAATAGTCCAGTTATGCTTACAAAAGCATTTGAAGGGAACACGGAAAGAACAGGTCTAGTCACCAGTGTTGCCAGACTCAATTTTCAAAAAGTTACCCCGGTGTGATCAAAAAGTTACCTTTTGCCAAGAAAAGTTACCAGATACTATTGACCGTTATAAAAGGGTAAATAAATCGGTGAGTGATTATATCAAAAGACTCGTCATTATCAAAAACCGACCAGCTGAACCGACAGAGTCTAACTTAGTATACTTATAAGACATTTTTTATGAAAAATTTTCCAGAGATGAAATCTAAAGTCACTAGACCAATTTTTCGCCCACGTAAGGCAATGCCGCGTATATATAACTAATGTAACCATGCGTTTTATTACTATTATCATGGGAAAAATCTTACCTACTGAGTCGTTGTTTCCCCTTTTCTTTTTTTTTGTTTTCCTTTTTAAGTTATGACTTATGATTATGTAGGAGCTGCTAATTACGATCTGAAATGAGGATTAAATTTGTATAAAAATACGATATTATCATGAGTCGAGGGGGGGGGGGGGGGGGGGGTGGCGGGGGCTGAACTTTCGAGACCATGGACGCAACGTCGCGTCCGAAACGTCGCGGTATTTAAATTTAAATATATTTTTACGCGATTGAGTCCCGAGCATCATGACGTGTGAAAATCGCGAAAGTTTAAATCAATGCAAATACGATATTGCATTTATTTTTAAGTATAAAACACTAGAGTATTTGTATTACAGTACCTCCAGCTCTCTCATCGAACTTGTTATATTTGATTGCAGCATGCAACATTGGCTTCGATGGTTCAAATGTAGCTGCATTTTTAATGGATCCTTTGACTGCCATCAAAGCTGAAATCGTTTCAGTGCTAAGCCTATTCCTATTGTCACATTTTATTAATTTAAGTTGGCTGAAATCTCGTTCAACGCTGGCGTTTGAAAATGGTAAAACCAACAAGAGCATAATGACTTATTTAAATTGAGGAACTCCATCTCTCCTCCATTTTTTTTAATTTTAAATATTTTTGACCAGTAATCCTCTATACTTAACTCTGGTGATATGTTAAGTTCATCAACATCTAAAAATGCGTGCTTCTTCCACTCTTTATTAAGCTCTTCGACGTTTACTTCTTTTTTTAGTTGGGGAAATCTTGTGATTGCATCAGATAGGATTTTGATTTCATGTTTCTGAGCTTGCTTTGGATTTGTAACTTTTTCTAAAATGGTGAATAGTGGATCAGAAAAATCGAAGCGTTGCTTCAGCTGCTTGATGACATGACTTTCTGAAATCTTGAATTTGAGTTTTGGTTTGTGGCAATTCTTTTTCAAGCTCGTCCAATGACGCTTGAGCTGTCACTCCTACGTAAAGTTTTTCAAGTGGTAAAAAAATCTAGGATTTGCATGTTCGATCTCATAGGCATCACTCATTTTGCAATAATTTATTTGCATGTTGCTGGATATATTTTTTATTACTTTGTGAACTTCTGGTTAGACCTGATGCAGCAATGGTCTTTGGGATTGGAAAAGCGTATTGAAATCATTGAACAGGCTTAGCACATATGACATAAACTCTAAGTAAATTTTCGTAAATTTATTGTCAAGGGTGGCTAATATATCTTCCGTTACTCTACTGGGATCTTCAAACACTTCTACTTTGAAATATTTGCTTAAAACGTCATACTGCTCCAACGTTCTATCAACACAAGCTTGTAGCGATAACCATCGTGTGGTGGCTGGGCTTAAAATTGTATGCAGCTCCACTTAAAAGAATTCTTGGAATTCCCTCAGTTTATGTTGTCTTGACGAACTTCGATTAAAATGTGCGCCAATACTTCTTAATAGGTCTTCGACAGACCTCGGCAGCTTCAGGCAAGCTTTAGAGGCGACAAGGTGTATAATATGGCAGCTACACCTTATACACGCTAAGTGATGAATTTTGTCTTTCAAATGCGAAAACACGGAGTTGTGTTGCCCGACCATACTATTCGTAGTGTCCGATGCGAAACCAACGAAATTTTGTAGGGGTATTTGTCTGTCTCAAAGCCAATTTAACAATCCGTTCGCGAGATCTTCTGCCTTACCAGATTCAACCTCATACATTTTGAGGAATTGTGTGCGAACGTGATTTGAGTCGTCATAGATAACCGTTAATGCACATTGTTTTGTTACACTTATATCTGTGGTTTCGTCCATAATAATGCTAAATAAGTTTTATTTAAATTTGTTGACTAATTCTTCGGTAAACATAGGACCGAGCACACTTATTATTGTGTTGGTAGCTTTCGCCCTTCCAAGTTGAAGTGATTTTATTATATCTGAGTCTGGGAAAGTATCCGCTAAAAATGGTATTAAATTGTCTGATAAAGATAGTGGCAGGTTGTTTTGTGCTAAAAATGCAGAAATTTTCAATTCAGCTCTTTTTTTCATTTCGTCTTCTTTCTTGGGTTTCATTATCTGTTGGATAGGTATCGTTTGTGCAATGGCGTTTATATTCTGGATATGTTTAGCAGTTTTCGAGTGCTTTATTAGAGCTGGTTTATGGTTTATCACATCACAATTACACACCTTGCAAAAGGCAAGAAACGAACCACAATCTTGCTCTTTTTTTGAAATCCAATTTTTAAACGTATTATCCATTAACCATTTGTCATTGAAATCACGGTACTGTAGTTTTCTTTTTTTTGATGGAGGGGCCTCTTCTATCTGTTCCTGAGTCGTACTAACCGTGTCATCATCTCCTTGTCTTTTAGACTTTGATGTCACCAAAATCTTTTCCATGACTTACGACAATTTCTTGTTAGTAGAATATTATAAAGCCATGCCACACAGAAGTAACCAACACCGCCAGCATGAAAACAAAAGTAATAACTAAATAAACAATAATAAATTCCTTGAACAGGTTTATTTCTACGAATTTAGGTACTGCGCTTTTGTGACTTGATTGATATTCCGTTTGCGTAAGCAATAGCCAAACTAACGATATTTTCAATTGATAGATATTTGTGTGCATTATTAGTAGTCGTATCCTACTTCGTAGAAATAAAAAATAATAAAATTAGTAAAATACTAGTGTCACTGCAAAATCTCCCAAAACCAAAAAATACATTAAAGCAGGCAACACCAACACCAACCGCCGCCATATTTATAAATGTAGTGAAGTTTGGCCCGTATACCCGTATCCCGACTATGCCGTATATATGCCGTATACGCGTTACGGCGCTGTGCGTTATGCCCGCTGTACACGTAGCCCGCGGATCGCGCGCGAAAGCCGTGAAGGTCCGCGAACGCGAAGTGTGGACCCATTTCGAAAATCTTGCGAAACCTTCCCAACTTCGCGTTCGCGGTTTCCGCGGGCTAAGAGTAGAGCGGGCATTAAATATCACGCAATAACTCGCTAGCTGTTTCTTTCTATAACATGCAAAGAGGTAGAGACAGGTAGAAAGATATCACGATAATAATTATTGTATGGTGTAATAAGGTCCTAATCCTGAGCAATAAATTTAGCACATTTTTTAAACACTAGCGCCTAAATTGTTAATTTATAATTAAGCTTATTTTCTGCCACTTTTTCATAAAGAATAAATTAACAAACATTGTAATTTAGTAACCTTTCAGCCCTATTGTCTTTGTCTAAAAACTTTTGAATCAAAATGTATTCCAGCACAGCGTTGGTGATGGGAAATATCTTACTGATTATTATATACTAGGTATTGTGTAACTTATTAATATCTTCAACATGTAAAGGGAGGGGGGTCCCAGTTCAGAGTTGTTTTCATTTGGACGCCGCGAAACAGAAAAACTTTGAAGATACAAACTCGATCGACGAAATACAATATTGCATACAAAATTATTTAGTATTTCGCTAATGTACCGCTGTTTCCATTGTACGCAACTTCAATGAAAAAACATAGTCCGCTTATAGGACGAAAGACAACCATGTTAGATTATTAATAACAAAATAAATAAACAAGTATTCAATTCACTGACCGGACTTCTCTCTGATACAGCCAATCAAATTATCAGTTCGGTCTTCGGTCGGTTAGAACAATAAATATCCAAACTAACCATTAACCAACCACTGAAACAGTGTTTAATACTTTAAGAACCGAACAAAAACAATACTTGCCGTAAGTAGGTACAACTTTGTTTGCAACCTGCAATGCAACCTTTCTTTTAGTGAACAAAATGTCAAAGTGAAATGATGTGCTTTCCTTACTAAGCTATCGCTAATTACAATCGGAAATTTGTTTGCGTGTCATCCCTTTTACTCCCATATAAAAAGTGAGAGCGTGCATATAGTTCGGTTGCATTTTCTTCCGATTTCCGGTCTCATTTCATTTAATTACCCCTCCACCCGAAGACTTTTGCCGCCAAACCAAATGTTTCATTTTGTGGAAGTCCCTTTCACTCTTTTGTATTACATCATATAATTGAAAGAGACGGCAAGATACGATCGTGCTTCGCGGTAGCTGAGCTATTTTTACGTCAATCGCACGTTCCATTTTACGTAGTTAAAGCGTCAGCCGGACATTTTATAAATTTAGATAACAGCGCTTAAAGCAATATTTGAAAATAAAGATAAGAGTTCAAAAGTAACCTAAAAGTAACCTTTTGAGCTGGGGAACCCGGCCGTAATCTTGCAGAGCTAAAAGTAACCTAAAAGGTTACAAAAGTAATCTTCTGGCATCACTGCTAGTCACCTTAGAAACTTTTTGACTTATCGCGATTTGAAAGTTTGGGACGATGTAATTATCCATATAATTTTCGTATAGGTACATCTTTTTTTAAAGTGATAAAAAGAACATTGTTACATAAATATTTGCATCTGTAACTGAGTGGTATAAACTTATAGTCAATTGGGTGCTCTACAGCTTGAAATTAAAATCTCGTTTTAAAAAAAGTGACTAGACATGTTCTTTCCGTGTATTGTGCGAGTTTGCATCTTCAATTTTGTGCATCTTCTTATGATAACTTATTTTTCGACACACTTGCTCGTAAATTGAATCTTATTGCATAGTATTAAAGTTCATAATACAACTTATAACACACGCGTGTTTTTTACTTTATAATTGAAGCACTCGTGTTTTTTACATTATATGTTTTTTAAATCTCAGGAAAGTCTTTTCCCGCCTAAAAGCAATGAACAAATTATTGTGCATAAAAAAATATTTTAGATTAAGATGACACAAAATTATTTAATTTAAGTAAAGTATTGTACACAATTAGGAATAATTATTTGACATTTTATTAATCTTGGTAATAATAGTAATAATATTTCAATCATTTGCACGTCTGCATGCAGGCTGAATACACTGGACAAAATGCTGTAACATCTTACATCTGTACAACAAACTGTATTCTAGCAAATAAACATTTCTTTCTTCTTTCTTTCTTAAAGAAATACTCGGACGTTTATCACAGCAAAAAAACAAGATGCCATCACCAAAGACATTCAGACATTGGAAAGTTCTCAAAGGAAGCTCCGAATAACCAATATAAACACTATAGCGACATAGGTCAGTTGAATACTTAGTTAATTTTTTAAATTTTTTTTCCTCGCAAGTGCGTTGAAAAACGTCGTATGAAACGCGTGAGCATTAGTCATTACACTCTTCGGCTATATTAACAAACACACGCGCCTCGACTGTAATGACCAACTTAGCACACTTGTATTATAATGTACTATTCTTTGACAATACTTGTATTAAATATATTCTTTGCCCGTGACTTTACTATGAAAACATTATAAATACAGCTAATAAATGTTATTGCCTTTATTTCTGTTCTGTCTTCGAATAGCCGAGAAACGTGTGTTACAATTTAACCGTTAATTCAAAATCTTAAAATAAAGTGAGTCCGACTATAATTCAATTTGACCGTCACGCATTTTGTTAAGAGTTCGTCGCGCCATCTCTACAATCTGGTGTTCATTTAGTTGCACCAATACGACAACGAGACGCTTGGTGTCGCACTGCGTCAGCGGGAGCGGCTGCGAACGCCCGCGCCCGTGCCGGGACAGATGTCGCTTGCAGTAGAGCAGCAGGGTAAATCCGCCAAAACTATCATTTTTCGTTCGAAATCAAAATTTCCAGTTCGCTTTCCTAAAAACATTCAAAAACCCCCTTGGGCCACGTGGTCTGATCGGCTTTACCAATAGCTGCGTTTTAATTTAACTTGAATGGAGTATAGGACTAAATGTTGATTGTGAAAGTGGAAAAGTTATTATTAATAAAAATTGTACATTTCTTTGCTGAAGAAGTTCGCATTACGAGATGCAAAAGAATATAATACACCGTTAGCTAATAGCAAGTTGACTGCTGTTTTTGGAGGTAAGGACTCGACTAATGATCATCAGCAGATAAGTGGTTACCGGATGTATCTCGCTGTGAATGCACGGCCAGACACACCCGCTCCATCTTCTGCTTGTGAAGTCAAAAGATTTCTTGGAACAGCGAGCAGGTACAGACACTTTGTTCCGGACTTTAATGCATTAGTCGCTCATCTTACTAGACTCACTTCCACTTCCAAAAAATCACCTCCTTTCAAATGAACCCCTAAATCTGATAATGCCTTTAAAACAATCAAAGAAGCTTTAGTTTCCACTGCTGTCCTAGCTTGCCCAGATTTTACCAAACCGTTTGCTGTCCAATGTGATACCTCTAGCTTTGCTATCGGAGCTATACTAACTCAAGAGCATATTATACGGAGTAGAAAAACCCATAGCTACATAAGTAGATCTCTTACGGGCCCCTTAATGAATTAGGCTATAACTGAATAAGAACTTCTTAGTGTGTTATCTTAGCATCGGAACACTGGCGTTGTTACCTGAACAATGGTCGAAAATTCACGATCTTCTTCTATACTAACAACTCTGCCTTACAATGGTTCCTCTAATTATTATTTGCTTAAATGTGGAAATGAGGTCTATTTTTGTTAATATATAAATAGAGATACGCTTCGTAAATATAATTTATCGATAGTCGATAAAATTCATCATTCCAAATCTATTGATGTTTGATTTTTGCCATGAAAATTCTCTTTTTATATTTATTATATTGTTTGTTAGGTATTTTATTATTTCCTCACATATTTGAGAAATACGAGGGCTGTTTGATAAGTACCCGTTTATGGATTTTTTTTTTTGTGTATATGCATTTATTTTTCTACGTAGTCACCTTTTAACTCTATACATTTGTTCAATTTTTGGTTTAATATGGTATTGAATGTCATGTGCGAGTAACTCTCTCTCTCTCTCTACTTTGCGTGACATATTGACAGTGTGAAGAACAGAGAGTATGTAGAACTGAGACTGAGAAGTAGGTACTGAGCACGTAAAAACTTGGCAATGTGAGGGAATGAGACCTTTAGTGTAAAGAACTGAGAATGAGAATTGGGCAAGTGAAGATCTGAAAAATGTGATAGAATTGGGAATGTGAAGATCTGAAAATGTGATGAATTGGGAATGTGAAGAGTTGGGAATGTGAAAACCTGGTAATGTGATGAATCGAGCTTGTGAAAATCTGGAGATGTGAAAATTGGGAAAGTGATGACCTGGGAATAAAGGCCTTTTTGTGTCCATTTTGCTCCTTCCTAATATTGTTTTTGTTTTGTAATTTATAATGTGACCAAATAAATGTATTTTCTTTCTTTCATTCATTCACTGATCAAATCGTTCTTCAGGTGAACGGAGTTATAAGCACTGTTAAATGCATTTGGGTCAGTCATTCTGTTGCAGTGAATTAAAATGTTCGACTACAGACAGTAATGGAATTTGTATGCAATATTACTTTCGAGTTTAGCGCTCCTGCAATGTATTTCTTATTAATTTTAGATTAACCTTAAATAGTGCACTTTCCCTTCTCATATGTAGTCAACTATTAGTTACACTTACTTAATGACAACTTTTATGTTCATTTTTGAGAAAAAAAAACTGCTTAAAACTACTCTCTCGGCCGTAGGCTGAAATCAGGGCGATCCGGTAGAGGCGGCGCTCGTCAGTTTAGCAACAATTACAACGTTAAATTCAAATTTCATGTATGGCAATGGGCTGGTCATATTGCCCGAAAATCAGACTCGTGGTGCAGGGAAGAACTGAATGTCAGCAGCGATGCCCAGAACAGAGGGACATGGAGAAATGTAGGAGGTAAACACCGAATTGGTTGAGAAATCCTTAAGATGATGATGACTTTGATGATGGCATCCTGGGAGGTCACATAAACGAAATTCAGGAGGACCTTCGCGTTTTAATTGAAGAATTTCGCGGTATTGGACTACGGTATGGCCAAATATAACCTACAGTTACCTATGAATTCAATTCTACCACATCAATTGGATTGAAATGGTTTGCTCTCCTTTAAGCACATGCACTTAAATTTTAATAAATATCGTTTACCCCCTCAAATTAAAATAAAATTTAGAGGATAAATAACATAAAAACATTACCTTGGTTCTGGAGCAGCCAAAATAGTTATTTTGGGGTTTTATAGGTAGTTTTTCGTATTTGCCAAATTTTTCTGTATTTTAGCTGTAATATAACGCTTTTAAGAAGAAGTAAACGATTAACAATACTAACGTTTCTTCCTCACTCTGAGTTACATAATTGTAATGTACATAAAAGAGAAATGCCTTACGTCGGCGAAAAACGACTATTCTATCTGAGACCTGCCCAGTAACTCAGTTAATTGTTAGTTTAGTTAGGTTAGTCGTCCTAGTGCAGGCAAACGCGAACGCGTAATCTGATTCTGCGGCGCCGGACGTCCAATATCAGCAGAGTTCGTTTTTAATGGATACCTTTTACTCGAGTCCCCTGATCTGAGTGGTATGCGTAAAAGCGTTTATCGGAGAAATAAAACGTTTAGTAAGTAAAACTGTGCTGAGTAGTTCGAGGTTCGAAATGCAATAAGGACGAACTGTAATTTGGACGAAACCTTTCAAAGCCAAGTCAAGTTATAGTCCGGATTTTTGGAGTATCGCTGCTTATTGAATCAAAAGCTTACTAGACTCGAATCAACTTAAGAGTACTCTTTGACATCTTACGAAAAATAAAATTTGGGGCACTGGCGGACAAACACAACCTGTAATACGCAAAAGGCAGCTGGATAATAGTGTAAATATATTAGGAGTCCGCGATGGACACAATATTTAACTTGGCACAATAGCAACATGAAACCATAGCAATATAGCGTGATATCAAAACCTGATATTTAAAATGATGAAAACCACACACAACTTGATGTCTGCTGCCAGCGCTCTGTCTGTCAAGATGATCCGTAGAATTGTTTTTTTATCAAGCTTTTTTTTTCTAGCCAGGAACAGTACCTACCGACACGAGTTGTTCTATGAGCTATGTCATAATTATCATATCTATGGTTTATCGTTTCCTTCTATTTTTAACCGACTTCAAAAAAAGGAGGAAGTTCTCAATTCGTCGCAATATTTGTTTTTTTATTTTTTATGTATGTTCCCCGATTACTCGAAGACGGCTTTACCGATCTCAATGTTTGAAAGGGTATACTTTCTAGTTGGTCCCATTGTCACCAAGTCAGGATCTGATGATGGGATCCCAGAGAAATCGAGGGCAACCCTCAAATTTTATAGGCACGTATCATGTATTTCATACATTTTCGAAAGCTATTCAAGTACTTGCATCTGGTAGTCATCATCCCGTGTTGATGTCACCATAGACACATATCTGTCAAAGTTATGTCAAAAATGTTCATATTTCCCGCTCGATTACTTTTGCCATGGTTTCTATTATGATTATGATGAAGAAGAAAAGATTGGTACTACACCAGAAAAAATATACGCAGCGGCCCAAGCAGTGACTGAAATTTTTTTGCCTACTAAATTTCGGCACCAATACCAATACCTAAAAATACGCTAAGTTATTAGCTTTATTGAAACGAAAATAGGTCGGTCGGTCGGTTTTAATTTAAGGCAAAAAAAAGCCGAAACTTTTTCTCCCGGTATCTTAAAAAAAAAACATTAATGAAGCTCCGGATCGTGACTATCTTTTTAACAAGGTAGGTAAATTGTTTAAAAAAAAAATCAGTTCTTAAAGTTGTTTGGTTAGTATATATATTCTTTGGTAAATTTAGTTTTTTCAGTGTATGCAAGATTTGTATTTAATTTGATTATAACAACAATTTCCTATGTTTTTGTTACAAGTTGCCGTAATATTTGGTATTATGGGCAGGCGCAGACAGGAGCTAAATAAATGCTCATAAATGATGCATTTTTAATAGGTATCAAAACGTCGTAAGTGCAGCAATCACGTTTGAAGACGTAAACTTTAGTTTTTTGTCAGTTTTAAACGAATAATTGGGAAAGTGGATTGTAATTCAGATAAATTGACAGTGTAATCCATGTGCCTTCTTCCTACTTGGAGAATACAAAAACATGTTTCATTATTTATTTTACAATGTCCAAGGGACTGTACACGTATAATAAGCATAATAATATTTCGACTTCAGTAATCCTACTAATCTTACTACCTACTAATATTATAAGTGCGAAACTTTGTGAGTGAGTGAGTGAGTATGTTTGTTACTTCTCGCTGAAACGGCTGTCTGGAGTTGAATGAGTGAGAGGCAAAAAGTTCGTTTAAAACGTGGATTAAAACATAGAATACTTTTTATCCCGTTATTACCACGGGAATAAAATCCGAAATTTCAACTGCAGTATCTTGAAGACTACGATTTGTGTTGTGTGTGTCCGGTAAGGTAGTATTTAATATTAATGCATAGGGTAACTTTTATCCCTATTCCTTAAGTAGTTCCTGTAGGACAGCCAAATAACAGATTTTGCTCGATTAGACCGGGGGCACTACCATGTGTGGTTGCATTGAAGTTCACGTGTGATCGTAAGCGCTTGCATATTAAATTTGCTTACATACTTGCTTGCTTGCACGCTTGCATGCATACTTGATTGCTTCTTTGAAATGCTTATGGTTCACGGGAGCGAAGCCGCGGGTAAAAGCTTGTATTGTAATAAAAGACTGTTGCTGAATTGCTGAATTAGTTATATTTGTTAAACTCTTTTGATATCGCTTGTACCTAGCTAGCATAGCGCAAGTTTCGGTTTAACATGTGCAATCTGTAGAATTGTGGAAACAGGTCGCCCATGCTCACATCTCGAAGTGCTTCATTGGCAATGTCCTGGATTATTGGGCTTAAGAATGCGGAGATATCTTCCTGTAATTAATAAAAGCAAAAGCGTGATCACATTGATTAAAATTAAACAGGTAGTTAAGCCATTTACAGATTTAGACTCATTTTACCCGACCAGCAAAGGTGGGTTATGTTTTTTCGAGCGTATGTACATAAGTATGTATGTATTGACTAATTCTTAGGCACGCTCTTCAGCCTAAACCGTATGTCGGGTTTCAAACTATGAAGTGTCATTAGATTCATCACAGCTGTCGGAGTAACATAGGGAATATTATTTTCCGAAATTGCAGTCGGGGTTTTTTTTTAATTTTGAGTTGGTTAGGTTATTATTATTATTACTAAGCTTATAAATTCTTCCTTATCTTAACAGCCATTCCCAATATTCAATCTATTATATCTTTTGTTTTGATCTACTGACGATAAAAACATTTATCTGTCTTCAATTTCGCCTTGTCAATAAACTTACTATCGGTAGGAAACCAATCCCTGCTTGCATTAGATCAAAACAAGAGATATACTGAATATTGGGAACGGTTGTTAGACTTTATCATAAAGGCTTTCTAGGCCCAAGTGTTTGTACATAGATATATGAGGTACCTACTAGCCCCGGCTTGGCACAATTTTCTCCACCATTTATATTTTCAATTAGAATGTATGATTATACTTAAAAGCCTTCCGGATAAGATCAAATATATGATGGTGGAAACCGCATCAAAACCTAATTAACGGTTTTTTTGTTTATCGTGTTTAGACAGACAGACCCTGCGAGGAACTCTGTTTTATAATATTTTATGTAGTGATGATAGTCATAAATCTAGACAGTCCCTCAAACAGCATTTTTTACCTTATACCAAACTCATATTGCTTAAAGAAAAGCCAAATTAAAAAAAACACCACCACGACAGAACTGCGTTACGCGAAGCACCGGGTGTGGGAGCCTCAGACTTACTTCGTAAAGATCGACCAACTCCGGGACCAAGTGACTGAGGAACGCGTTGGCGAAGTCGCTGGCGCCGTCGTGGTAGAACAGCCCGGAGAGGGCGGACTATACACATTCCATTCAACATTAATAGGCACATTCAATTGATATGAAAACTTTATAGCATCACTCAACTAAAGTCAAATTAATAAAGCACCTAGCTAATATTATGTTTTTTTTTGTATAATAGTTTAGCTTTAAGACAAAACAACAATTTTTTTAAATATCTCTGGAAAATACCTCAAATCCGCTTAGATTGACATGAGCAATAGTGTTCGATATTCTCAATGTCCAAACTCCAAATGTGAAAGATCCGGAAACTTTAGGCCCAATGAGGTTGACTCTGTCAATATAAATTAATTTTACCATTTTAATAAGTCGTTTTTCAGGTTAATAAGTATAAACAATACCCAAATGCATAATAACTTACTTTCCATCACCGTTACCAAAAATATCAAAACCCATAGCAGATATGAATAGGTCATATTCACCTGCAAAACAAATAAAAGACTACTTAATGAAATAATCATTTCAATTCTTGGAATGAAAAGAATAAAACGAAACAGAGTTTAAATATTCATATTGCCAGATAGATATGTTTATTTTTCATTGCCTGCCTGAATTATCATCAGGTTTTCATTATTAGTTTTTGCCTACCAGTTTCAGCTTCCAAAATTGGTATGTGTGCATCAAATTCCACGGCGTATTGTTGAAGAATAAGATTGCTTAACGTAATACTCAGTCGGTCTACGATGAAAGTACTAGCGTGTTTTACCAGCAGGTCATTGATGGCTAAGCGCGCTCTGCAAACAAACATTCTGAATAAATACAACTCTTTTTAAAATATCAACAAAGAAGCATAATATGATTTTGGATACATGTACCCAGGGATGCCAACCAAATCTTCATCAACATGCAAATGCTCAATTTCCAGTGGATCCAGTATCGGAATATCATCAGTCCCAGTTAGCATCGTTTCTCTTAACTGTTCAAGTAATGCCAAAACCTGCAGTTCCAGGAAACTGTTTCTCGGTGATTCTACTGAAACTTAAAATAAAAATGTTTTGAAGTAGGCGTTACGAGCCATACTGAAAGACAAATATACATTATCAAGTAGGTACAGTAACCGTCAAATAAATATGCGTCATCGAGTGTTCGTCGTAGGCAGCTCATAAACCCTTTATTTTATAAATAAATATCATGGGACAATTTACACCAATTGACCTGGTCCCAAACTAGGCAAAGCCTGTACTATGGGTACTAGACAACAGATAAACATACTTATATAAATAAATACATACTTATATACATATTAAATATCCAAGACCCGAGAACAAACATTCATATTCATCATACAAACATCTGCCCCGACCGGGAATCGAACCGTGGACCTCAAGCTAAATGGATTTTTAGCTAAATAAACGAGTATGTTATGTCCATACGTTGACGCCTGGAAAAATGAACCATTTCGACCTGACTGTCCGTGTTTCTACTGGACCCTACCACAACACAGGGAGTACAGAAACATGAACGGCAGAAAATTGTAAAATGAAAAGCAGCGCACTATAATATCAATATCAAACATTAACCGTTGAGCCCTTGAATCAAGACCACGTGTTTGTGAATATTCGTTGATAAAAAAAAGTGACTTTTCTAAGTGCCCGTTTTCTACTCATTTCTTTTAGAACTTTAATACCATGATTCGAACCAAAACCCGTGTACAGAGGGGTTATTTTGTTTGTTCATTTTTAAGAGTACTTTTTCTGATGGAGTAGAAGTTCCTTGGAAAAATTACGACTCACCTTTTCGGTCCTTTTACTGCTACTTACGAGCAAGTGCTGGATCACCAAGAATTTATACATCTTTATTGATTGAAAGAGGGTTTAATTTAATGCAAAAGAAAATCGAGCAGATTTTATATTAATTGTTACTATGACATTAAATTCAAGCTAAAACTAATTAAACTAAAACTTATAATTAAATTAAATCTAAATAAGGCCCCCGTGGCATGGTGTCCAAAAGGCTGGCAGCGTTTCCTCGCTAAATAGCGATGCTGATTCTTTGAGAGAGAAAACTGCCAGCCCTTTGGTCACAAGATGCATCGACCAAGCGCTTATTGTATTGTTACTGGCAACATTAAGAATTGGAGACAGAATAAAAATAAGGGTTAGTAACTCTAGGCACACGCGGCTGGTTAGTGCCAGTTCGTAAAAGCAGCCAAAAGTATTTCGTTACATTGAAAGTAATGTAAGGCTGTAGCTGAAATATATTTTGGAAATAACAAAAAAGTAAAACCGCCTTAAAAAAAAACCTTCGAAAAAAACGTAAAATGATCCTTTAAAATAATGATAAATAAATAAAATAAAATGCGTTTATTTCGGACAACAGAAACTAAAGCCTAAAGTTTTATGGCCTAGCACTAAGCTTTATTAAGATTTATTAGTCACCAAGTCATGATCTGATGATGGGATCTCAGGGAAATCGAGGGCAACCCTCAAATTTTATAGGCACGTATCATGCGTTTCATATATTTTCTAAGGCTATTTAAGTATTTGCGTACGGTAGTCATCATCTCATGTTGATGAGCTGATGATGGAAGGTACAACTCCTTAACGGTTAGGAGTTGGAGGATAATTCTGAAAACGTTAAATCAACGTAAAATTGTGAAATAAAAATCTTTTAGCAAAAAAGTAAAACCGCCTTCAAAAAAAAAACCTTAGAAAAAAAAACGTAAAATAATCCTTTAAAATAATGATAAATAAATAAAATAAAATGAAATGCGTTTATTTCGGACAACAGAAACTAAAGCCTAAAGTTTTATGGCCTAGCACTAAGCAGCAGAAATATGAAATCGGTGCTTCATTCAAAGAATATTCCGCTCGCACCGCACCGACTTCATATTTCTGCTGTGACAGTGGGACCACCTCAGGAGTATACCCTTTCGAATAAAAAAAGAATTTTGAAAAATTGGTCTACAATTGACGGAGTAATCGATGTACATACAACATAAACATACAGTGGAACGTAGAACCTCCGCCTTTTTTGAAGTCGGTTCATAAATGAATTTTATTGATTTCATCGTGGCTAGTTGCGTGAAGAGGCGGCCTCTCCAAACAGCCGGCCACTGTAAGTACGTAGTTTCATACAAAATGCCTATGTTATTCTCTCTCATTATTCTTCATCTAGGTACATTAAAACAGTCTTCTGAAATCTTATCGTGCATATCCCAAATGCTGGGTGGAACGATAATGGTATATTTCAAATGTCGGATAATTATTTTTTAATCTATGATAAAGTTAAAGGACGGACCGATAAAACAGCACCGTACGAGTAATTAGTAAATTTCAAAACAACAGTCCTTCAAAAATATTTCATTAAAAACTAAAACAAGTGTTTAAAATCACACAGAATAATCTAAATAAGTGGCAATTTGTCCTTTGTGTGTTTACTTGAAATCGTCCTTATTGCTTAAGGATCCTATAATTTTCTACTACGTTTCGCATCTTACGTTATGTGATGCAATTTAGGTTTCACAAATTAAGAATTTCGCAAAGTCAACGAAAGTATTTATAATGTTGTACTATTTCCATTTGATTCGCCTCTCCTGAGTAAATTGGCGCAAAACTCAATTGCACGTAGGTATTGAGATACATATTAATACAATACAATATTATTTCTTTAGGCAGTTGTGCAATAAAAATTATGGAACAAATAGAACAATTTTAAATGTATGAAGGAGGCACAATTCGCTTGTTAAATAAAAAAAAAGATCTAGACCAAGTCGGACTCACGAACCGAGAGTCTAATTTGGCAAGAGTTTAGCTTGTGAAAGAATTGATAAGGCTTTGGAGCACAAGCTGACAGACTGATGCATCCCAGAGCTTCTGAATCTTGGGAGCTGCGGGAAAGTCTGAATTAGGGCGCGCCGCTTTCCAGAGATCCATACATTTACGTGACTGGCGGTCCATGGAGGGCTTTAGTAATATTTTATGCACCAGATCGTGGGTTCTATGGACAGAAGAAAGAAATTCCGGAAGAGCGAATCGTGAGATTTGATCAGAAAAGTGATGGCTTGGGTCCAGGAGCATCCGAATATATATTACCTGCTAGAATTCAGATTTGTTTTGTCTAGACAAAGTTTATACCTTTTAATAAATAATAATAATAATGTTTGTAAAAACCTACCCTAAGAAATTATAATAAATATACAAACATAATAATTATATCATGCGATACTTTACACCAATTGACCTAGTTTCGAACAAGGCAAAGCCTGTACTATGCGTACTAGACAACGGATAAACATACTTATATAGATAGATACATACATATTAAACATCCAAGACCCGAGAACAAACATTTGTATTCATCATACAAACATCTGCCCCAACCGGGGTTCGAACCCAGGACCTCAAGCTTCGTAGTCCAGGTCGAACGATGATCATGAATGATTCGTTTCCTTAAATAAATGGTTTACATGCTTCTGTTAAATATTGACTCACCGGCCTTTACTGGTTCCGCTGGTAGAGCGCTCGTAGCGCTCAATAACACTATGAGGAACACCAAACTCGTTCTTGTTTCCATCATCTAAATTAAAATATTTTGAAATCAATTTATAATTCACATTAAATCTATTAAAAATAATTCTGATGAGCTGGCAGGTAGCTTCTTACCTTCAGTCCTTAATGTATCTGCACTGTAGATTCAGCAATAACAAATGAAGGAGCTGTTGCTACAACGCAATGCTGAACGAGTATTTGATAATTTGGAGTGTTTGGCACTCATTAATCTACTAAAACACTCAGTTGGAAATATTAATCCTCACGATAAGATCGCAAATCGTTAATCAATTTAATACTAGTAAATATAAAGTTCAAAGACAGTCTTTTACTGACTAAAATTAGGTTAAGTATTCAATATTCAAGTAACATATTCAAAGCACAAGTATGTACAGGACTACAGGAAAGACTGTGACAGAAAAAAACACTTAAGGGATGGAGCAGACTTTGTATGCACATTCTACTGGTAGTATTTCCAGATTCTAAATTTAGTTCATTTTCAGTACCTAGGTAATGAAACTTTTCAGTTTTCAAAGTTATAAACACAATGCCGCTAAGTATACTAATAAAATACTTGAACGGTACACGGGAAGAACATACCTAGTAACTTTTTTTTAAACGAGATTATAATCTCAAAATGTAGAGCACTCAATAGACTATAAGTTACCACTCAGTTACAGATTTAAATATTTGTGTAATTAGTCTTTTTTAGCACTTTCGAAAAAGATGTATAAGAAAATTCTATGGAGAATTATATCGTTCCAAACTTTCAAATCGCGATTGCTAAGGTGGCTAGACACATGTTTTTTCCATGTACCCTTCACTTGTGAAGATGATAGTGATAGCACTGCAGTTTTGATTTTTTATTTTTACGTGCTTGTTCCGCGCGATTATATGATGTTACGTACTTAATGCGCGCGCAGGTTCAAATAAAGACACAGATCAAATCGCGTTACAACCTAATATTAAAAATATGTATAATAAACGAAATAGTAATAAAAAAAATTGAGGAAACGCAGCTAGCCTTATGGGCACCCTGCCCAGCGACAACGATCTGGGCGATATTTGTATATATAGATTATTAGGTCTGTCTAGAATAAGTTACTATAAGTTTTTTTTTACTAATTTTTCATATGTGTACTAATGTATTTTTTTGTTGGTTATTAATTTTGTTTTGATCATATAATATGCTGACATTCTCAATCTTTATTACTAATCAGCATAAATGCACAAAATAGATAATTAAATTAAATTAAATATTTATGTGTCATCTTTAACCTAAAATGATTTATTTATTCACAGAAATTGTTCATTGTTTTAAAAAAACACGCGTGTGTTATAAGTTGTATTATGAACTTAAATACTATGCAATAAGAGTCCGTTTATGAGCAACTGTGTTGAAAAATAATATGTCGCTCATTTATCACACATAACCACTACATAACATTTGCAATAACGTTCATAAAGATTCAACATAGGTAACATACAATAATTTATTATGAACAGAATGCATAACAACATTAGGTATATTTTAAATAACAATCAGGACAAATATTATCATTTGATATAATAAGGTCCAGTGGACGACATAAGTAGGTAGGATAGGCCCGTCTAGTATTGCGTCAAGGCACGAAGCGCTATACTAGGCGGAGCTTCATCGTCTTGGCTGACCAGTCATTTAGTTTTTGTATAATTAGCTTTATTAAAGATGTAGTTAGGTTAGGTGAAATTCCATCACATTAGGTCGAATAGCATATATACATAGATTATATTATACAAGTGACTATGGAAACTTGCCAAGTTGCACATGACTAAAATGGAAAGCCCCTAGAATAGAACTTGGCACCCGTTTAGATTTCACCTGTTTTGTTCAGTAATTGAACCTCTAAAGTTGAAACCAAAAACTAAAGCATCGCAAAGCATCGCTTTTGTGGCATTGTAGTTACTGCCTTTGCCGTAGCAGCTGATCCTAAACGTGTTCCGAAAGGCAGGCCTAAAGCTGTTGCGCAGAGGTTGGACGACGCCAAAGTATTGACTCAAGTGGCGTACCATGATAAGGGTCATCCAACATCCACGGCGCCAGGGTCATACCCTCTTACGCGCTATCGTTAAGTGTGAGACTTTTTGGATAGGTAATATTTAGCTTAGAAGTGCTCATTTTTGGTTGATCAAGTTACCAGAGAAACTATTGTATTGAAATGTGAAAAAAATCAGAGTAGTAGTGCATAATATATGTATAGTGCATTTAAAAGGACAACTATCACAGATACGTAAGTAGGCTTTACAGATTTACGACTGATAGTTGACTAACTTATTTATGATTGTCCATGTCAGTAACCAACACAAAATAAGACCACACTGTGTACAGTTTGCTTAGAAGTAGGGTTCTGCTAACACTGAAAAATTTTAAACACTCGGGAAAAGCGGGAAAAATTCCCGGGACAGACGAACTACTTACACACCTACGAATTAATACGGAATACTCTGTGCGCACTTGGCCGGTTTTTAAAAAATATGTATAAAAAATAAATTCAAAAAAATATATATATACGATACAATCAATGATTTCACCAGTGTAGATGGCACGCGCACGTGTACGCATAGGGTTAGCACCGGTTCACCTCCTTGTCTTGTAGTAACAAGACCGGTGAAAGTGGGTGAACTTTGACTTGCAATAGTAACCTACGTACAAACATTGAAAGTTAAAACCAATCGCTTAGATACAGTCGCCTTTGTATCGCGCCACCTCTTGTCAAAGGATGTCACGTGCGGCGTACACCCGACCAGCAAGTGAATTTGGCTGGCAGTTTACATCGAAGCGCCGTGGTGAAAGGTTGTGTTTGTTAACTCTGCTACGTACCTATACCGAAATAATTTTGAATAAAAAAACAGACTATACAATAACCACAACTGCGTGCGGGGGTACCGACTGTTTCCAAGCGAATGCGAACCTAATGTGAAGTCAAAATTATTAATATGTAATTACTTTTTTGGGTCGGTAGGTAGGTAGCCCAAAGTAGCATTTTTTTCTGTGGCTTATTGTATTATTGCGACAGCCGTAGACACAACAATAATAAGCTCCAGGCATAGTTGCGATTTTTTTATTTGGCAAAATTATCGCCGGTAGATCGAGAGCTGTATACGAGAACGCATGCGACGCGGCCCGAACAAAAAACGTTACGGCGCGACTACTTGAACTTGACTTGATTCGAGCTGTAGGCCGAGCACGAGTTTCGAATCCTGCATAACGTTACCGTACGTTATCGTATCGAAATCGAAAATCCTTATACTACATTTTAGTTCCAAGTACCTACGCTCACGAGCGGGCGCTGTTCCAAATTTCTCGATAACGTTACTACTCAAATACGATACGCAGGATTTGAAAACTCGTGCTCGACCCGCAGAAGGAGGCCCAGAGGGTCGAGCACGACTGTACGAAAGCTACGTAACGTTACGGTTACCGTATCGAGATCGAGAAACCTCATACTAAATTTTAGTTACAAATACGCTCACGGGCGGGCGCTGTTCCAAACGTCATACAAACTCGACAACGTTTACTATTCGATTTTACGTGACGCAGCATTCGTAAAGTCGTGCTCGACCCTCTGCGTTTTGGCGTTCGCGTTTCGCCTTTCCACACCCCGCGTGACCCGCGCTCGCCCCCGCTCGCGTCCTGAGACGCACACAATAACCGCGCGGTAGTTTACGACACATATGCGTCCGTGTCGTTTCTTTTTACGTTTGTATTTACTTATTTTCTTTGCCAGTGTCAAGTTTGAGGAAGACACTTATGTCCCGGATTTTTCATATTTTGAGAACAAAATAAATGTGTTGTTTTGATAAAAAACCGTAAGGGTTCCGGTTTTCCTTGTGAGGTGCGGAACCCTAAAAATACTTCGGGATTCGTATATTTTTGCAAAGTTATATGTTTGACGGCCGGATAGCCTAGTAGTTAGAGACCCTGACTATGAAGCTTAAGGTCCCGGGTTCGATTCCCGGTCGGGGCAGATGTTTGTATGATGAACAAATGTTTGTTGTTGGATCTTGGATGTTTAATAGTATATAAGTATCTATGTAAATAAATGTAGATAAATATCTATTTTCGTATGTTTATCCCTTGTCTAGTAACCATAGTACAGGCTTTGCCTAGTTTGGGGCTAGGTCAATTGGTGTCAATTGTCCATAGTATTTATTTGTTTATTTTATGTTGATTGAAACTACAATGTACGAATAAATGTACGCATGTGTTATATACACCACATTAAAATTCTATACAAGGTAGGTAAGAGAAATTTAAATCTTACAAATCTAGAAATTTCAAATATCCTTTGACATCTCAATGTTTTAATACATATTTTTGTTTTAACCTGTCCACGATATAAGTACAATAATCAATAACTGATATTCAACTTCGTGTAAAAGTGATAGACGTACATTGGATTAGTTTTAGTTGAGGGTAATTAGTTAAAATAAACAGCAAACCTGTTTTTCAAAGTATATTCAAATGATGTTAACTGAGGTTCTCTTGGCAATATTCATAGCTTAAATAGGTCGTAGTAGGTATGATTTTAATATTAATTATTCAATTTTACAATATCGACTCGATGATCTCCTTGCCTACGATCGTGAGCAGGTCATTGAGGTCGGGCTGTAACAAGACAAATAGAGTACATAAAATAAAATACCTCACAAACTATAATATAACATTTTCTAATGACAAATATACGCGTTAATATTACCTCAAACGCATCCAAAGTGTCGGGGATAGTCTTGCCCAAATAGGTGTTGATTGCATTGGAGTACTCCACGCCCTGGATGTTGAGGTTCACCTGGGACTGTAATGAAATAATAAAATTGAATTGACGTGTAACTGCGGCGTGAGCATAAAAGTGTATCCGTTGTATAATACTTGTTTCTCACGTCAATGCCACCGAGCTTGATGGTGAGGGCGATATCTCTGATGGAGACGCCGCTGATGATGCCGATGTTGACGCGGATATTGCCAGTGGTCACGATGTTCTTGATGGCGATCCTGAATCATATCATATAAGGTTAAGGCTTGTCCTGCGCTTAAGTCCTGCCAGTGTCAACGGAAACGAGGGAGCGGAATTTGGAATATTTCAGGAATGAACATGAACTTTAAAAACAAGAACAAGAACTTTAAAAAGTAAGAAAATTTATAATTGTTCATTATTTTGTAAGAAAGATAAACACAATTTCATATTTTTCGGTTAGTAAATGCAGCAGTAGCATGGTTATAAGCGGAAAAATAGAGTTGGCCTCTGATTTTTTCTCTACTTTCTTTTTGTTAAAATGGATTGCAAGGAAAACTAAATTACTTCTCACGATCATGACATATTTTTTCCTATAAGATAATTGTAACGTTATAATTATAACATGACATGGTTACAAAACTGATCAATTCACAAAAACTTCAGGGGACAAGCTTTAAGGTCGAAAAACACGCACTCTTTACATCACAGTTATCAAGTTAAACTGTATATCACGCTGGCTGATAAATATATAAAAGAACCTGGCAGTGTGTTTTAGTCGTGTTTTTTGTATGTGATTATGGCTACATAGACTTCTTCTTGCCCTTGTGTATAAACTCTTTATTGAACTTACTTGCCACTGAAGCGGCTGTTGATGTTTTTGCCGAAGATGTTAGCATCAACTTCGGAGTCAACTGAAATATACAAATACATATAGGTATTTATAGCAATTTGACATATTGCATCAGAGAGCTAATATGCATTTGAAAGCTTTACCGACAACCCCGGGCCATGATGTGCCTAATACGGCCGCAAATGTAGGTACCAATAGATGCCAATTCAATATAATTCATTAAAAAGTAATGCTCAAAATATAGTTCATTCTTGTAGGCTAAAATGTTTAGTCATGGCTGATGTGAATGTTACAAATTGGTAAAATCATTTTACACAAATTAGTATTTATGTGTCTTAAGCACAGTCCCTGGGCAACCGAGCTTCGCTCAGAAAAGGAGCAATTACCCAAGTTGTCAAAAAATGTTAGGTACATCTCAATTCTACCACTTTGTCAATAAATTTGTCCCAGACAACGAATATTTATGTACGTGAATATACAAGTTTAGCTTGTTATAAATAATAGAAAAAAAAATCAGGAGAACGTAGATCAAATCGGTTCGACTAGGTAAAAAATATATACATACCCACATTTAAGAGGATTTCTGGTAGCTCAATGTTGTAGGTAATCCTCGTGGTGATAATATTTAAGTTAAGTTGGTTGATGACGATGTTGCTGACGCCTTTGAATAGCAAGTCCTTGACATGAGCACGTAAATTGAAGATGCTGTGAAGGGAATGCATCTATTTTGAATAATCTCTTTTTGCATAGGTAATAAGCAGAGGGGTGGCAGAAAAGTTATCTACTTAAGATAAAAAAAAATCAATTATGCAATTTTTTTAAATATAATTCCTTCCTAATTCCATGCATTCCTTTTTTAGGATTCCGAAGCCAAAATGGCAAAAAGGAAATCTTATAGTCTCGTCATGTCCGTCTGTCTGTCTGTCTGTCCGCAGCATAGCTCAGAGACTACTGGTAATAGAAGGTTGCAAATTTGCATTAGATATACGATATAAAAAGTGCTGGGATAAAAAAAAAAGTTTTTTGGGGTACCTCCCCTACACGTGAAGTAATAGTAACGTAGTGTGGGGTATCGTTAGATAGGTCTTTCAAAAATATCGGGGGTGCTCAAAGATAATTTTTCGATAGAGTTATTTGTGTGCGAAATATTTAGCTTTGAAGTGCTCATTTTTGTTGGAGTCAAGTGTCATAGTAACTGCAACCTGTTTGGTAATTGGTAAATTTTTTCGAAGCCGATTATTTAGATTATTTATAGAAAGCCTCTCAACATGAATTAGCAGAAAATCGGCGTGAAGCAACAGAACCCCACATAGTGGCTCTTGGGGTTGCTGGTTCTCATGGGTGACGGTGATCGCTTACCATCAAGTGACACTTGCTCATTTGCCTCCCTCATTCAATAAAAAAAACGTCAGCGATGCGATGAATTGCAAAATCAAAATTCGTAACCTCTCCTTTTCTCAACCGTAGCTTAGCGCACCTTTTTCAAAGGCTATGAATAATTAATTGTATTTATTATAGAGCATTTTGTCGAATAATCAACCAGTAGATTTCCATTGGAGGCTCAAAACATTCAGGCCATTAGTCAGATGCCGATTTTAGCTCTTGAAATATCTTCGATGGTCTCCTTCTAATGGCTTGTATGGATTCAGATTTATACTTCGGATCATATCGTTTGATTTATGTTTCATCAACTGTTTCTTATCCGCCCTTTTAAGCCGCCTTCTTATAATTAATCTAGCCAATATGCGTCATACAGGAGGGCAGATTCTTAAACTCAGAGGAATATCTTTTTTATATTTTCTTCATTTTTTATTATTATTACGGTTTTCCAGTTAGAATCTATTATTTTATTTTAAATACTCACTGAAACAAGAATACATAGAAAACCAGAAAAATATTACTAACCCCGGGAATCGAACCGGAATCCTTGACATTCCGTGTCACGTGCGTGCCTAACGTTACACCAGAATTGAAATATAATAATACACTACAGACTCATCATAAATTGCTATTGGTGATGTGCGCGCGTTTTCTAGACATGTTTTACTCCACCGAAATTAGTTTTTTTTACAGTTTCATTATTCAGAATATCAATTTAACTAACGCTTCAATACATTTCAGTGTCGGTTGGTACTTACGATGGTACCGGCAGAGCAAAGTCGATATTCTCTTGTTCAATGATGAGGGGGTCGAGCCCGGCATCGATGATGGCTTGGCTGATGTCCTCGATCGCACTGGCGATCGCGTCAGTGACGATCCTCTCTTGGCCGGACCCTTAAACATAATTATGATCAGTAAATTCAACTACCTAACTCCATGTATCTCGAAAATCGAATGTGTTGTTCTATGGTAACTACACACACAGCCCTTGTAGCAGAGTCAATGACATATTTATGCGTTTATGACTGTACTGATAATAAAATTAACGATGCTCATACAAAAGTTGTCATCCACACGCCAAGTTGGCATAACGTCAACGCGTACTTAAACCTTAAACATATGTCCGTAGGTCGCATTTGCACTGTGGAGCCGATCGCCTATAAGCGTCGGTGGCGTCGTAGGCACGCCGGCTCATGACGCTTTTAAGCGTCCTTGGCGTTGAAAATGTTAACATTGCTATATAAATAAAACATAAATAAATAAATAATTGTATATATCACGATCTACACACAGATTTTATTGAATGCCCAAAACAGTTGACTAATTCACGGGAGATGGCAAAATGACAACTTATAGAACGGCCATTGCTCTAAAAAAAAATCAAAGGTTGACTCAAATTATAAAAATTGGGTACTTAAGTATAAAATATGCCACTATTTTCATTACAATTTTTAACTTCAAAGAATACGAATGCTTTTTAGAAAGTACTGTTTTAATCGTATTAGGCTAAGCTTAATGCGATACGAGCGTGATATTTCAATACTTAACTTACTTATTGCGTTCTCGACATGCAGATTGGGCAGAGCGCTGACGCTCGCCAAAATAACAGCGAAGGCAACTGCGATGGTTCTCATTTTTACTTATTTTTCTCCTAAAATATAAAATATACACTGGTTGAACTACGATTTCGATGATACCAGCCTTCTTATTCATCAATAGATAATAATTGCATATGAAACATACGAGTAGCTGACGATTTTATAACCCGGTAAGTAGGTACAATACAATACAAATATTCTTTATTGAAAACCACACAACAGTACAAGGAGATTAAATATTCCCGCTTTTCCCCAGTATTTTAAGTAGTCCAGTGTTAGCAGAGAACTGCTCCTAAACAAAATGTACGCAGTGTGGCGACATCTTGTATTGGTCTCTGAAATCTACAGACAGACATAAAAATTTTTAGATTTGGAGAAATTTCTGACCTTCATACCAAATTTCAAGTATCTAGGACAACCTTTTTAATTAGTGTATTTTTTGATTGCGTTGACATAGAAGTTTGACTTTTTCACAGCTTCAGCGGACTGCAGGCTTGATTAATCGATACTAGTTTCAGCGTGCTACCTCCACGCATTCCAGAGAAAAAGGGTCTTGACAGACAGACAGACGGACAACAAAGTGATCCTATTAGGGTTCTGTTTTTCTTGTGAGGTGCGGAACCCTAAAAAACAGGTATGGTAGATAATAGGCGGTCTTATCGCTTAAAAGCGATCTCTTACAGACAACCCGAATACAGAAACCGAGATGAAGAGACTATAATTTAGGTAAGTAATAATGTAATAAACGTTTACTTTAACATTTGAAATTTGTCTGTCAATTACGGATACGTTTTTAAGTAAAACAAAGTGACTATTTCAAGTCATGTTAATTTGAACGAAGAAAACATAATAAATATTATTACACGCATTTTCTTTCATTTGTCTTCGAATCACCGAAAAACGTGCGTACGTATGTATATTTGTTACTTTGACGGTTAATTCCAATGAGTATAATATACGTATAAGTAATTTCAAATCCTTAATAATCAAAAATATGAAGTTGAATAAGCTATCTTTTCATACAAAAAACATTCCTACCGTAAAGACCCATACAAGTAGATTCGTAGAGCTCTTAACTTTCAATCTCGATTTTCTCGAAACACGGTTTTTAGTACTTATCGGGTTTGACCGCCAAGCCCTCGATATTTATAAAGCAAGCTCACTCACCTGACACAATAGTTATATTGTACGCTACGCTAACCGTCATTTATATACATACCAAATCCATACAAGATTAAATCTGAGATATAATTAATTTAGATCGATTGATTAAAGCGACAACGGCAACGTGGCCCATTTCTTATCAAAAAGATCATTGATACTTCGCTTAAATTATTATTTGTTTTTTAAATTACCGGCTCTTTTGAAAACTGCGTTTCAGCTCCAATCACGATAATAATTCCAATCTATGCGTACAAACAAAGTGCGTCGTAAATATGTGTAAATATTAGACTGTATAAATATTAATTATTATCTATAAGGAAAATATTTATGTAGTCTTATATTACGACGGCCTTGCAGAATTAAATAAGTATAAGTTTTTTAAGTATATGTTTGTTCTCGGGTCTTGGATGTTTAATATGTATTTAATTATGTATTTATCTATATAAGTATGTTTATCCGTTGTCTAGTACCCATAGTACAGGCTTAGCCTAGTTTGTCAATTTGTCCCATGAAATTTATTTGTTTATTTATTTTATTTTTTATGTCGGTACTGTGCAATTATTAAGAAATAAATACAAGAGAAGACATTAATTGACCCACCATAGAACGTTTTTAAATTAAACGTATAGATGTGAAGCCGGTTACTTACATTTCTAGCAGTTTCTAGAAATGGCTTTTTTGGCTTATTATCATCTCTAGCGATAACTAGTGGCTCAAAACGGCTGCATACATTTCATTGATATTATTCACATGATTTCGTTTTGTTTGTTGTTGTTTTTCTTGTGATTTATTTACTGTAAGATACATTTATCATAAATAGATATAAACAATGACATTTGTATCTGTATTAAGTGTTAAAAACTCAAAATTTTCATACAAAATGTGACAGAGCAGTGGAATAGGACTATTTTAGTAATTTATTTGTGAGAGATCTTTTGGAAATATGTAAGATTATAAAGAAATAGGTACGTTCATAGTTTCCCGTTCGTCTCTGAGTTAAGTAAATTAGTAGGTATAAGCGGTGTCTTGGGTGTTTATTTTAAAAAACAAAAATAGCAGAACATAATAAGTGCTACTGTATAACAAAAATAAGACTTTAACAATAAAAAATGTAATAAACATCGTTTTTTTCTTCGATGCTCAAATCGGGTAACTACCCGGTATCAAGCGGCTGGTTTTTCGTTTCTAGCCGCTGGTTTCGCTTACTATCGGCTTACAAGCCGCTGGTTTACAACTATAAGTAAACGTCAACACGATGTCACTATAAAATGTAGGTACTATGAAAATGTTCTTTGGTAGATCAGTACCCTAAGCACGACTTGTCGAATCCTGCGTTACGTTACGGTTATCGTATCGAGATCGAGAAATCTCATACTAAATTTTAGTTCCAAATACGCTCACGGGCGGGCGCTGTTCCAAACGTCATACAAACTCGTTATAGTTTACTATTCGATTTTACGTGACGCAGGATTCGACAAGTCGTGCTTAGGGCACAGAAATGAGTGTATTCGACTGGACTGCGCACTACATACATCCCTGCAGTTTGCAGTAACTCGTTATATATTTTACAATCAACTGGCCTATGATTGGTGGAAATTGACAGATATATCTCACTCGACCGACACTAGCGATCCTAGCGGATTTTTGACTCGCAATAGTCCTCATTAACCATTCTCCATGCGGTCAAAGGATTCACGAGGTGTGTAGGTATATACCCGGTGAGGTCCTACTTCTTTTCAAAAAAATATATGTAAAAGTACACAAGTCATAGTGACACTAGAACTAACATAGTTCTTTTAAAAACTCTAAATACTGATGCCAAAATGCACTATCTGCAACAGATACATATGGCACATTCATATTTCTTCCAGGGAGAGGCTGGCTGTGGCATGTTCATTGTGTTATCCCTTGTCCCTTGTCGTCCCGATCATTAGCGGTTTCAGGTCAATCGTAAATAATAGCATCTAAATAACAAGTCATTTATTATTTGGTTTTATAACCAACTAAGTAATTTTGTAATAACATATAATTATTTACAATATTAGTTATTTGCAGGTGTTTAACACGTGTTGATGCTACGTTATTTTAAAGATTTTCTATATTATCTCATTAATTACATTTGTGATCTCTTGATAGTATTATAATGCACTGCTATACTTAAAACAGATTGTATTACTATTATTTAGGTATTGTGACAAATAACTAAAGTGTAAGATACCCTGATTTATATTTATATTTTATTTATTTTATTTATATAAAGGGTTGTCAAAGGGGGTTGTTGGGGGAGGGATGGTTGTGTAAGCGTTCACTTAGACGCAAGGTGATATACAAAATACTAAGTACGAATGTAATGAAGATATAAAAAAATAACTAGGTAACGGATAAAGAAATAAAATATTCAATAGGTACTTATTAGGTTTGTTTTCAAAGCAATTAAGCATTGTCGGGTCTTAATATTAGCAAATATTGACTAAAAATGTCTATGGCTGCAACAAGGGGTTCTTCCACCCCTCCCGTACCGAAGGTTCAACCCTAGAATAAAACTAGGACATGGGATAGGGAAGGATTTTGCGCAATACCCACGGGATAGTGAGTTCTGTCACAGGAGCGAAGCCGCGAACGAAAGCTAGTTGACTGTAATTATTTTCACATGGGTACAAAAATATTTAAAATTTTACACGGAAATGTAATCTGAATAACGATTAAATATCTAATAAAAGTCTTGTTATATTATTATGTTTCTCAAACAATGACTACGTTTTGCTTGTTAATAGGTACAGTATCCAACGATACAGCCATAAGTTACTATAATTAGATTTTTTTAACAGCCGGTATTTGACAGCCGTAATCCCAGTACAATTGATGTCATCATAATGTTAATAATTAATAATGACACAAATCGTACTGATATGACAGCTGACAAACGTCGCTATAGATAAAAAAAACTGTAATTTTATAAATTGAGATAATTAACTCGCCCGACTCCAATACCACGGGAACTCTGGTTTCTATAATTTCAACGTGACAACTCCTGCCTTACTTAATGGCAAACCAAGTGAAAGTCGTCTAAAAACCGCTCTGAACCAAGAAAATATCGAAGCTGTGAGACAAAGACAACGAATCATCAAAGATTAACCAATGTTACCTAACGTCAGAATCGTCAGACTGAAGCACCTATAGGCATTACAGCGACAACCATTCGTAAAACCTTGTATGAAGCGCCAGGAGTAAATGAGTAGAACTTAAAAAATAATCCTGAACTTTTTAACTTCATAAGCTCAAGTATCTCAGAATATAAACTGCTCATAAGATTTTAGGGAAATATAAGCTAAGAAACTACCTTTCTATTAAAAACCGGCCAAGAGCATGTCGGATGTTTGCCGAAAAAACTATTTTCAGCTTTTGTTACATGTTATGGATTGATCGTGGATGGTTGAATACCACATTTATTTGCTTATCAATTACCAAAAAACAGGTCGGGCTCCTGTTACCCCCGGCTGCAAACACTCGTCGAGACCGGGCGAGGACCGCTCGCATGTGGTCCCTTTCGAGCCTGATATAAGCCAGAAAAGGACGGCATTCGCCCGGTCTCGGCGAGTGTCTAGTGTACAGCTGGGGTAAGATAAGTAGTGTTGCAAAACTACGAGTACCGAGTACCTTTACTGCAAGGAGGATGATGATGATGATGGTGATGATAATAATGATTATTATAAAAAAGGAACAATAATAATGTTAAATGTGGAACTCCTAGCCTGTTAAATTGTCTATAGTCTAAGTAAATTGTGCTTATGATGTAGAAAAAAATGAAACGTAGAAAAATAAGTTGAGATGTTATAGATACTCGTAAATAGTGTATTTTTGTAATTCGTTTTTATCGTTTATAATGTACAGTAAGGCTCTGAAATGCAACCATTTCAGCGTCTGGCTCGGGCTCGGGGAAGCTAAACTGAACCGACAAAAAACATTATCATTATCGAACATGTTCACAAAATTTTACGAGAATCGGTTGAGAATGCGACCTTTTCAGGAGGACAGCCGGACATACGAAAGCATTTTTGTCCAAGCTGAAACGGAGAAGTTTCGCGCCCGCTTGGTCAAAAATGTAGAGTCCGTAAAAGGCTTTTATTACAAAAAAAACATTTAGAAAGCATTTTACATAAAAAATACTAAAATTAGTTACTGAAATTCCCCTCTAAGCTGTTTTACCACAGAACAGAAATCCAATTACATTTGGCTATAGCTCTGGGCTTAAGAAATCCATTGCTTAATTAAGCTAAAGCTGTAAATAGACAAAAGAAAAAGAAAACGAGTTATTTTATATACAAGCATTTATTTATAATTAAACACAAATCTGGCAAACATTCAATAATGCAATCATAGCACTATAATATTTTATATAATTTATTAGAAACATGTTTACTATTAGAATTTGAAAAGATAACTCGAATGAAAAATATTTTCTTTGCAATGCTTGTAGGCCATATAATCGTGCTTTTATAAATTAAAACTACAGTTTTAGGCCATTTGCGATACATTGACGCCTTGATACATTTTTATACAGCTAAGCAAATGTGACCGAAATTATCAGTGGAGTGTAAATAAATGTTAGGTTTTGAGGTTCGGACAGGTGGCGGAGGAGCCCTGCGCGCCGCGCCCGCGCCCGCTCGCTCCGCCGCGTTCCTCGGCTGCGGATTACTACCTCATCCACATTATCGGGGAATTGCATTCTCTTTTTATGAACTTAGAGACAAACATATTACCAATCATTAATTAACTTGTAGGTACAAATCTTTTTTTATTGTCAACATTTACTGTAAAAACTAAGTAATCATATTTCTTAATAATGTATATTCGCTCGTGTGTTAAATTAAAATTTTGCAGTATATTTCAGAAGTTTGGCGTATAATTAATAACCAGGATAATTTTCAGCATTTTAGGACACAGCATTAATCTGTACAATAACGCGAACCGTGGATGCAAAGTATTGAGCTGACGGATATCGAGTCCTGACGCGAACGCCGTTCCTGCTCCGTCGCACACAGAAAATGTACTTACATTCAATACGAAAACTGCCGGGAAATATTCATTTATGACCATATTTTATGTCCGTACTTAACGCCAGTTTCTTGCTCCGAGAAGTCTAAGCATAATCTCAATTCTTAGTTTTGGCACCACGCGATATTCGTTGGCCTTTTCAATATCACATATAAGAAAAGAAAATTGTGCAGTTATAAGAAGAAACGCATTACTACATCTACTAGTAATACCTAACTATAGTGTTATATCAATATATATAAAAGTGAACAAGAGGCACTCTATAGGTTTACATACGCAGGTTAAAATAAGCGTAGTTCGTGAACATCAAACGTGAAGTAGACTTGAATACTGGACACTATTTTACAATTACTAACACCAGCGAAAAAAGATTACACCATCTTTGTAAATACCAAATAGATTTGTATTCGCGCCGCCTAGTTACAAACCAAAATAAAGGAATCAGAAGTAGACCTACGTAAAATTACATTAAACGTTAACTATATCTCATAAGGTATAGTCTTCCACAACATTGTAATTATTCTCTAAAATGTAAAACGTAGGCGTTTGTGCCCCTCCCGCCAGTCCCTCGTGTGACCCGCACTTTACGAACCCAGACACCGTATTTATACCAAACTACATTCCCAAGATATTTCTTTTATTGAGTTTGAGGGACCGTAACCAGACCAAATAAATAGAAAATAAATCTACTAGCCGAACAACAACAAGTTCCTAGAGTAAAGATTAACACCCATACCTTATTTACATTAAAGAACTGTAATTTTAATCAAAATCTATATTCCCGCTTTCGCAATATTTCATTCATTAGAGTTAAGATTGACCATATAGCACTAGTAAATTTTATCTTAAATCCCGAACGAATTGTAAAGATTCACCTAATAAAATGTTTATTTACCAATATTCGAAAGCTGAACTGCTGGGCACTACAATCCCTACACTAGACGTATCGACGTAGATACTTATTAGTATGTTCTAACACATCCAATATTCTATGCACTGTACATATGTGACGCGTCGCCCTACACTCTCGTTTGCTTGTTACCGTTCTGAACCCTGAGCTCTGAACTCCGCCGTGTCCGTGTTTCGTTTCATGTCATTGATAAAGCTGTGGAACTCCGCATCTCACAAGCAACTTTTAAATTTATGTACTATATTTATAATTTTCTTCTTAATTTATTTATGTGATTCCGTGCATTATAAATCCAACAGATTTAACTTTACAGGCATCATTTACTTATTTTGCTTCAGTGTTTCATTTACATTCATCGAACCATACAAGACGTACAACTTTCTAATATTGGTCCGCTACAGAGTTGTGAAATGATCTAGCTTATACTTTACTTATACTCTAAGCCTAGATAAAACTTAAAAATATTACTATGCCTTGCGTGATATGTATTGCAATAATAGAGGCGCATTAAAGCTGAAAACATTATTTTTCATTTCTTCTAAATCTTTCTAAACATCCCAGAACACCTATGCCTTCACTGATACATACATCCGATTTTTCACAATATGAAATCATATCACTCTACGTTTAAGTAGACTCGGACTAATCAAAACAAACATCTTTACATTGTATGAGATATTCTTATTTGTCTGTAGCCCACAGTATTATGAAATGTACGTGACTCTACATTGAGAGGATATGTAAAGACTTATAACTATGACCAAATTACGACTAGATACGTACGTAACTCTATATTTAATTATTAACAAGTGATATGTTGATGGAGACATCACTCCTCTTATAATAATTTATAACATTAATCCATAAATATCATTTTTACGTGACTACCAATTCATTTACGATTACAGCATAATAGCCAAAGTAACTAACGAAATATTCAATGGACATTGCAATTCAACACCTCAGATGGCTTAGAACTAAAGTTTGCTAAATATTTCAAACTATAACACATAACATTACAAAAATAATTTTATCAGAAAATATTTATGGTGTTAAAGGTGACGGCTCTGCTGCTATCATTGCGACGCAGCGCCTGCCTCCGCGCTTCTAACTTATGTTATCAACAATGTTGGGCAGTATTTTTGACAGCTTGTCCAATTTACCAAGTAGGTGCATTAAATTCATTCATAGCTGTAGTTGATATTAGGTTAATTTTCCAAAAGTGGTCGTTGCATTATGTTGAGTGGATTTCATTTTCAAAATAGAAAAAATCTAAAACAGTGTTTTCATAGTTTCATGATCATTTGAAATTATTTCAATTAAACTCATTACAAAGATTTATAATATAATACTATGTAAGCTGGTTTTTAGCATAGGCACTCCGTTAATAGCAAATAAAAAACTACTGAAGTCCAATTGGGAAATGTGTACCCTCAAGCAGAAGGCGGCAACACTAGAAGTGGGGCTGGCAGCTACACTCAAACTTGTGAAGTTAAAAGGAAAGACTCTAGTTGTTCTAATGTATGGAACATAAGAGGTCTATTATAATTGAAAATCGTAAGGAATGGAACCTACGCCAAATTAAAATGACACGTGGCAAGTACCCAACTAATAATGACTCAGGTAGCACGACTAAACCCGTTTACAGACGCATTGTTAGATGACAGAGAATTAAACGACCAGCTGAGACGTATTTAAGCCGGCGTGGCAGAGTATAGGTCTATTGAAAAAAGTTTTTCCACAGGTTAGGCAAAAATCAATCTAATTTCAATGTCATAAGCACTTTGACATGTAAAAACATTTCTCAATTCAACTATACGCTGATCAAGTCATCCACAGAGACGTGACAACCGATCTTGTTTCAAGTAAGTAACGTTAAATATATGTTGAGGTACTTAATAATGAATTACGTCAAAATTTAATTATGAGAGTTGACGATGTATCCATCACTGGAAACGCATTCATGCTTCCCCCCTAACATTAATAAAAAAAATTAAGGTGCCTGAATCTTGTCATTATAAATTAAATAATTAATTAATAAGAATGTGAAATGATTTCATCTGGATTAATAAATATTGACATATGACAATTATAAGACAAAAATATATACATAAAAAAAATTAAGACCTATAGACAAAGTAATAACACTCTATGTGTCAATCCGCGTCAGCAGAAGCCCCGAATCTGTATATTTAACTATTAAGAAAAAAAAGGGTGTAGATACATAACAAGATTACCAAATCGCACTTGCAGGTATACATTATCATATAGTCGCACAATCGCAATAAGCAACGTTAACATTTTGAACAATCGCACTACATGCAACTATTCCACATAGCGGTCTACTTTTTTTTTATTCGTAATCCACAGCATTAGTGATCAGGTGATTTTTAGGCATTTCAACTGCTTTCTACTTCAGTCGCTTTATTATTGACTAAATTACACCGCCTGGCAATAAATTTTCATAAGAAATAAAAATACACTAGGAAAACTCACGCTGACAGGCTGATTATTAACCGACTTCAAAAAAAGGAGAAGGTTCTCAATTCGTTACAATATATTTTTTTATATGTTGAAATTTGTATTTGATGTTATTAGTATAGTCAATAATTAAACAAAACAAATATAGTTAAAAAACAGTCGAAACTCTAAAGTATCACCTAATCAACAATGAGCGTGGCTTGCAGTTAAAAAGACCATTTTACTTTTTAAAAGACCACAGAAGGTGCTTAAAATATTATAATAAATGAATTAAATGCATTTCCAATCTTAGAATGAATTTGCCCAACACTGCCTTGAGTAACGTTTTTCGAACAGAAAACTGGGATAACCAAATCAAAGCAAACAAAGCATTCAATGTATACATGAAGGCTCTAGTCAATCATCACAAACATCAATTTAAAATATCTAAACAGTATTGTTTGTGAAAATCCGGTGACGGCGGCGACGCTGAGCCCGAGCACGGCGTACGACAGCCGGGGCGTGGACGCACTGCCTGTGCAATTTCGTGGCGGCTCCGGTTTTTCTGTAATCGGAAAAGATAACAATATCAACTTGTTTATTAAATGAGTCCATACTCAATTTTATCAAAACATTCTTGAAAATGTAACAATGTTAATAATTATAGTTTGAACATAAATAAAAGACTCGGTCGCACGCAAAAACAAAATCGAGTGGATGGAGAAATCAGAGGCCTTTGCCCTGTGGAGGGACACCGTAATATAGGCTAATAATTATAAACATATAAACAACAACCGGTCACCAAGCCACAAAGCAAGCAAGCAAGCAGTGGTAATGGTGGCTTGGTGGACGGTTGTTTTAGTGTTTAACTTTGATAATGGAATCGTGGAGAGTGCCGAAGCGCGTCAGCGTTTAGTTTAGTGGTGGTGGTGATAGTTAGGTCTGTTTGGCTTGTGTTGATTCGTGTAGCAGTGGAGGCGGAGGTATTGCATGAAAACATACATTTGCCGAACAGGTTGACTATTTTTCACTTGTCGCGGGTGAGCAAAGTAATTGTTTTTAGTTCATACATATGGGCCTCCGCAAAGTAACGCCTGATTCAATAAATTATAAACATTTCTGTTAAACATTCCAAGCAATGCCATTTTTTTTTTACTCGGCTGCCCCTACATTAAAGCTTACTTAAGATTTAAGATCTAGCTGTTCTCGGGTTAGGTCAGGTAGTGTACCAAGTTAGTTAATTAGTTTTAGCAGTACCTAACTTCATTCGATAAATTATTTGATAGCCCAGTAGTTTGACCTATGGCCTCTCAAGCAAGTATTTAATTTATGTGCGAAATTACATTTTTAATTTTATCATGTGCTTTTCGGTGAATGACATTTAATGATGAAATCTGCACACTCCAGCGAAGTAAATCAATGGTCTTTGAAGTTTTCAATCCGTATTGGGCCCGCGTGGAATTTACAGCCCAAGTCCTACAGTTATGAGACGATGACTGTGCTAAGCAGTAGAACGTTAATAGTCTAGATTATTATATTAATTGTACGTACTTGTAGCCGATATCAGTTGGGGAAGGTACTTTTGCCAGAAAGCACACTGCTTGACGCGGAGGCCGTGACCCACGGCGCTCGAGTTGACCGCTAGCGACAGGTACTCCCTGCCGAGTGCGGTGTGGACCGGCCAGTGGACCTTAGTCATTTCACCATTTAGACTCATGGATGGATTTCTGAAATAAAACAGATTGTACATTTGTTGGTTTCTGTATGTAAAGTCGAGTTCCCTAATATCTATTCAAAAACCCATATAAACATTTCTGCATTCATGCGTTATTCTCAGTCTGAAAAAGTGCGTGCTTAGATATTTCTGAACGGTTTTCCGAGTTCAACAAGAGAACAAATCGACTTGGAGTGCAAACTGCTAAACAATTTTAATTTTTTAGTTCATTGACATGACAAACTAGACAAAAAAAGTGAATATGATCGAAATAGCAGGAGCAAGTCTTCGCTCTTTAATAGTTATTTGTGTTACAGGGGGCAAAGTATTATACTTTTAAAACTTTCTGGTTTTTTTCTGTGTATTCGTGTTTCAATGAGTATTTTAAAAGTACCTGTAATTGATATTCACGGGAAAACCGTAAAAATAAGAAAATTGGAGAAAAAAAAAACAAAAAGATATTCCAATTGAGATCATGGACAAAGTATTATTTTGTTCCACGAGTGCGTTATTTTGAATTCAGAGAGAAACGAAGGATTCTAAAGTAGCATACGCCGCTCGAGAACAAAATGTTTTGGCCCCGAGTGACACACTATTTTACATCACTACCTACGTATGAGAAAAAGAAGCACATGAAAAGAAAGAAGAATACACAATGACAGTTTTTTTCTTTCAGTGTACATTGGCGCCATAATCTAACCGGTCAGTGATTCCTTCATACATACACTACGTGGTGGTGGTGAAATTCTCTTACTAATCAACAAAGAGTTAGTATTTATTATATTACAAACTCCTTGCTAACCGATCACGTTTATCACCATAGAAAATTGAATGTCAGTTAGTGATTTTTATATATATATTTATATATAACTACGCTAATACATCAGAAGCTCGAACTCGGACCAATCATAAGAGAGAAAACTCAAACTGTCTTGGGCGACAAATTGAATTTGGTTTCCGCTTTCCTCTAAAGTCAACGAGGGCTATCGCGAGTCAAAACTCCGCTAGGATTGCTAGTGTCGCGTGAGGTCAATCTGTCAATTTCCAGCAATTATAGGCCGGTAGCTTGTCTCTCATTGGTGGAGGATGCCAGGTAGGACTCACTCGACACTAGCGATCGTAGCAGATTTTTGACTCGCTATAGCCCTCTTGTCGTTTTTCGAATAAGTGTGATGAAAATAAAATTATTAAACATACCCAGTTTTAGCAAAGTTTGCCCAATATCTCATCATACGTTTGCTGAATTCCACCTCTTCAGGAGAATAATTCTTTCCAGGGTTTAAAGGTTCCCCAAATACATAATTTATTTCATCAGCGTGCATGACTCCGGTCCAAGATGGCCATGGGTTGTTCTTACTGCGATGCTTATAATAATACGTGTAAACATTATTACCAGTTTCTGCATAACGATGGGCTAATTCATTCACACCACATGTGAAATGATAATCACCCACCATCTTGTCCAAGGCGTTGCGATTCTTTATGGGATCATCAGGATTCAACCAGTCAGTATACTCGAAAACTATTGCTTGTCGAGCGACATCGTTGACATAAGGATTTAGTTCTCTTACAGCCTGTAAATACTGTTCCCTAGAAATGCCAACATTTTCCTCCTTAGGAAATAATTCTGTCAAATAATACAGAATAAAGTAGTATCCTTCTTCAGTGTTTGATCCCAACAAAAGGTTTGTTTTTTTGAAGTTTTGATGAGCCAAAGATCTTATGGGCATTTCATCTAAGAATGATCCATCGATGATGGGAACAAAGGGAAATTCGCAAATACCTAATGTTCCCCATTCGTTGTTTACTAATTCATCGGCGGTTTTCTTTCGCAGGCACTCAATCATTGGGCCCATGTCTGTTCTTGAGTGGGGACAATGTACAGCTTCTGCCAAACGAATACCTCGTAGAATACTCTCCTCTCTTGAAATTATAGCCCACGGTGCTGTAGCTGCTCCAGATTGCATAATGGCTTGAGAGAATAAGTTTCTTGAAAGGGGAGACAGTAAATGCAGAGATACAGATACAGCTCCGGCTGATTCTCCAAATAATGTCACATTGTGAGGATTTCCGCCGAAATAAGCTATATTGTCCTTGACCCATTGCAAAGCCATAATTTGATCGAAAAGCCCAGAATTTCCCGGTACATCAGCTGTATCAAAGAATAAGAATCCCAGTGAGGCGACACGATATTGCATGGAAACATAGACAACCTTTTCTTCCGAGACGAGAATTTTAGGATCGTACACATCTAAAGTAGCAGTTCCAGAATAAAAACCCCCACCAAAAACCCAAAGCATGACAGCTGCATTTTTCGGTCTCGGCCTTGGCGTGACTATATTTATATAAAGACAGTCCTCTTGCATATCTGTATTAGGATTCCACATCATAGCACCAGGAAAATCACCGAACACGGTATCTATAATTTGAACGCATGAATGTGGCAGTGTCGTAGCGTTAAGGATTTCATCTCCCCAACTTTCAACCGGCCTTGGGTGTCGGAATCTTAAGTCGCCAAGAGGTTTCTGTGCGTATGGAATACCAAACCATGCGTCAACTTTTTTTCCTGTTGCAGCTGTAAGGGTAATGCCCCTTACTCTACCCTTTCGAGTACGCACAACTAGCGGATCATCTTCTTCAGGCCCCATTTGAGGTTCATCTGCCATTAGAACTTCTTCACCTCGCTCATGGTTGGAATAATATTTTTCTTCCCGTATGGAAGAATTTTCGTCATTCTCCAAATTGGCGCGTTTGGAAGAGGTTTCATGTTCATCAATACGGGGTAAGATTGTGTCTAATTCAGGATTATAGCGTACTGCTTCACCATGACCTCTATACGGCTGGGGAGGTGAAGGCGCCGAAAAGTGTTGAGGGTGCTCTGGCGCATGATGCCGCGCGCGGTGCTCATGCGGGCTGGCCAACGCACGCGCAGCGAGCGCTGCTAGCGCTGCTAACACCACGCGCATACCGTCGTTACGCCAGCTCCAATCACCACCTGAAAATAAATATATAGATTGCTTCAATATCAAATATTTTACATATAAAGGCAATGAATGTGACTATCTACTTTGTCCATTTGATGAAAATTGTCTGTTGATAAAACTTGAACTTAGATTTTACAGAAATCCACAAACTGCCACCAACTTCGTGAAAGAGACCAAGAAACACAACCTCGATATCAAAGATACAACAAAACACAATTATAAAATTTAGATTAATTTAGCTTCTTGATTGTCGACTTAAACATTAAATATATTAACCATCAGTCCAGTTTAATTCATTTCCGAGAATGAAATTCAAGCTGTAAACAAATCTCAGTTCCTATTCCTACAGATAAACGAGGGTCATGATGATAATCTTGTTACGGTAGGTATAGAGGTGTGTTATTAACTAATCCATGTAACATCCAAATAATTAGAACTCTATCCTGACACTTTTTTACATTTCATTTTCTAAACTGTTCTTTTTAGGTTTCAAAGATGAAACTACCTTCCGTTAAATCTGTGCTTTTCGTATTCAGATATCTGATTTATCATAAAATCTATCAGACAATTAAACGGTAGAATTCCCTAGAAGTAAAAGTAGTAGTACGATGTTTCACGGCGGAACTCGATTGTAACTGACGCGCTAGGAACCTTCTTGGTCTTCACCTATGTGTGCCTATATGCTAATAAGAATTGGCACCTGCTGTCTTGGTCTTTTTTTGTTCCTAGATAAAATATTAAGAAAACTAATGTAAGTATTTAATTTAAAAAACGAGATTCTGATTATAATTTGGTTAAAAAGGACCCACTTTCATTTCTTTATACGCCTCTGAACCCCTACACCAATGGAAATTAAAAAAATTCTTAATCCGTTCACTCGTTTATTTTACACTAAAATTATTAAGACGATACTCGCATAACTACACATATTTTGTATAGACAGTTATTTATTCATAAAATAAAAGTATTTTTTCTAATGAAACATATTGTTTCATCTGGGAAGTTTTCCAGCAGAGGAAGACTTGCCAAATTGTTACAACAATTAGATGCAAATGCCAAAAGTGGAAACTCCCGGTCGCCTGCTGGAGTAGGGACGCTGGTTAATGGCAATAACGCGAATGATGCTTTCACATTTGTTCCGCACCGTGATGTCCCCCGTAAAGTGCAACAAAAGACGTTGGAGCAAGGATCGAGTACTAACGAACGCATGACCCTGTACTGCCTTGACGCTTTGTTAGTTTTAGAAATCTATACTATATTTTAGAGATCTGTACGATAGGTGACACTAAAAGTTCTTAGCCATTTTAAACATAATAGAAGTGAGTGTTTCTGAAATTTTATGTTTTTACTTGTTATACGCCATAATTTTTTGGTGGTTATAAGAAAATTATTTATTTGCATGAATGAATGAATGAATGATTTATATAAGAATTCAATAAGCGAACAATATTGCGTTCTATGATTTTCTGTAACTTTCGTTGCGGCTAAAATTCAAAAGAAAGTGTGGAATGATTAAAGCTACCATTTAATAATGGAGCCCCATCTGTCGCCACATACTCTCTGTACCTAATTAGCGCTGTTCCGGGACACCCTTCGAGTACATCTTCGCCGAGATAAGTAGGATTTTATTTTAATTCACTAAACCAGTTTAACTTAAACAAACGACATGCCGGACATCATTATGAGTTATGCCACGAATTAACTCGTTACAGTTAAAATCAAAACACCACTGCATAGAATGGTATCGCTAAATGCTAGAAAAATCACAAAAGCTACATTTATTGCTGTTAGACTGAAATTAGAAAACGACTCACTCAATGGGCCCTTCTTTTTGAAGAGTTGTAGACAAAATTGGAAAAAATACGGGTTGCTAATAAATAGATGATCGCCTGATTTACCGGTAAGTAAATATAATATACGAGTACGTAAAGCCGCAGAAGTTACTCCGGAGTGATACGCGAACAGCCGTTGTCTTAAAAATGTTAGAGAACGGCCCTAGGAGCGGGACGATCCTTCACCACGGTACCTAATAGTAGTACCTAACCAAATAACGTGGTTAATATTTAATTAATTATAATTGGTTACCCGCATAAAATTACAGCCCTCACCAATTAACATTTCAATGAACTCAGAGGAGTTTGTTGCATGACCAAAAAGAGTTTCGGCTTTCAAACCGCCGTAAAAAGATGCCTAAAAAGGTTAGACTGAACCCTTAACACAACAGGTGCATCGCGATATTTCATCAAGTGATGTAAGTATTCACCATTATTTAAAAAACTTTTAGTGTCACCTACGTAACTATTTCTAAGTGTTTCTGAATTTTATAAGGAAAAGAAATTTGAAAAGAAAATTGTCATGAAGATAGTAAACTGATTTTTTTCTCATCTTGATTACGCAGTACTTACCTACCTAAAATCGTATGTCTCAGTATACAAAGTCAGTGTAGTAGAAAAAAGTCGTGCTTTTGAAGGCTTTACTTCTCAGTGAAACAAATGATCTTTTGAAGGTACTCACTGGTGATGGGTGCATGCTGCATGCAAAGAACCGGTGACCGCTCACTCCTTAGGCCTAGTTAGAAAGAGGCGAATGTGAGACCGAGTTGAACGTTTTGTACGGTGGTACGGATGATGATTACAGCAAAAAGCTATATAATAAATAGTAACTAGGTATTGATCTTGTGTACCCATGTACTATTAACGTATTATGTGGCCGAGGAGTGTCCATAACAGCGACCGGTGCCAAAAAGAAAACTGAATTCCGCGTACAAATTGTGTTAGGTCCGTTGGCACGGTTTCAAATGCTTGATCGGAGCTTCTCCTGTTTACATTGCTACTTTTCTAGTTATACTAAAATGCTTAATTTATTTATGCTAGTCAAGTCACATTTTTTAGGGTTCCGAACGTCGAAAGGAAAAAAACGGAACTCTTATAGGATCAATTCGTTGTCCGTCTGTCTGTATATCTGTCCGTCAATTCAAAATAAATCAAAACTATAGCTTACTTCCCATTGACATAGAATCAAAAAATGTGGCACGATACAATGGCTCATAACACAAGACAAAAAAAAAATCTGAAAAACGTTAGGGAACCCTCGGTGCGGGAGGCCAACTTTTACTTGGACGATTTTTGCTTTAAAACTAGCTTTGATAGCTTAGATATTATTTATTTATGTAACGTGGAGCTTCAATAAAAAACGCTTAGACTTTATGTTTCAGCATATTTTTTTAAAACACCCGAATAGAATTTTGTACCATTCGGGGTCGAGACCTCAGGTCAGTGGGCCTCAGCGCCCCGAGTTTATTAATAGAGTTATCAAAACGACTGGCAGACACCACTGTCGACCGGAGACTGGCAGCTTACTCGCACAACGCCATCAGCATTGCGATATAGCGTTGAAATGTTGCCAGCTCTTTGGGGCCAATGCCACGAGAGGGGCTCTTTTTAGGGTTCCGTACCTCAAAAGGCTTTTGCTCGAACCCTTTATGAGTCACTTTTAGTTTGATAGTTAAATAACAAAAATAAATATTTCTAGAGGGGGCTAATAACATAAGTACATGTTGTAAGAAAAGTCGAAAAAAACATCAACGTGTGGCACATAATTGCGACAGCTCTTTTCAAAACACTTTGAGGTTCCTAAGCCATTTTATTGGCAATTATTTCAGTCGTATCTGATAGTTACAAATTGGTTTAAGATTTCATAATTCATTCATTGTGATTACAGTTTTATTTCATACCACAAATCCATTCATTTTAATTATAAAAGCTAAACAGGTACCTAAGTCTTTCAACTTAGTCTTCCGTTGGCTGTCTTTCTCCCCACCTGCGTTCACTCCACTCCTTATGTGACACTTCCATCATTCAGTCTCAGCCTGATCCAAAAAATCATTCATGCTGCATTTTTATTAGCTCAGTACGACATATTTAATTTTAATCTAGGTCAAGCTCTACTACTCGTACTTCGATCCAGCTCTAGAATAAGACAGCCAAGTGTTTGGTTTACTATTATACTATCGGGTTTAAGTAGGCACTGCATTTTTCGAAACGATAAAATTTTAGCAATGATTGTATTTGTGTTTTTTTTACACTTCTTGATTGTATTGATGTGACACAAATCAATCAAAGTGGTAAGTACAACAAAATCCCAATAAAAAACCTGCCGTACACTTAGAGTGGTAATGGTTTTTATTTTCGCTTATCCTATGGTTTGAGGTGTCGTTGGATAATTAGCTCTTTAAAGTGTTCAGAGTGTGTGGACACCTTCATTTTTGACAGTCACATGTTCCGTTCCTCAACCCCTCCTCCACCAGCATTCTTTTTATTTCATCACACATTATCACCAGCCTTTTTTACGTCCCACTGCTTGGCGCAGGCCTCTTCTCAGAATGAGAGGGCTTGAAATATAGTTCCCACGCGGACTCAGTGCGGATAGGGAACTTCACACACATCATTGAATTGTTTCGCAGGAGTGTGCGGGTTTCCTCGCGATGTTTTCCTTCAACGAAAAGCTCATGATAAATTGCAAATGTAATTCCGCACATAAATTCCAAAAAACTCAGAGATGCGAGCCGAGGTTTGAACCCACGACCCTCTGCTTGAGAAGTCATAGGTAAAACCACTAGGCTATTACGGCTATTTTTTTATTAGAAATGTGAAAAAAACCATCACAGCCATATTTGCCTACAGACCTTAGAGGTTAACGAGTAATAGTTGACCATTTTAACCAACTTATAAAATGTACCTATTTAAGCAGATAGTAAAACACCAACTAAGTATAGGCCGCGCGATGGATTAAGATCGCTCGGCGAAACTGGTGGGGGCAATTTGGCGCATCTGTACAATTGCGCACAAAATTGTTAAGTTCTGAGTGTATTTCTTTGAAATATATTTTTCTTATTTCGCATTTTTTTGTACCTTTAGTGACCTAACATATAACACTCGTTTTTGCTTGTGACTTATTTTGCTAGTATGTTTATTCAGAATCTTGGTAGTATTTTTTACGTGCTTTTAATTATCCATGATTTAATTAGTTTCCTTTTTAACATAACAATTCACGTCGTAAACCATTTTTCTGGCTTGCCATGTTCAAACTTTATATTTGGGCATTTTTTTTCACTAACTACGACATCATAACGTACTTACTACTAATACAGTAAAACAATCCGTGCGCAACAGTACTCAAGAGACAGGTGACGCGTGAACGAAGCGAGGGAGGGGAAGAACGACTTAATCTACCAATAACGTGTCGGCGCCAGCGCGCACCCTCCCCTCACCCCTCTGCGCAACCAAATAGACCTAAGAATTGACTTCTGCGCATCCCCCTTCCACTTTTCATAAGCGATCTTAATTCGCCGCGCGACCTATAACATTTGTTAAGGTAAAGTGGGATAAGACTAACACCGGGGCAAAACGAACACTGTGCAAAAATCTCGAAAAGTACAGCTTAAATAAAATAAATTTAAGTAAAAAAGGGTATTTTGGTATTTATAAAATATTGGTGGGTACTTATCACTGGTTTTGTATTTAACTAAATTGAGTATTTATGGTTTACTTTTCAGTAGAATAACTGGCAACACGTTTAACGGTGGTTTCGGTGCTTTCAAAATGGGATCGTAAGGAGTTCCGAAACACGAAATGGGGATAATTGGGTTTGTGTGACATGTATAAATTCGTGTATTACGTACCTAGTGGAGTGGGACGTATTGCATGAAAACATACACTTGTCGCATAGATGAAGCTATATTACACGTGTGGTCGCGGATGAGCAAATCAATTATTTTTTTTAGTTCTAATTACCTATGGTTACCTAAGTCTTATAGGAAACGGTTAGGTATATAGTTGAAACAGTCCGCTATAAAATATTATTAAAAAAAAATACTGTTTTGAAATTGGATCTTGCATGAAACTTACTCACGTGTATATTCAAAGACTGTAAGGAGTATAAAACGTGCAATAAGTAGGTATATTTATTAGGAAGATTGGATTTTTGTGTAATCCTTGATTAGGTATTACTCTACCTAAAACTCTACTCTAAACTTCACTTTTTTATAGCTTTAACATTTGATATTAATTTTAACTTTATGTCTCTACGCGTTCCTGAGAAAGGTACCTACAGTTTTTTTCCTTTTAAAATTAGTTGTTAAAAATCACATCATTGAGACTACGGTGATTTAGGTTAAATATTATCTAAATTCCTCCCTGATTGCCATGTAAAGTATCCACATAAGCTAAATAATAATTTTAGTGAAATAAAACGGATCACTCGCGTACATAAGTCGAGTTGAGCCCGACATATTATATTATAATAATTTGTGATTTTATGTACCTACCTATACAAGTACTCAATCATTTTGTCAAAAACTGCTCACAAAAAGCACGCCAGATTAAATGTTGTGTATTTTTTGTTTCTCTTTCATCCTTTGTACGTTGCCTGAACGATGAAGCGATTTTTAAAATCTTCACTCGCCACCCAGGGGTGGCAGGCCATAGCGCGCCAGGGGTGGCAGGCCATAGCGCGCCAGGGGTGGCAGGCCATAGCGCGCTAATTTTGAAATTCAAAACTGGCTGCGAGCGTCACGATCGGTACCGTAGTTCGCGTGCGCGAAGGTCACAAGCCGGTGCAGATATGGCAGCCATTTGCATTTCAAAGGTAGACGTTGAATAGCAGCAATGCGACATTGAAGCTTCTGAAGCATTACCTTATCTGCACCAATAGAGCATGGGTTCTGATAGATAAAAGGAAATATGTACTACAATTACAAATGTAATTACGAGTCTAGTAATGTTAATATTATTTTAAAAAGATTCATGTTATAAAAAAAACTAATTCAATATGGATCGTAATTTTGTCAATAGGTAGATATAGAAGTATGAGCGAGAGCTCGAAGTAATGGCATTTGAAGCGGTATTTATAATGTTCGCAGAATTTTTCAACTTTTGTTTTCATTTCCCCTAATAGTATTGAATCAGCAAAAAACGAGTTTGTAAAAATTCGAAGAAGTACTAAAAAAAAAGTAAAACAGTCAACCATCAATGTCAAACTCAAAAGAAAATTGATCGTTCTCTAATGTAGTACCTATGGTACCTACTATGTTTAAACTTGAGATTTACAATCATTATGTATATACCTACATACCTCTGATGATTGTGGTGCATCACTACATACGCATGCTACTCCGAACTTTCGCTATTATGACTAAACAAGTACAGTCAGCAGCAAAAGTGGCTAAGCAACCGACGCGTTCAGAATGATCTAAGCACGGCTCTATTGTTATAGACATAAAGAGCTTATGCAGATCATTCTGACCGTTTCGATCGCTTAGCTACTTCTGCTGTTGACTGTACACGGTGTACTGTACACCAGTTATTATTACAATGTAGATCGCATCTAAATAGTTCGATCAGATATCAGTATAATAATTGTCGCTGTTAATTAGCACAATCGTCACAAGACAAATAAATTCGTAAAGATTTAACGAAGTGCTTCATTTACAGTAACTTTGTCGCATTAAGCGATAATACAATTAATTATCTCATCTGCGATCGCAGATCCTACATCTATGCGATAAATAAATGTTTAACTGCAACACCTCCACTGCCACGCGAATCAACACAATAGACCAGGGAGTCTGCAAACTACGTGAATGTGAATCATTTATTGTTCCTATTATATTTTATATAAGTATATATGTGATTTTTTTTTTCGCGACATTTTTTTAAAGTAATTGTATACAATATCGTTTTGATTTATTTCTGTGTTCATCTCTTTGTTTGTAATTTGTGTTTTTTTGGAAGTAAGTAAATATTTGCTTTAATTTGTAGTATCGAAAAATCTCGCTGAGTTTTATTCAAAATTTAAAATATCTACGTATTCATTGATAACGAGTAATGAACCGCGGCAATTGTCGACTCTGTTGTGTTCCACCTCCACTGTTCCGTTTCAAACGTTGCGTACTTTAAAAATAAAATAGTTTCTATGGTATTCAATTAAATGTAATTAATAAACACAGATTTTGCTATATATTTCAAAAAGTATAGTTTTTACATTTTTTTATTATTATGACTTTTCAATAATATGTTGCGAATATAGTATGCTTCTTACGGAAAATTTCAAAGTGTCACTGAACTCATCTTAGCTGAAAAATACTGTAATTTCGTCTCGTCGGAAGAATATACTGGTTGGCGACATATACTTAATCGGTTTTTTAACTAGGCATAAAATAATGCTTTTGTGGCTGAATAAGTAAACTTACCTCACCATTACTTGCGAGTCGAGTATGTAGGATGCCAGTCATGACAGGTTTTACTTAGTCATTCAAACAAACAACAACGTGTAGTTCTGATTGAATAAAATGAAATAAAGAAAGCACGTTTTAAACTGATCTTTAAAATGAAAAATGAAAATAAATTGGTTAGGTTAGGATATTCATTAATTTCAGCCCGTGGTAAATTAACGATATACAAGTCATATTGTACTAGCATCTCCCGTCTCTTAGATAAAGCCCATAAAGTCAACGCACGCTTCCCTCCGTGCCGGAAAATACAAACGACGTAATTATTTTTTCCTCTCTCCTCATTCTCTGCCAGACTGCCACCTCGCTTCTATATCGAACTTCGACATGTAGAGCTAAAGTTTCATTACCGTAATCTATAAGTAACATGTTTACTTCTCCATTAAGCAGATCTAAGTTTTTTTTAAACGGTCGAATTATGTTCGAATTAACAATACAAAAACCAAATGTTTTTATTGGAATTGCGCTCTTTATCATCCAGTTAGAAATATTTCTTCAATTAAATATTCGTCTCAATTTAGACTTAAACGTTATTATATTAATTACTGGCACTGAGAATAGGGTTTATCTCCAAAGTATAAAAAAGTGCAAAGTATAAACCAAAAAGTTATTATTTTACAATATCAAAACTTCATCGTAAAAATTATGGTCTTGAAGAACATGGGCAATAGTAAAGGCATGACATGGCAAATTATTTGGTTGGATTTGGTTAGGTTGTTGGATAGTGCCAAAAGAATCATTTTAAATCAATCAGAGACTATACGTAATTGTACATAAGAATGTATGTATGAGACCTTTTTTTAACACGAAAAGTACCTATTACCTGACACTATCTCCGGAACGTCATGGTCGCCGTATTGCGCGCGTGTTCCAACCACTTCACATTTATTCGCAGACTACCTGCAAAAGATAATGTTAGATACTATTAATGATATTTTTTTCTTTATTAAATTTGTAATTTTGCGTCATTGTTTGTGAAAAAGTCGGTATCACGTCTGTTATCTTATATTTGCAAAATTCATTCATTTTTAATCGACTGCAAAAAAGGAGGAGGTTCTCAATTCGTCGAGATGTTTTTCATAATGATCTAAAGTCATCATAGCGCGGCCAATGGAAATTTAAAGGATAAGAGAAAAGAAGTTGGCATTAGAAACATTTCCTGGACATAAGGGCCGTGTTTTATAAAGCTACAAGTTACAATTTACAAGCGGATGTCTCTTTCTAACAAAAGGTGATAGAACGAGACTTCCGCTTGTAAATTGTAACTTGTAGCTTTATAAAACACGGCCAAGGTGATGTTAGAACTAGAATAGGCGTAGAACTTGTATTTATTGCGAGTAAAATGAAAACTTACCGACTAAATTATAAAGAAAGTACCCGATATAATCCCGGTCACAATATTGCCAAAACTAAAAAAATTGGTAACAATACTTATCAAACAAATTCTCAGACCTCATTAACATTCCATATAAAAATGTTTCACCAGCTGACATCTTAAAAAGTAATTGCTTCATATTTATTATCAATTGACAATTGCTTAAAAAAACCTATGAGAAATATGTCAAACGAACAAAGCTCTCTTGATCATGTTTACTTGGCGTAAAAGACATTAGGCCGTGACGAAAATGTAACCTAACCTAATTAATGATGGGTTTAGGTCAGGTTAGAGTTCCGTCAAGGCGAGAGGAGCTCAGCGACCGTTTTGGCAAATTGATTTCTCGTAAAACGATATTTTTACTTTTCCTCAAATAGTTTTTTTTTTATACGAAATAATGTACTTTTAAGATGGCCACTTAAATAAGTAAATTTTGGTCCTATGGTATCATTGTTAATAAAGCAATAGGTACCTTAAGAAAACAAATACGAGATTTTATTCGACGGCTAAAATTAATATGTATATCCATGCCAAATTACAGCTATTAGGTGCCTCACTAAGGGTCTCTGAACTAAGCCGCAGATAGGCAGAGACATACAGATGGACGGACGGACGTGACGAAACTAAAAGGGTTTCTTGTTGACTACGAACCCTAACTGAAGTAATTTTATTAGAACTTAAATATATTTAAGTGTTCTATTATATGTTAGAATAAAATATAATAAATATTATTTAGCATTGAGAGCGTTTATTCCTGCTGAGCTGGCAACGTTGCATTTTTAGTTTTTCTCGACTTTTCCATAGAAACTGAACGAAAATTTTAAATGTGGTTTCAAATCTTTCTTAGTATGTAAGTAAATGTATCTAGTGCAACAATTAATGGAGATAAACTTTTATTTTCTTAGTATTACTATTTGTCAGACTACAACGTTGCCAGCTCAGCAGGAATAAACCCTCTTAAACATGTTGGCATCTATGTCGTTCCTTATGCAGAAGAAAAGTAGATAGACGATAGTAGAAGAAAAGAAGCTTGCTATTATTAGTGCAAGTTGCTCAACTTGCACTAATAATAGCAAGCTGCTTAACTTGCACTAATAATAGCAAGCTTATTTTCTTCTACTATCGTCTATCTACTTTTCTTCTAAATTAATCAAATGGCCATGGGCGTCAATATGTTTTCCGTTTATTGTCTTTAACTAAGTAAGCGTTCTCCTTTCACTAAGTACCTAAACAAAATCTGCATCTTTACTGTAGGACCGAGTCGTACTGTCATCTACATTATTTGAATGCCCCTCCTGCACGACTCTCGGCTACCAGACACTGATCGATAGCCCCGGGACACGCAGAAACGCGATTACAGCCTCTGATTAATCAACGCTAACAGCCAAGCCAATATCAAATTTAACGTTAGAGCAAAATTAAATAGTCGGTCTCAGGTGACTTTTTTGTTTCACTGATACGTAGGTAATCTGTCTCTAGGTTTGAACGAATGATGATTCATATTATTAACCGTTCTATTTTCACAAGTAGGTACGCTTATGTTTTTACTGCGTCGTGGCTTTACAGGATCTCGTCGTCGATGAGCGGAGCACATTTGCAATGGCTGCAAAGTGCTTACAACTGCACTCTTTTGCGGAATAGAAAGCAAACGAAAATGCATGCAGTTTGAAAACCATTTGAAAAGGTTTACGGAAATTTCTGTGGAGATATAGTAGTTTATGCAACTGCTACATGAGGGTCCTTAAAACACGAGTGTGTTTTATGAAACGAGGCGAAGCTGAGTTTCATAATAGGATTACACGAGTGTTTTAAGGCCTAATCATGTGGAGTTGCATACATTACTTTATGTAGACACATATTATAAGTACTCTAAGATGCATTCAGAAGCCGAAGGCATATCATACCCATACCTGTTACGAATCGTAGACAAACAAACCGAGGTGACGTTTCGTAAACTGTTTTTTTATGTAAATTATCACATTATTATTTATACATGTGGGACTGAACTCGACTTATATACGTAAGTGATCCGTTTTATTTCACTATGATTGTAAATTAAGTTGGTTTTCAAATTTGAAACATCGAATTCGATGTCGTAATGACTATTACTTTACTACTGGTGGTGGTTGGGTGACGCTGTCGGCGAGAAGGCGTCGTCGTGCTGCAATGCTGGTCATTTTCTACGGTTTCTGAACGCACTATAGAGGACTTATGATATGTGTGTAGATAAAAAATATTGCATGTAGATAACACACGTGTATTAAGTTGGGTACTCTCACTAGTTACACATGCTGTTAGGAAATGATCGAACAAGTGTAACTCAAGTTATTCTAAAAAAAACTTAACTAGTAGGTATTGTCAACCAGAGGGAACAAATGCTTGGTATAACGTTTTCTTTTTTCGAAAATCGTCACAGGGGTGTTCAGTTCACCTCTTAGACCTGCTTGTTCATGTACATGTACAAATCAGTTATAAAACTCTTTAGTAACAAAAGGCAATCATCAGCCTACTTGCCACGTCGTGTTTCAAATTAATAAAAATAAATCAGTATGTATGCAGTTAAACATTGTGTTGTGTGTGTATTTGTGTATATGTGTGATTTTTTGAGTCAATCAGCGCTTGCGGAAAAAACATCATTGCCAAGAATGTGGCGCAAGAAACTTGGCAAAATAATACATCACTACACAAATAAAAAAAAACCGGCCAAGTGCGAGTCGGACGCGCGCACAAGGGTTCCGTAGAAAGATTTTAACGCTTTTCCCCAGTGTTTTAAGATGTCAGTGTTAGCAGAGCCCTGCTCTTAAGCAAAATGTACGCAGTGTGGGGTCAACTTATATTGGTCTGCGAAATCTACAGACAGACATAAAAAATTAAGATTTTGAGACTTTTCGGAGTGGTTGTGCTATAAGAGCTACCTTCATACCAAATTTCAAGTTTCTAGGACATCTGGAAGTACCCTTTAGGTTTTTGGAAATCGGAAATTTGTATGGAAATGGCCTTTTTAATTACTGTATCTTTTGATTGCGTTGACTAAGAAGGTTGATTTTTTCACAGGTTCAAGGGACCGCAGGCTTGAGTATTTGATATTAATTTCAGCATGCTACGTTCCAGATAAAAAGGGTCTTGACAGACAGACAGACAGACAGACAGACGGACAACAAAGTGATCCTATAAGGGTTCCGTTTTTTCCTTTTGAGGTACGGAACCCTAAAAAAAACTCGTTAAACTCGTTCATTAAATTATTCTAAAATATTAGAGTAAGGAAAAATTAGATAATGCTTTGCAGAACCAGTTCAATTTACTTTTTCTATATTATAAATCCATCAATGAAATAGTAAAAAATGATACAGTAATAACTAACGTTATAATATTATACCTGAGTCTGTTCCAAGTTCTATGCTCTGTGGTCAAAATTCAGTAACGTAATATCCCATTCTAATTTCATCCAGTTACTCTTATTGAATAAATACTTAACATTTGAAAAAGAATACTAATTTCGATTCTGATAGCGAGTTTTTTTAAACTTGCGTGTGGCTCGTGATTGGTTGCTTAAACGTGAGTAAGAACAGCTGTAAGCCAATCATAATCAAGGAGTATTTTTTTAAGGAAAATTCCTTAACTGAGAATAAATACGCTATAATATCCAGGCTTTATAGTAGGTACGGCTGCAAATAAAATAAAAAAAATCAGTCCTCTGGACAGTTTTACTGCTAACGCAAAATTTTTAATTAGTTATCGGCTTCGTTTCGGTTCGGTAAAAGAAATTCAAAATGAGCAATGAAAATGAGATAATGTGTACTCTCCCGAAGAAAATATAATAATGGCGAAAAGAGTGACGGAAAAATTGGTGCTGGAAAAATTTCATGAAATGGTGAATTGAAAAATGTTTTATATCCATGTCCTTTTAAATATTTCTACAATGAAGTCTTAGAAAACAGTACTTTTTGATATAAGTGCGTAAGATTTGTCATATTCTAGTCATATTGCACGAGTCCCGAGGTGTCTAGGCCCGAGCCGCCAGGCGAGGGTCGAGACTCGCGGCGAGCGAAAATTACCCTTCCGCACGGGTACCAAATGAAGTTGTTTAATACATTTGCGAATGTGGCCCGCTTCCTCGGCTCGGCTCCGTCTTCCTCCACCGGCTTTTTGGAAAAATTAAATGCACTAGTACGAAAAATACAACTTTCCGCATCATACGTAGCTACAAAAAGTACCACTTTTTGAGCAACTGTATTAAAAAGTAATATATGCAACTGGTCATTATACACTAGTTGATTTATATTATAAAACTCACCTTTCACACTCGTGTATAATGACGTTTGTTATGTTACAGCTGCATAAACTATTTAATTGACCATGGTACGTACAGAGTCTCCAGGTCAACCTACATATTTAAGAATTACAAAAGGATAAAGGATGTATTTCAAAACTAAAACTGAAACTAAAGTTCTACTTATTACATACCTATTATTAGAACTTATTGATGAAACTTAGTATTTATCGAAAACAGGGTACCATTTTAATATAACTACTTACCTATAAGTAAACTTCAGCTAATTTAAACCAAAAATGCTAAGAAAAATAAAGCTAAAAAAATAAAATAATATTTCAGTAGTTATTGATTGTGTATGTAAATGATATAACTTTACGATATGTTCAGTAATCCTGTCGCTTCATAACTTGTGCTGTGAAGTTTTGGTGAGTAGGTACGTACTTTTGTACAGTAGATTGGGTTACACCACAAAATGGTATAATAGCATGCAAAAATAATTTAAACGCGGTATAAAAATCTAAACTCATCACTTATGATTTCTGAAGCTGAGCATTTCACTTGAAAAGTAGGAGAGGGAACGTAGGGAATGAGCTGCAGAACTCTCTAAGGGCTCCGCTGGAGCGCTGGACTCGCGGCCAGGGGGACTGGGCGGGCCGGCTGCTATTTAGCTGTTTTATTTGTATAATAATTTAAGTATCACAAAATGAGGAAAGCGAAACCTTATCCATGTCCAGACAAGCGGCTCAACGCTCCGATGCGATTCAATTTCTACTCGAAAAAATGCTGACAAAATTAGAAGCCATAAACATTTTATTAAATATTTTTAACAGACTGCAAAAAAAGGAAGAGGTTCTCAATTCGTCGATTTTTTTATGTGTTCCCCGATTACTCCAAGACGGCTGAACAGATTTCAAAAATTATTTTTTTGTTTGAAAGGGTATACTTTCTAGTCAGTCCCATTGTCACCAAGTCAGGATCTGATGACGGGATCCCAGGGATGTGTTTTTGTTTCTATTACAATTTTTCTTGAGTACTGATGTTCCGTCGGAAACTTTCCAAAATTGCGAAATTTTCCACATGGGAAAGTTACAGAAATTTATTACATTTTTGTATCTTTGGCACTCTCCGAAATTGAAAATGGAAATCTCTTATATTTCTATGAAATTTTTAAGAAATTTCCGTAAACTTTTCCAGCTTTTTGGAAACATTCCGCAACTTGCACATCGTTACTATTGAGTGCAATTTGTCAAGACAACGTCGTTAAGTACCCTGAGGGTCTAGCACGAGTTTTCGAATACTGCGTAACGTAATCGAGTAGTAACATTATCGAGAAATTTGTATGACGTTTGGAACAGCGCCCGCACGCGGGCGTATAAGGAACTAAAATTTAGTATGAGGTTTATCGGTTTCGATACGATAACGGTAACGTTACGGAGGATTCGAAAACTCGTAATGGTGAAACTAAACTTTGTAGTTTTACAATTGCAACCAAATAAAACCAGCTTTTAAAAGGGCTGTTTTGATTCTGATTTAAAGTCTTCAACAGGAACAAGTGTTGTTAGGGGAGTACGTATGCGATTCCTTTTGTAATGCTCACGCTTTGTAAAGCACGTAATTAAGTTTTGTAAATAACTGCAAACGAATCGGGGAGTTTGGCGAAGAAAATTGTGAAACCAAACAAGTTTTAAATGACTTGATTAACTTTTGTAGAACCAACTTAAAGGGAACCACTTTTTTTGCTTAATTTCGTAAGAGCTAAGTCAATTTCAAGTAAATGTCAAGTTTTGAATATTTATTAGGTGGATTTTAAATTTAATTTTAACGGGCCTATGGGGGGACCCAATTATTTGAAATACAAAATACCTATTGATCTGGACACAACATGCAGAGGTCATGGAATGCCGATCACTAGTATTCATGCCTATATGAATTGGGCGTAACTATTCTGAGCTATCCTTATAAAAGTAACTGAAACATTATAAAGTGGCATTTACAATTTATGCTCCCTTTAAATATTTTTAACGTATCGTGAATCGTTGGAACTCTCAAAACATATCAAAAAAAAGAATAAATTACAACAAAATTTAGGTACTATTAGGTACTATTAGGTACTAAATTTAGGTATTGTAAAAACCATTTAATTGCGTTTCATGCATTTCACTGGTTAAATAAAAAAAAAAGGAAGCTTAGCGCACCCTGAGCAGTTCGCTTGCTCGCGGCGCGCGGGTCGCGGCTCGCGGTTCGCGGCGCGTGGTTCGCGGCGCGCGGCTTGCCGCTGGGGCGCTGGGGCGCTGGGCTGGCGCCTCAACCTTCGAGCCGCAAGGTCAAGGACGGACGGCTTCCACACACCACCTGCCATCGAGAACGCAGCGTAAACTCTTTGTTCACGTATTGTTATCCAAATACTACACGCAGGTGACTAAAAATTGTTTAAAACTTGACAGGTGCCTAGACATATTTTAATACAGTTAAATTAATGACAGTCTTTTTTATTAATTTTGACTCTATGTAAGTTAGAAATCTGATTTTTAGTTGTATTTTTAGTGAAGTTGTAGTGAGGTAACTTCGCCCTGTCCTTGAAGCGATGGACCGCGGTACTTGCAGGCGCAAGGGTTGTAATTGTAACCATGGTGTTTATGCTGGCTGCGTACATGACAGAATATATATTCGTACTAATGAACCGACTTGATCATATATGTTATCCGGATGCCATTATTATTTGCTATATACCTAATAAAAATTTGACTTATTAATTACTTAATCAGTATCAGTACAGACTCCAGGTCCAATTTAACTCATTTAAAAATGCAATTGTTAGCCGGGAGGTATGTTGAGCTCGCATTGTCGTGGTAGTAGGTAGTACCATTGGTAACGTCTTCAGTTGTTTTTCCGGATCTCACGGTAACTTCTGGTAAGTATGTATGTATAGTATCCCGTCAGCGGCAACTGTTTTACGATCTTCTAGAACGATGGTAGCAACGTGACAATTTTTTTGCCACAAATGAGGCGACCATTTTTCCAAGTGCTCCGTGGGCACTGAGCGTAGCTATGATCGATTGTTGTTTGGATTCTGGATCGTAAGCATAAATACTAGATTTTAATTTTGTCACCACTGACAATGTCATAAAGGTGTTTCGAGTCTCCTCGGTCGAATCGCATGTTATGATTCCTAGAAACCACACTATCACTTTTGTAATTTATTAAGACAATACTGAATATTGATACATATCGTATAAAAAAATACCTCAATAGGTCGACAGTAAAATGAACTGAATTTGGACTTGCTGTCAAACATCTCCACAGCAACCCCAAAATTTAATTAAAGGAATTTCGCGTACATACTAACTGTGTCAGCAAACAAGAGGCCAGTAAAATTACTGCGGTTTTTACCGTTGAATAACTTAGCTATGGCTAGTTAAATTGCGTAATTGTCGCCAAGGCGCGAACAGCTCCATTATTGCAGGACCTTAGCAATTTTAAAAGCAAACCCATAACTTATTTTAAATCAAAAGAAAACTTTCCCCTTCCAAAGCCTACTCGGTCGTTTAATCTCCGCTCTATAAAAAAATAATACTCCCATTTTAGTTTAAAATACTTTGTAAAAGTAGTAAATAAAATAAATACTTAATAAACTGGTGGCTCTGTGAGCTCATATAAATCTGTTAATTAAACTTTTATGTCTGTCATCTATGGACATGTGTTCGCAATAAATGAATTATTATTATTATTTTCTCTTTATTCTTTTTCAACTCTTATTTTTTATATTTTTCTAAATTACATTAAGCACAATATAAAATAAAAAAAAAAACATAAAAAATAGTCTTCGCCGGGGGCGGGGCAGGGGCCCAAGCCAGCGGCTGTTAGGTCGACAAAGTGAGGAATCTCCTCACTATTCGCGCCGTGTCCAGGATCACCGCTTTCTGCATCCGACTCTTGATCCAGCAGCCTAATGAGAGTCTCTTAAGATGATGATCGAGGCTCTTTGCTATGAGTCCATTGGCGCTAACGACTATCGGAACAATCATTGTTGAGTCAACATCCCACATGGCGGAAATCTCAAAATCTAGATCAGTATACGATGTCAGGTTTATTGGCTGGGATAAACCTATCTGTGATAATAGACCGGTCCCAGTAGAGCGTGGCACGGTCCATTTCGAGAACCGGCGTAGGTACATATTTGTAATATGGTAACTCGGTGTCTATAAGGCCATTATTATTATTATTATAAGTCATTTGCGGGCGTAGCATGTGCTCCCAGAGGAAGGACTACGGATTAGTCGGAAACATGTCAGGCAATACTCGATTATAGTTCACTATGATTGAATCTCACGGTAGTTTCATGTTAAAAGTACCTGGTGTGATAAAATGAATATTCAAAACAGTATAGAAAAGTTATTTGAAATAATTTACATATAAATGATATCTCATTTTAAAGAGTATAATCCATTCTTTAGTTTGGTAGTACCTACGATGTTTTGGTCGTAAATGGGATGTACCGAAAAATCTAACCCCCTCTTTTTATATTTTATTTCGATAAAATAAGATAACTTGTGGGATACAAGTTTCCCATTTTTTTATTTAAATGCGTATTTTTTTATATTAATTAAAAATGTTAGCCACAGCAAAACGTCACAATGAGGGGGTTTGATCAAGATAGCAGTTTTTTTCTCTTGGGGTGCACAATGCACATTTTTGCAATATCTGACTGGCAACACTTGTTTACACATAACATGTCATGTCATTGTCAATCATGTCACCAGTAGTCACCACGTGATACCGATATTTGTTGTTGATTTTAATGACCTTGCGACAACAAATATACATGATTCGTGCCTGATTGCATCAACTTTCACAGAAATAAATATACGTGCAGAAGATACAGGAATATTATAAAACCCAAACCAAAAGTATCGCCTCTGAAATTCTTGTCTATAAAATAATACGTGAAGTGAAAAGTTGGACCCCTTTTTTCGACTACTGCGCGCACAGAGGTCACTCTAAGCGATCACTAGTGTATCTTAATGTTCCTCATTTGTATCTGTTCCTATATTTTTGTACAATAAAGCATTTAATTCATACATGGTGGGTTTGAAATTTCGATTCAGATATCGTAAACAAATTAATCGTGTTTGAATAAAACGTCAAAGCGACATAAGAAAAGCTGTCAGATAAAAAATCAAATGGTCCGAAACCGTAGTATGACATTCAATGTTGTGAATTTTAGTGACTTTTTTAACTAAATTTGTACATTTAAACGATTTGATTAATTTAATATATTTAAATATCAAACCAGCTTTTGCTTCATAGGTGTTTATTTATTTTATTTTATTTTTATTTTGTAACAAAAGTATGACTGAAAGTTACGGTAAAATAAGAATATACACCACAGCTGTAATTAGAACTCCCAGCAGACCGACCACAGGTAAGTAAAAAATATTACGAGCTCGTGTCTTCGATATGTCTTCGTCACAACGAGTAAGGTCAAAATAAAGTTAAATGAAAAAATAGCAATGACTTATTAATAAAATCATTAGAATAAAACCTGATGATTGGAAATTGTTGAGAAAACCTATTCCTCGAAATGGTTTTTGAATTAGCATAGGTTGTCAAAAACTGATGGATGTATCAGTTTTTGACAACCTATGCTAATTCTCAAATTCAACCATTGCGTACTTTTTGGGAAAACGAGGTATTATAATATTGAGTGTCCGATTGCACAAAAACCTAAAGAGATATCGTTTTTGTATGTATTAAAGGTTGATGGCAAATTTACGGAGTATTATTTCGTTCATAAACACTTTTCATGTATCGTGAAAGGTTTTCTTTAAAACTGAAGAAAATCACGATTCGGGACACTTTCAAGCCCGTAGGGGGGGAGGGGGGGGGTAGGTTGACGCACCCATGGGAGGGGGTGGGACATTTGATATTTTTTAACTTCCTCATGCACAGAAAAATCATCTCCATTAATTTTTCCAAATTCCCATACATTGAAATCTAATCTGACTGAAATGGAACTTAACGCTAGAGAGAAAATTTAAAATCGGAAAATTTTACGAAAGGAAAAATATCTTCTAAAAAAATCAACCTCTGGGGAAAAAAACTGTCTGGAAAAGATCAGATCGGCAAATTTTGCGAATGGGAAAATCACTTGCAGTAAAATCAGATTTTCGGAAAATCATCGCCACACTCCGCACCGCAACCGCAGCCTTTCAGGTCAACGGAGGGAATCGGTTTGGCTTGTGGGTTTGGCAAATAACCGGTTCTGTAACCAGGTGAGATAATTTTGAAAGATTTATTTAAGTTGACATTCAGTATTTATTTATTTATTGCAAAATTTTACAAGCATTGTATAAAATTACCCTGTTGGGTCGCAACCATAAAAGCTAAACAGCAAATTATAAATCTAGTAATTCAAACACCTTTTTACATCTTAAAACATGTAACTAATTGAGTTGAGTTTTATTTATCTTGATCCTTTTGAGTACTTACTTATTTTCAACGTGATCCGCGTTGAATGGTCAGTTAACGGTAACGAAATTGAAAGAAAAGTATGTATAAAAACGTAAGATTCTAATCACGTTATATATCATCATCATCATCATCATCACGTCAGCCGAAAGACGCCCACTGCTGGACGGCGGCCTCCCCCAAGGCTCTCCACTCAGACCGGTCTTGTGCTTTCCGCATCCACCGCGGTCCCGCGATCATTATCATTTACCTATACGTCGTCTATCACGTATCCTATACAAACAAATTATTGTTTCAATTGAATAAAAATGCACTTTGATATTAAATAACTATGGAATTCTTTCCGGCCTCAGCATAAAATGGTTTTTGTCTAGACCGTAAATGCCTCTTGTTTTATAAGACGTAGCAGGATAGAAATAGAAATAGAAATGGCCCCCAATGCTTTGAGTTTGGAACTATTATCAGATGATGCCCCGTGAGGAGAAAATACTTCATATCAATTTTTAACCCTCTACTGCCCCTGGAACCTCACGCCATCCATTTAACCCTGAAACGTTTTTATTTTCTTTCTTTTTAACCGTCTTCAAAAAAGGAGGAGGAGGTTCTACGTTCCACTGCATGTATGTTTTTTTCATGTATGTACATCGATTACTCCGTCAATTGTAGACCGATTTTCAAAATTCTTTTTTATTCGAAAGGGTATACTCCTGAGGTGGTCCCATTGTCACCAAATCATGATCTGATAATGGGATCCCAGGGAAATCGAGGGCAACCCTCGAATTTTCAAAGCACGTATTATGTGTTAAGAAAGAAAAATATTTATTTCTGGTCCCAAACCACCTAACAGTAAAAAAAAAAAAAAAAAAATCCTTAAAACTAATAACATAATATGGTGACACAAAAGACACCGAAAAAGGGTCTCCACTCAGCATGAGTTGCTACACACAATAAGTGCAGCAACGCTGTTTCATATATTTTCTTAGGCTATTTAGCGTCTGGTAGTCATCATCTCATGATGAGCTGATGATGGAAGGTACAACTCCTTAACGGTTAGGAGTTGAAGGATAATTCTGAAAATGTTAAATCAACATAAAATTGTGAAATAAAAATCTTTTAACAAAAAAGTAAAACCACCTTCAACAAAAACCTCAGAAAAAAAAACATAAAATAAGCCATGAGTTTTATGGCCTAGCTCTAGCAGAAATATGAAGTCGGTGCTTCATTCAAAGAATATTCCGCTCGCACCGCACCAACTTCATATTTTTGCTAGAGCTAGGCCATAAAACTCATGGCTTTGGAGGATTATTTCATGTTTTTTTCGAAGGTTTTTTTGAAGGCGGTTTTACTTTTTTGTTAATTTTATTTTGTACAAATAGTACATACTATGTATGTATAAACCCAGACGACATCATTATCAGGAATGAGTAATTACAATTACCAAGTAACGTATGTAGTACCTATTAAACAGTACATTTACATTAATTTCAGTGTTCCACCTTTGCTAATTATATGAAACTTACATATTATGTAGATAAGTTGTTGGTTCATTATTTAGAAAAAAATTGGTGTTAGTACGACGAGCCTGAATTTTTATATAGGGTGTTTTATTTTTTAAATTATTATTTTTTCCATGATAGGAAGTAAATAGAGAGCTGTTTTTTTTGTAGATTCTATTAATTACAGTAATATTTATACAAAATTTGGTATTTGCATACGAATAAATAATAACAGAGTAGAACGGAATCTCTTTTGGCCGTGTCCAAAACGCCGCCATTTATAGTATACCTACTTCCCCTTTCACGTCGTTACACCCCTCTGTCGTCCAGGCGTGTTGCTAGGGTTGCATGCTGTTAAATATTACTTACGTCTAAAGATAATATCGCGAAAACATGAGTTTTTCTTTACTTTGAAATCATTATTTTATTCTAGTTTTACAAAATATTACATTTATAAATCATTACGTACTTATATATATTATATACACTTTTAAATAAGAAGTTACTCTAAGTGCCAAATGAAGCCATTTAAGGTGATTTAAGTAAGTATTACTTACCTACAAATATACCATAAAATACAAGCTCACGTAAAACCATTACAACCAAATTATAAACAACCAAACGCGCGTGCGGCGACGCCGACCGTGACAGCCTGACTGAGTAGCTCGTTTAACGAATACTCTAATATCGTGACCTTGAGCCCATCCGGAGCGGGAGTTTCCGTTCTACTATGTTGTCTATGTTAATTCTTATGGTATTTGTCCGTTTCATACTTTTTGAGAAAGAAAATAAAAACGTTTTAGGGCTAAATAGATGCCGTGAGGTTCCAGGGGGCAATAGAGTGTTAAAATTGATATTAAGTATTTCCTCCTCACGAGGCATCATCTGATAATAGTTCCAAATTCAAAGCTTTGGGGGCAATATTTGAAACCCCTTCATTTGAATTTGAAACCCTTTCATTTTAAGGTGGTAGGTATTGACGTTTATACGTTTATTGCGATAACCTACGGTGGTGTATAAGTTTTAAGCCAAGTTGATTTGGAAGCTCGACCACGTTTCAGACTAAAACTTGAATCGGAAGCATGTGGCGAAGTTACGGGCTACGGCGCGGCGCCGGCGCCCGGACGCATCCCCGGCGGCCGGCAGCGGGAATTGGCCACATCACGGCTCGCCTGTTGTTCTCTACGCCTAAAACAGTTTGTAATGAGCATGTGGCCTTTTACAACTCTATGTCTCACAATGTTAAATAATAAATTGAATTTAACTACTAACTAACTAACTTTTGCAATTAACTGTTATGTCAGTATTCGGTACACTCAGTTATTCCCATTAAACGGTGTATTTGCGTCAATGCTATGGAAAAGTATGTACCGTGGATGAGGGTTACATGATTCCTGGGGTTACTTTGATAAAAACTTCACATCTTTGTTAAAACTCAAATTATTCGCTTTCTGAACGCATCTTTCGGGTTTTATTTTTTACCACTTGTGCTTTGTTACCTACCTATATTTTAAGCCAATAGGTGTACCTACCTACTAATACAGTGGGTAAAAACGATTGATCTCTTGCGATTTGTTACCTAGATTACAAGCCTAATTTTGGAGCTTTTTTATTTGATAGTTTATCAGTTTTATTACCTAGTAAAGTGGATTATTACGTAAAATACCCTTGTTTTCCTTGGTCAAGGTAACCCCAAGCACACATACGTATATCTGTATAAATCCTAAACCTTCCAACGGTTTTTTTATGGTCATGAATTTTATTCCTTATTGGAGTTTACTATCGGATTCCGTAAAAATAAAGGGGGGTTTCGTTTCAAAGTAAACCCCAACATCAGTATAAATTTGATCACAGAGGCAGAGTTAATTTTTTTTAAGAGATTCATTAATGGTAATTTTGTTTTTATTGGCGAAATCGATAGTGGAACAAAAACCGATGTCGGCATTTTTTTTAGACAATTTTCAGGGAGAGAAACACTTTTTAATTTTGAAATTGATCAATGTAACCATCCGCAGTATAAAGAAATTGATAAAAATGTAATAACACAATTTTCCGACTCTGTCTAGGTACAATAATACTAAATTTAATAGGTAGTTTAATGAAATCTGCGGCAGTCAGGTGAAAATGTGAATTTTACTTCTTTTAGTAGATTTAGCTGAAAATACTTCATGCTATGTTGTGACTATTTACTAAGAACAAACTACTTGATACAGCGTCATATAGGGTAGTAACATTCAAAGTGCTCAAATAGTTCGGCACACCATATTAATTGTATGGTGTGCCGAACTATTTGAGCACTTTGTATGTTACCACGTATATGATGCTGACTGTACGACATACTCTTATCGACTATACTCTTAACCTCTTAAACAATAGTATCGTTGTGTAGATCTTTTTGAGCTCTTTGTCCACGTATATATGCTACTATCCGTAGTCATTGAGATATATGTTATTAGTGAATATTAACAAGATAACATAAGAAGTCTTTATGGTTACCACTAACAGAAGTTAAATTGTCATTTTAACCTGAGCCCCAGAAGCAGGGTTTTGTCATTTTATGTTCGTTACTGGTTAGAAATTTAGTTTTAAGTTATTATTATATAAGTGATTTGATTTTTAAGTTAGTGGTTTCGAATAAAACAACATTAAACGAATTATAAATAAATACCATGAGACAAATTGACACCAATTGACCTAGTCCCAAACTAGGCAAAGCCTGTACTATGGGTACTAGACAACGGATAAACATACTTATATACATATTAAACATCCAAAACTCGAGAACAAGTATTCGTATTCATCATTTGTAATTCAAAGAAGCTAAATTTTTAATGCAATCGCTCACACTTATTTTCTTATTTAAGTAACCTGAAATAATTTGCCTCATACTTTTATTTTTTATTAAAATTATTCGACTTCTTTTGTTTTCTTTGCAGTGCAATGCGTTTTTTGTGCCTTTTCCCAGATAAAAGAAAAGATATGCTTCAGGAATTATAATCGGAGGGAGTAAAGCCAGTAACGTGCATTGATGTGTAATTTTTCAACCTTGGACCGTTTTGCTTAAACCAATTCTTTTGCTCATCCGCCAAATTGCCTGTTGGAAATGGTAATAGCAACCCATGATAACCACGTCGGGAAATACTTTTTTCACAGCTTGGATCGCCGCAATTTCGTAGATTCACATTTGTACAGTTTGATATTCATACCAAATTGTTCTTTAAGTACCAGAAATAATCGTTCATATATGTATTCTGGCGTTTGTTCGGAAGAAACACATAAGTAAAGGCACAAAACAAATTTCATTTTCATCATGTGCTATATCTATATGTATTGTGTAAATTTAATAAAAAGGTTTAGGTGCAGCTCGGAAAGTCCCATCGCCATAATATGTAGTGACGAATTTGATCTTTTCTTTTGCTGCTGCGGTCCCAGAAAATATGATTTTATTTTCATTGAAAATTTGAAAAATATAATCTAGAATACATATATTTTATTTTGTTTTTTACTATGTATGTAGCTTTGAACTTTGCTATTCCTGATAAATTGAATAAATTATTACAGAAATTGACTATTCCATCTATTTCTACTGTATTTCAATTTTTTTTAGCTTTTTTTCAAAATAAGTCAATAATGCAACATCAAAAATTTATTTATAAAAAGTATCAATTCAAATCCAATTATTCTTCTAATTTATAAAAACGATTAAACACTGGTTACATATCAATATTAAAACATCAATTATCGGTCCAAATTTAAAAATGCAAGAGGAAAAATGATATTAATTCAATATATTTTATAGATTTTTTCCACTAAAATGCCTTAAAAAAAACCTTATGAAACTTGGCTTGCAGATTATTTTAAAAACAACCGTTTTCTTTGCTCTCCAACAATGCATAACAGGTCGTTCTTCAAAATTACCATAAATTTTATTATAAACAATACCCAATGTAAATAAAACAAGAAATACAAACTTAAAATAAAATTTAGAACCACTAACAGTTTAGTAGTAATAACAATTAATAATAATAAACAATTAAGACATTTTGTAATTTACAATTAAAGTTCTTGCTCGAAGTGACTTCCCCTATTGCGTACGCAAAGTCGCATTCCTTTTCTGAGTTGTGACTGAACTACCGAAGTAGTCAAACTATTCCACATCGCATTTGCTGCGTTTATAATTCTTGTTTTGAGTTCCTCCGCGAATAACACAGACGTGATGTCATAAATTAGGGATTTCATGTGACCCACGAAATGGGTCCTCCTGGCCCTGTCCAATGATTAGGAAAATGGCTATAGAGAAATCGCCTAACATTGACACCAACATTGACCTAACATTGCCTAACATTGACCGACGAATCCAAATTCGATCAAGATGGGATAAATTAACATTGTTGGAGTGAGAAAGTTCACAAAAATCACATATTTTATCGAGCAATCTAAATACGATTACAAAAATTTTTTGACACATGAAATGTCTGACCTCCTCAAAGACGTGCCTTTGGCTACAAGGCATAACATGATATACCAGCAAGACGGATGTCCTGCACATTTTCCTCAGGTTCACTTTTGCATAATGCATATGGGGGTTAAAATTATCGCATATATTCACCCCTATCACCTCCTAACGGGAATACGTCGAATTACCAATAACCCTGTAGAATAGATGTCTAGATATTCAATTGTTAGGAATGCATAATAAGTATAAGACGATAAATTTCATGATTTATTACATAGTAATGAGAGTAAAAGGATATTAATAGAGATGAGAATGTGGTATGTTGCGAATGTGGTGAGATGAGAATGTGGTATGTTGAGAATGTGGTGAGTTGAGAATATGGTATGTTGAGAATGTGGCGAGATGAGAATGTGGTATGTTGCGAATGTGGTGAGATGAGAATGTGGTATGTTGAGAATGTGGTGAGTTGAGAATATGGTATGTTGAGAATGTGGTGAGTTGAGAATGTGGTATGTTGAGAATGTGGTATGTTGAGAATGTGGCGAGTTGAGAATGTGGTATGTTGAGAATGTGGTGAGTTGAGAATGTGGTATGTTGAGAATGTGGTGAGTTGAGAATGTGGTATGTTGAGAATGTGGTGAGTTGAGAATTTGGTAACCTGCTCACGAGGGCGTAGAAGCATACGTATACGCTCATGTAAAAATTTGTTACGTTCCTGCAAACTCATACTAAAACAAAAAAAATTAAACCTGGCTGAAAGGGGTGGCTTAAATTTTTTTGTTTCAGTATGAGTTTTTTTCAGTTCAGTCTTTCAGTCCCTGTTGCAAAAAAACATACTTAAATGTATTTTTATTTATTTTTTATTTTCAAAATAGTTGGGCAAGCATCATCTAAAACAATGAACCTGAGATAATCAGCTGCGACAGATAGACAGAGCTAATGATATTGATTTGTATTTTGTAATGGTTTAAGATGGTGCTTGCCCTTGCTTGAACTGAGTCGCACCATAAGGGTTCCTTTTTACCAGCTCTTCTCAGCTACTGCCACCTTAGTGGTGTCTCTTATTAACCGACTTCAAAAAAAGGAGGAGGTTCTCAATTCTTTTGCGTTAACGATTCCAGTTATAAATACTAAAAACAGTTGATTAAAGCTGACTAAAAATTTTGTTTGATACTTGCAAACCTAATCGTAAATCTTTAAAAATTAAGAATTTTCTAACTACTTTACAAAATAAAAGATACCATGAAGACAAACAATAAGGTCCGACGAGTGACCTTAAATTTTCGTGCTTAGCTCACTTAACTCCCTAATAGCGGAACTTGCAGATAAGGCCGCGTCCATCTAGTCGATCAATAGCGTGGTCAAGGAAAAGGACTAGACACAACTGTTTCGCTTACGTTCTTTAATCATCATCATCATCACCAGCCTTTTTTTTACGTTCTTTACTTTAAGGAAATAGACATTAGCGTCAATATCGCTGATATTATTTGTAATTCTGTGATTTCCTTACTCCATACATTCCAGTACAATCCGTGAGCACTTAGAACAGGAGTCAGTTAAACTTCCGAAGATTTTTCAATTTTTATAATACGTTTACTTCCCAGATAATTCAAGCTTAAGCTCTGTATAAAACAATGCCTGTCACGAACATTTACAGCTAGATTTCCATATTCGAATGTCTCAAAAACAAATATTGAGTATCTCAGCAGTCAGTATAGAATATCTATGACTTAGTCCCGTCGTTCATGAGAGCGACTGGGGTGCGACAAAATAACTTCTACGAGTAGTAAGTTTGCTGTACCACACAAAATGGCAATTCTTTATTGTTCACTATCTGGCCCGGCGAACTTCGTACCGGCCGCCGAACAGTTTGTATGGGAAAATTAAATTGTCGTTGTCCCATATTTTCTCACCGTTTAAACCTTCCCTGAACTTAAGTGGCAGTGGGTGGGGCACATTTCTCGCAGAACTGATGGCCGATGGGGTCAGAAGGTTCTCGAATGGCGTCCACGGACCGGGAGACGAGCTGTCGGTAGGCCTCCAACAAGATGGAACGACGACCTAGTAAAGATTGCGGGACCGCGGTGAATGCGGAAAGCACAAGACCGGTCTGAATGTAGAGGCTTGCGGGAGGCCTATGTCCAGCAGTGAACGTCTTTCGGCTGACATAATAATGATGATGATGATGATGATGAACTTCCACAAATATTTCAATATCAAAATTATCCAAATCGTACCAGCCATTCTGGAGTTTTAGCGAGACAAACGAACAGCGATTCTTTTTATATATAATTATGAAGAAGAAGATTGTTGAAACGTCGCCATTGAGTGTCTCAGAAATTAAAATCCACAGGTTTCTATCGTTAAGTTTCCTGCTACTACTTATAACATTTCTAGCTATAGGATCTTGTACACTGACTATTCACTAGGTACTACTAAGCGTCTAAGACCAAAAAGTCAGACCATAATCAAATATCTTCAATCAAAATGACTTCGTCAATGAGCTACTTTCTATTAAAAAATTCTGGGTTAAGCCAGCATCTTGTCATATATTCAATGTGCAGGTTTCGCTAATTTCTGTAGCTGTATTGTATTGATAATCTAGTTAAAATTGCAACTCAAATCCAAGTAATCGTGTGACTTCACTTATTTGTTGTTCAGAAATATTTTTATCTAAGTACACACATATCAATAATACAATGTACATGTAATCTCCTTGTACTGTTTTGTGGTTTTCAATAAAGAATATTTGTATTGTATTGTATCATAAGTCTTCTATAATGCCTTCAGAAACCGTAGAAAATGACCAGCATTTCTGCATGTCGCCGACTGCTCGCCGCCAGCAGCCACCCAGCCGCCACCAGCAGTAATGAAATGTCATTACCACATCGAATTCGATGTCGTAATGACTTTTCGGTATAGAATTCGATGTCGTTAAGAGTTTCGAATTGGAAACATGTTTTAACATGAAATTACCGAGAGAAACTCACGTATGTCAGTCGAGTACAGCCCCACAACCAAATATCTTCAAAAACCAACATAATTTACAATAAAAGAAAACAGTCCATGAAATGTCAGCTCGGTATGTTTGTCTATGATAAAAAAAACCGACCAAGTGCGAGTCGGACTCGCGCACGACGGTTCCGTAGAAAGTATTTAACGCTTTTCCCCAGTGTTTTAAGAAGTCCAGTGTTAGCAGAGCCCTGGTCCTAAGCAAAATGTACGCAGTGTGGGGTCAACTTATATATTGGTCCTCGAAATCTACAGACAGACATAAAAATTTTAGATTTTATGAATTTTCCGAGTGGTTGTGCTATAAGAGCTACCTTCATACCAAATTTTAAGTTTCTAGGACAACTGGAACTATCCTTTATGTTTTCGGATTTCGGCAATTTGTATGGAAATAGCCTTTTTAATGACTGTATCTTTTGATTGAGTTGATTTAGAAGGTTGATCTTTTCACAGCTTCAAGGGACCGCAAGCTTGAGTATTTGATATTAATTTCAGCATGCAGACAGACAAACAGACAAAAAAGTGATCCTATAAGGGTTCCGTTTTTTCCTTTTGACTTACGGAACCCTAAAAAAGCAGTCAAATTCGTGACAGGTATGGGTATGATCTCAATTATAAAATCTTTTTGTATTTTTATTTATTTTTCAATTTTTTTTATTTTTACGGTCTTCCCGTGAGTATCAACTATATTTTTAATAAACTCACCGAAACATGAATACACAGAAAAACCAGGAAAAGTACCAACCCCGGGAATCGAACCCGGAACAAAATACCAACTCTGGTGTAAGGGTGGGCACGCGACCCGGAGTGTCGAGGTTCCGGGTTCGATTCCCGGGGTTGGTATTTTTTCTGGTTTTTCTGTGTATTCATGTTTCGGTGAGTTTATTAAAAATATAAGGTATGGGTATGATATGCCTTCGGCTTCTGAACCCATCTTAGAGTACTTATAATGTGTCTAGATATAGTTTAATATTGTGTAAATTTGCGGATTCATGACATGTCCTCGTTCAATCCTGCAGAATAAGAGCGGGTTTATGAGGATGTGATTTTTTTACTTTTAAAAATACGTTCTAACCAACTTCAATCACCTCAATCAGAATTTCGATCAAACTTTGAGCACCGTACATAATAAAACAAATGTCACGTGACTAAAATGAATTCAGAATGAAGCGTAATCGGCACGGCCCCAACCAGACGTGGCTAATGCAACATCCGGGTACAAGTGACATCTTTATGGGCCATTCAGAGTCGGTGACAAACGCGAATTTGTACTGAATCGATATTATCCTGATAGATTTGTCGACACTGAAACTTGAATTGTGTTTTTTTTTAATCGCATTTGCTTAAATAGTTTAATAGAACATCTGTTTTTCTATGTCTTTATCTTATTATCATATATCTTTCATCTGGTTCCGTACCTCAAAAGGAAAAACGGAACCCTTATAGGATCACTCTGTTGTCCGTCTGTCTGTCTATCTGTCTGTCTGTCAATACCCTTTTTCTCTGGAACGCGCGGAGGTAGCGTGCTGAAATTAATATCAAATACTCAAGCTTGCAGTCCCTTGAAGCTGTGAAAAATTCAAACTTCTAAGTCAACGCAATCAAAAGATACAGTCATTAGAAATGTTGTTTCCATACAAATTGCCGGCCCCTGAAAACCTAAAGGGTACTTTCAGATGTTCTAGAAATTTGAAATTTGGTATGAAGGTAGCTCTTATAGCATAACCACTTACAAAATTCTCAAAATCTTAATTTTTAATGTCTGTTTGTAGATTTCGCAGACTAATATAAGATGACCCCACACTGCTTACATTTTGCTTAGGAGCGAGGCTCTGCCAACACTGGAATGGTTAAAACACTGGAGAAAAGCGTTAAAATCGTTGTACGGAACCCTCGTGCGCGAGTCCGGCTCGCACTTGTTAAATTTTTTATTGGTCGTGAATCTGGAAATCGTCCTTTTTAATGCTTAGAGTCGGTTACAAACACGAAGACCTCTTCAAAAGCACTATTAAAAACCGGCCGAGTTGCTCTTGAGTGTAGTTCGCCTATCTCTGTGATAATTTTCCTTTTAACTTCACTATATGCACTACTGTTCTGATTTTTTTCACATTTCCAAATACAACAGTTTCTCTGGTAGAGGGGAGGGGGGACACTTCGAAGCTAAATATTTCGTAAACGAATTCCTCAATCGAAGAACGATCTTCGAACAGCACCAATATTTTAATTCATCCGACGATACCCCATATTATGGGGTAGACCAGAAAAAAAATCATACACCACTTTAGGTACATGTACGAAAGGTATCCCAAAAACGATTTTTTTTTTTCAAGATTTTATTCTACCGCTTTGTTGGCCTAAATAATATACATTCATGCAAAAAAAACCCCGAGATTTTAATTTCAAAGTTCAATATTTCAAAAACAGGTGAACCGATTGCAATTAAACTTAGCTAAGAACCATCTCGATTAAACTACCTTTCGGTTAAAAAAACCGCATCGAAATCGGTTAATCCGTTTGGGAGCTTTGATGCCACAGACAGATACACAGACACACAGATACACAGGTCAAACTTATAACACCCCTCTTTTTCGTGGGGGGTTAAAAATTACAGCTTTCTAGTACCAATAGTTCCTGAGCTAAGCCGTGGACAAACAGACAGACACAGACGGACATAAATAAATATCATGGGACAATTTGACACCAATTGACCTAGTCGCAAACTAGGCAAAGCCTGTACTATGGGTACCAGACAACGGATAAACATACTTATATAGATAAATACATACTTATATACATATTAAACACCCAAGATCCGAGAACAAACATTCATATTCATCATACAAACATCTGCCCCGACCAGGATTTGAACCCGGGACCTCAAGCTTCATAGTCAGGGTCTCTAACCACTAGGTTATTCGGCCGTCTACACGGCCGTCGACACATGATGAAACAATAAGGCTTCCGTTTTTGCCATTTTGGCTTGAATATTGATTCCACATTTATTCTAAAATGATGACTTCTTAAGAGGCTAGAATATCGAATAGAGTAAAATTATTGATTTTTCTATTATTCTCAGTAGCATTTAGTGTTTGGTCCTCCTATACGAGGTAACTAAATCGGTCAGATAAGATAGTCCCTGAACATCGGGCCTATTTCCGCCATATCCAGTAGCGTGCCGTGTAGCCAACCGCTTAATTTATTAGTAGCGGATGTCATCACAACAGTAGTAGGTGCTACCACAGTATATATATAAGCTAAAGCAGTACAAAAACTAGGTATTTTTGTTGAGATAAATACCAACGCGCCAATTGAGCGTTAGGGTTGTCCTCTTATTTTATGTAAAATTTAAAAAGTTTTTGTGTAGTTAGCTCTATATCTCAGCCAATCAGGCCTTTTGTGAGATAACTAGCTTTCATTAGAACATTAGGGTTGTCACTCTTAATAGTTATTAAAAATGCCAAACTGTCGTCCGCCATCTTGGATCCAAAAAATAATGTCAAATTCGAACTCACCGCTGCTAAATTATACACGAAATAGCCACCCATGTGATCATTTTACTAACAAAAATTACAAACCCTATCTCAATCCGCAATCTTGGATTGAAGAAAAATGATTACGTCCATTGATTACAATTCAAATTAAATTAATAAAAAGTAAATAAGTTATGTCACAGCACTATGCTATATCATTATTCATCATTGAGTTATACCACCTATCTAATAACTACCTAGTACTAATTAGGTAGGTTTTAATCTCAAAGGGTGACCACTCGTCTTTACCAGAGCCACTTCACTTAGAACATTTCTACTCTCTATACCAGGGGTTCCCAAACTTTTTCACTTTGCGACTACATTTTTGTATTTCGTCCCGGCGCCCTGTGCCAAGTTTGTAGCTGTGTGTGTATACAGTAGATACAATGGCATCAATACGGTACCTAAGAAAAGAGAAAACAATAACGTATCACGGCTCCTCTAGGATTCTTCACGGCGCACCAGGGCGCCACGGCGCACAGTTTGGGAACCCCTGCTCTATACTAAAGTAGTCATGGAAATAAGTAAACTCAATAATCTGTATGTTTTTGAACGAAACACATTGTCAGCCTTTCCTTTCAGTGTTGCCAAATTAGAAACTTTTAGCAAAATTTAGTAATTTATATGAGAGTTCAATTTTAAATAATTTTAAGCTAAATTCAATAATTTCAATCTAATCAACACTTCGCCCCTCATGTATTTTTAAACTAAATTGGTTTATTTAATTAAATCCTTCGATTTTGTAGTAAAATACGTAACTTTTTGTTTCTGAGCATATTAAATTTATGAAAACAAATTAAGTACAGTATGTCACTTTTAGCCGACTTTGTTAAGCTTGTGTTCGCTGCTGCAGCATATGAATATCTTGCGACTTAATAAAACAACGTCTCCAGTATTTTCCTATTCACTTCATTGGCAATACTTCTGTTGACAGCTTTACTTTGTTGCGGTTGTTTCGTACTAAGTTTCTAGTGATTTTAAATCGTAATTATTACTTTTTCGGTGAGCACCATCTGTGTAATATTTAATGTGTGCATATTTATTTGTGTGCAGCACTTTGGTAACAATTGTTTCTAAGTGAAACCTCGGCAAGAATTGAAGTGATTTTTCTGGAATGCGAGAGGCATAAAGCAAAAATTTTAAACGTATACTGTAATGTTTTTCTGTGCAATTGGTGCAGTGATATATAAATTAGTACTAAGTGGCTCCTCAAAAAATTACTGGAAGATGTAATGCAAGTTTCAGCTTGACAATAAAAAGAAAAAAAGTATGTTTATTTTTTTATTACCCTACCTAATAACGTATTATTTGGGTTTACACGCTTATTAATTCTGTCATTAGCTTGGTGTTCAATCTATTGGCAGAATTGATAATCGTGTAAATCTAATACCATATTTGAATACTATTGAAATCAGGGTAGCGCGTAGGTAGCGATAGTTATACGTATATATTTTAAAGTAAGTAATAGTTCGTACACTCCGGTACAGATGGCGCTGTTCATACGTGGACAGTGACAACTCTATTTCAGTATATATAATGTACTCTGTGGTCTCTACGCGGCACCCGCGACTAACAGCACTGCGATGTCCGCCTATGGGCCGTGTAAAGACGTGCGTCTGTGGGCGTGTGTCATTTCGAACGTTTGTACGTAGTTTCTGTACTACTCTAGCTCTTATATATATATATATACTGTGGTGCTACTGTGCTTTTACAAAAAAGTAAAATCGCCTTCAAAAAAAAACTTTAGAAAAAAAACGTAAAATATTCGTCTGAAATAATGATAAATAAATAAAATAAAATGCGTTCATTTCGGACAACAGAAATTAAAGCCTAAAGTTTTATGGCCTAGCACTAACTAGCAGAAACATGAAGTCGGTGCGGTGCGAGCGGAATATTCTTTGAACGAAGCACAGACTTCATATTTCTGCTAGTTAGTGCTAGGCCATAAAACTTTAGGCTTTAGTTTCTGTTGTCCGAAATAAATGCATTTTATTTTATTTTATTTTATTTATTATTATTTTAGAGGATTATTTTACGTTTTTTTTCCCAATGTATTTTTTTTTAGGCGGTTTTACTTTTTTGTTAAAAGATTTTTATTTCACAATTTTACGTTGATTTAACATTTTCAGAATTATCTTCCAACTCCTAACCGTTAAGGAGTTGTACCTTTCATCATCAGTTCATCGACATGAGCTAATGAATACCGGACGCAAATACTTCAATAGCCTTAGAAAATATATGAAACACATGATACGTGCCTATAAAATTTGAGGGTTGCCCTCGATTTCCCTGGGATCCCATCATTAGATCATGACTTGATGACAGTGGGACCACCTCAGGAGTATACCCTTTCGAACAATGATTTAACATTTTCAGAATTATCCTCTAACCTAACCGCTAAGGACTTGTACCTTCCATCATCAGCTCATCATCATAAGATGATGACTACCAGACGCAAATACTTGAATAACCTAAGAAAATATATGAAACACATAGTACGTGCCTGTAAAATTTGAGGGTTACCCTCGATTTCCCTGGGATCCCATCATCAGATCATGGCTTGGTGACAATGGGACCACCTCAGGAGTATACCCTTTCGAATAAAAAAATAATTTTGAAAATACATATAATAACAAAATACATAAAAAAAAATAAAAAAAATTAAATACATGCAGTGGAACGTAGAACCTCCTCCTTTTTTGAAGTCGGTTAAAATGAGGAGGTTCTACATAGGTACCACTGTATGTATTTTTATATACCTGTGTTCAACATTTTCCCTGTCAATTGTGGATCGATATTCAAAATTATTTTTTTATTCGAAAGAGTATACTCCTAAGGTGGTTCCATTATCACCAAGTCAGGATCTGATGATGGAACCCCAGGGAAATCGAGGGTAACCGTCAAATTTTATGTTTCATATATTTTCTAAAGTTATTCAAGTATTTGCGCTGGTTGATGAACTCCTGATGGAAGCTACAACTCCTTAACGGTTAGGAGTTGGAGGATAATACTTTAAATCTACATATCTATACATATACAGGATGTCCCACGGCTATGCCTTGTGGAGGGAAAGTACCTTAAATATTGTAGATGTAATATTTTGCATTGTGAAGACATCCCTTTATTTTTTTTATTAAGTAATATAATTAGCCATTTTGGTCAAGAAAGTTTTAATAGCTATTAGGAATTTGAAAGCTCCATAGACGAGATTACGGAACACGTAAAATTCACGTTTAATATTCCATTATATTCCCGTTTCAGCTCAGAGCTTTCTGATAACAATCATGCCATATGACATATCTTTAGTTCTAGTATCAACAAAACAGGCTGTTTTCTATTAGAATTTATTTACGATAAAAATATAATTTCAAAAGAAAGACCAACAACCAGAACATCACTAATTTATTCCTTCCGTAAACTCTCTGAAAGATTTTGACCATTGATTCGAAAAATATCGTAACTCAAGATAATATATTTCGTGATTTTTGTATCATAAGCTAATTAAGTGAAACCCTATAGAACTGTATTATTACTTTTTCAACATTTTGATAAATAAAAAAGATACACAGTATGACGACCGGATGGCCTAGTGGTTAGCGACCCTGACTGTGAAGCTTGAGGTCCCAGGTCCGAATCCCGGTCGGGGCAAATGTTTGTATGATGAATACGAATGTTTGTTCTTGGGTCTTGGATGTTTAATATGTATATAAGTATGTATTTATCTATATAAGTATGTTTATCCGTTATCTAGTACCCATAGTACAGGCTTTGCCTAGTTTGGGACTAGGTCAATTGGTGTCAATTTGTCCCATGATATTTATTATTTATTTATTTATTTAAGAAAACACAGTAAGTAAGGGTTTGAAGTAAAATGTTTTAACGAAAACAATCCGTTGGCGACTTACAACCATTTTGAGTACCGTACAAACCGAAAAGGCGAAATGTTATTGTGGGAATAATGTCGGATCATGAGTTACCACCTTAGTCCATCGAAGTTTTTGCAACTGTTCTATCAGTAACTGTCGATACAATTTTACTTATCAGTAAAACCTTGCGCTATTGGAGCTACGAGTAGCCACGAAATAGGATTACTTTTTTACCCATTTATATTGATAATTTTGTACATTGGGCTTCATAGAATATTCGCTGACAGGTCGATCAAGCATCATGAATTATATTCACATAATTTTTATTTTTTATTTTTGTAACGTAACTTTGGTTAATGATGTTGTATTACTGAAAACATCAGTATTTTGACAAAATAATATTAGGGAGTAAAGTGTAATTATAGGTTACAATAATGCTCCACTAGTAAAATACGTTCATATATGGAATGGTATAACAGTTTCTGCAGTTACGATAACTTGATAAACAAATTGTTGACATTTGTGGTCGTAACTCTTTCTAAAATCAAAATAAAGCATTTTTAAATAAAATAACAATACTTTCTTATAGAACGAAAAATTCTAAAACATTATGCCACATAAGTATTCAATTACGTTTAACATAAAACCATAATATTAAGACTCAAAGTATCTAAAATCGTTTTTGCGCTCTCCTGGAAACCAGCATTTTGTAGTTACGATTTTTTTGGAATCAACAGTCGATTTATGATAAACGAGTAGCTAATAACTTCATCCCCAATAGGATTTGACTAAACAGTTTTTGGCGGTCAAATTTTCACTTTGGTATAAAGCGGGATCTTATAGAACTTTGCGACCTTATTTGTTTAATTAGTAACGTCGTGAATAGAAAGTGTCTGTTGCAGGTCGCGGATCAGTTATTGTGTCAGCGGTATGCGCGATTGTATCGCGGTAGACGCCTCGTGTGTACCGCAGTGCGGCGGGCTGCGTCATGCGCCGCCGGGTTCCGCCACGGTTACCCTACATTTTGGCAAGACTTGTTAAGTTTTGTAGAACTTGTAGAAGGAGCAAACTCTAGCTCCCTTTATAATAGGCATAATATTTCGCGCCGCGCAGCACAGCTGGAGTTTGGATTTGTTTAAACATTACTGAAACTTTATTGGAATACGAGTAGTTTAACATCAGTGAACATTCCAAAATTTTATGATTATATAAATTGGGATGATATTTAGTTACTTTTAAGCCAATCAAATATCTGTCAGTGGCAAATAAATAAAAGCATATACGTATACGTTGTCCGTGACAAGTCGTGGAAAGGAACAAAGAAAAAAGAATTCCTAATTGAATTGAACCCTGCTGAGTTTTAAAAGTTAATGAGTGTAAAGGACCTCATACGCGATACGATTTATCGTTAAGATCCGTTGTTTCAGATTAATCGCAACGATGTATGGAGCGATATTTACATACACCATCGATTCGTCATTTCTATTAGTCTAAAGCGACGGATCGTAAAGATAAATCGTATCATAGAAAAAATACTTCCCCCGAAAATGTCCGACAGTTTCTAATCTATTCGAAATTCGAGATTCTTAACATGGCGCGCAATTACGCAGCGAGTCAAATCGCGACGGGAACTAGCGACATTATTGGACAACGTCAACATTAGGAAAATAATCGAATTTAATGATTATTTTTGTTTTTATTTAAGTATATTGAAGGTTCATAGTACGAAATTCAACATACAATGACAATGCAAAAAGAAATGAGTTAAGCAGCTGACAAGAACCAGCGATCTCGGTAATCCGTACAATGCTCCCCCAATTAAGCCATACTTAACCGATTGCCAGCTGCTTAGCTGATTTTTGTGAATTTTTCTGAGATAGTGGATAGTCGGTGCCCCCTTGATGCAAAATAGTGTTAGGGGGGGGTTACGTGTGAGGTTGATGTGCACAGCAGGGAAAGTGACGCGAAAGTGATACGTAACACTATTTTGCATCAAGGGGGTACCGACTACTACCGACTATTTACTATCTCGGTTAAAGAAAAATCAGATAACAACCAATCTCAATAGCATCACAACGTATTTACCACGGCACATAAAACTTTTCCCTCGGCAAAACCGAGACCATCAAACCCGAAGATAATATCGTAACTCGCCGTAACATTATACTCGTACAATGAAAAGTCTAACTAAAATGTCCATCAACATCATCATCACCAGCCTATTCACGTCCCACAGCTTGGCCCCGTTTCTCGAAACTTATGAGACTAGTAACATTTGTGTTTTGTTTCATTTTTTCATGGAATTAACAGGACAAAACAATAATATTATTAGTCAATAAGCTTCGAGAAACGGGGCCCTAGTCATAGGCCTCCTGTCAGAATGAGAAGGCTTGGGCTATGTAGTTTCCACGCGGGCCCAGTTCTGATTGGAAACTTCACACACACCATTGAATTCCTTCGCACGAGTGTGCAGGTTTCCACACAATGTTTTCCTTCATCGAAAATCTCGTGATAAATTACAAATGTAAGTGCATATGAATAGGGTGTGACCGGTCAATTGTGCCGGTTGAGTGCACGTGATCGCCTGCTGCTCGAAATTCAACCGTAATTCATTAAATTATTTCGTTTCTTATTAAATATATACATTTAAGCACCTCTTCTCCGTATGTAAACGTTACTATGCCATAAAATTATCTCACACTTCCTGGCAGTTTTATCTTAGCTAAAAAAAGAAAAATACGTGAGGCAATTGAGATTAGTCTTCATCCTATTTTTAATAGAGATGATTCAGATGATGAATGGTCAGCGCCCCAGTAGTTGGAAAGCAGTAATAGACGTCAGTTTTTGATTTGGTTGTGTAAGTACCTGAAGTTTGGAAAGTGATGTAGCTGGTAGTGTGTGCAACTCAAGTCTGCCAATACTTGCAACTGCCAGCCGGCAATCCCAGAGCCTGGAGTAAAGAGGTTATCATCATAACCTGCAGCGCAGTCCAGGCTATTATGTTGACAAGTATAGGCTTTAAGCGATAGCGAAAAGCTGCCGTACTTTAGAGTTTTCATGAACCAGAACGTCGTGCAGGCATTTTCGCCAAGCCTATCGATCTAGACTGCTTGTTATCAAATTAGGCTATCTGGCCCGATTAAAAGTACTCGTCGACATACTATTATACAGTATTTTAGGTACATATAATATCTTGACCTCCGACCGTAAATGTCATAATAACCAACAATCATAAAACTATTAAAGAAAAAAAATAGTTCGTTAATGCTACGAAGCATTTAAGGCTAATACTAAGGTGCGCAATAAAAAATAATACATCAATGGCCTTACGATTCTCTTCCGTGCGAAACTGTTCTGAATGATTAACGTGAGGAAAAATTTGCAAAAGTTGTACGTAGAACTTTTTTTTATCTAAGTTATTACGAACATTGTCAAAGGCATTTCAAATAATTTATTGAATCAGGCGTTACTTTGCGAAGGTCCATATTCATAATCATAACCTACTAGATTAGGTACTACCTTTTTTGGTAGAATGCTGAAATTTTCACGAAACATTTGTCCATAGCAAACTTATCAAACACTCAAAGTATCAACTAAGTATCTAGAATTTAGGTTTAAATCAAATTTGAAATTGAAATTGTTTGTTTTCGTGAATTAATCACTGCACTGATGATCATAAAGACCTCTAGGGAACCTTCGGAAATCCTACAAAACTGAAATTGGTATGTAGGCTAGTAGCTTGGTAGGGCTCACAAGGGGGGTGTTGATGGAAAGGTCGATGCTGTTGGGTAGTTAAGCTTTATGAAATGAACTAGCTTATGCCCCGCGGCTTTGCCCCCGTGAAATATTTCAAAATAGGCTAGTTCCCTATCCCGTGGGAATTCCAAAAAATCCCTTCTTAGTGCACAGTGGTTTAGGCTGTGCGTTGTCAGTCAATCACGGTACTGTTTTATAGGTTTAGATTTAAGGTAGGTCTCACAAAGAATGGCCACTGTGCCTCCTTTTGATCAAATATCATTATGAATGGAGAATCCTTCATCAATTACAATGTCAAAGTTCGGAAGGTCACAAAGCTTGTTGTTGCATCAAACAAGAATTAGAAGGCTGATTTTTTGGTTTTCCTCATTCCCAGTAGGAACATTGAGTAGGGCTAAAGGGAATGATAAGGTAAAAAACAGATTCCTGAAAATCCACCGTTTTTCGGAGCTAATATCTAGACCATGATTTGGAATTGATAAAAAGTGTCTAGAATCAAAGTTGCAGAGTATTTTACTAGCTTTCATATTTCTTGTGACGCATCGTTTTCGAAATGTAAGCAAAAAAGAAGAATAAACTTCTTTGGAGAGATGAGGCTTTTAGTATGTTTGTCTTCAAACTAGTCTAAATAAAGTTCTGAAGTCAAATTTTCTGCTTTCAACCTTTCCATCCACAATCCCCAAAACTACTAGCCTAAATACCGATTTTAGCTTTGTAGGACTTCAGGAAGGAAATACCATAGAGGTTTTTACGATCATCAGTGCAGTTAGTGAATCACGAAAACGAAGTATTTCAAACGTCAATAAATCTGACTGAAACCATAAATTGCAGATAGTTGGATACTTTGAGTGTTTGATAAATTTGCTAAGGACATGTATACCAAAAAAAGGTAGGTAATGTAGAAGGATATGATTATAAATATGGACCCCCGCAAAGTAACGCCTGATTCAATTAATTATTTTAAAAGTACCTTGACAATGTTCGTAATATTTTTTTAAAGTTCTACATACAACTTTTCGCACGGAACCTAAGGTCATTGATGTATTTTACCTCCTTGTACTGTTTTGTGGTTTTCAATAAAAAATATTTGTATTGTATTGTATTGTATTTTTTTACTGTGCACCTTTGTATTGTATAAGAATAAATAATAACATAGTTGAACGGAAGCTTAGTGCACAGTGGTTTAGGCTGTGCGTTGTCAGTCAATCACGGTACTGTTTTATAGGTTTAGATTTAAGGTAGGTCTCACAAAGAATGGCCACTGTGCCTCCTTTTGATCAAATATCATTATGAATGGGGAATCCTTCATCAATTACAATGTCAAAGTTCGGAAGGTCACAAGGCTTTCTGGTTGCATCAAACAGGGACTATTTACCAGATGTCTTAGTTTGGTAGTTAAATAGGTAACAAAAAATAGTATTTCTAGGGAGTGCACTCCATATAATGAAACAAAAGCTGGAAAATCATCTTTACAGCTAACATCAACGTATGTGGCACATAAATCTTTCGACCTAGGTCTTTAAAACTTTAAGATTAGGTACTTAAGCAATTTTTTTGATTAAGTGAATATTTTCGGAAATAATCGCTTCTAAAGTAGCACAAATTGTTTAGTATTCCGACATGCTCTTGGATGCTTTTTTTTGTTTTTACATTAAAGAGGGCTAAAGGGAACGGGTAAGGTAAAAACTCACAGGAAATAGGTAAAAAGTACCTACTTATATAATATATAATCAAAGTTGTATAAAATTTGTTCAACCTTCATTGTGTAGTATAACAAAATAACCTATGACTCATCGTTTTTGAGATGTGAACAAAAACTAATAATAATATAATATTATGAGACAATTTACACCAATTGACCTAGTCTCAAACCTGTACTATGGGTACTAGAAAACGGATAAACATATATAAATAGATAAATACATACTTACATACATATTTAACATCCAAGACCTGAGAAGAAACATTCGTATTCATCATCTCTTGGTTCAAACATTTGTTGAATACTTAAATGGCAGAATCAGAAAACTAGTATGGATATTTAACACCCTCCGACACGTTACAAACACTATACTACTAAAACAAATATACACAGCGCTTGCGCAATCAATTATGTCATATTGTATTCCGATTTGGGGGGGCGCCAGTAAAACCAAATACCTGGAAGAGGAGAGAGGACAGAGGTGTTTATTAAAAACTATGTTTTTAAACCTTACAGGTACCCCACTACAGGTCTCTTCTCACTGTGTTAAATTCTGAGCATGAGTAAATTATAGTATATTCCCTCTGCAATCTTAAAACTTCAAAGTTACTAAATAAAAGAAGAGTACACACAGTTGCATCTGTACCTGGTAGTAATTCAGCTTTCGCTAAGAGGCAGCGCGATGCGCCGGCCGCAATCATATGTAGTAAGGTAAGTGTGTACAATGGATAAGTGAACTTGATTATAATACGACTAAAAACGCACTGTATAGGTATGTACATTCAAGTAGCAATGTATAACTTACACACATACACATATATATAACACACAATTAGTGTACGTCAAATAATATATATACTAACGTGAACGTAAATATAAGTGTAGTTATTAATAACTTAATTTGTTAACATAACTAATACCTTTATCTTTTAATTCTAACGCATTTATAAACTTAAAAATAAGCTGGAAAAGCGAGGTATCCTGACACAGGTACTCAACACCTAATAGGAAGTCTCGACCATCATGTACTTACCACTTAAGTTTAAATGCAATAAAGAATTATTATTATTATCATACAAATATCTGCCTCGACCGGGTATCGAACCCTGGACCTCAAGCTTCGTAGTCAGGGTATCTAACAACTAGGCTATCCGGTCGTAACTAAAAAACGGGACCTTCTTCGTACAAGGTTTTACCTCTGTGTTTTAGTATTATGTATTTTGTCTCGTTACTAAGTAGTCTAAAATTCCGAAGTAATTTTTTCTGCTTTCAACCTTTCCTTCTGCAACCATTGCTTATAGACAACAGGAATATCAAGAAATCGGTAACTTTTACACTCCAACTCCTCGCATGCAGCAGCCAGCATATCTGTATTACATACTAACAAAAAGGTATATGTGCAAAAGTGTCATTATGATGAAAAATAGTGAGACATTAAATAGCATAGTTTTTGTTTGTTTTCTCTATCTTCAAAAGCTATAGGTACAATCTTCATAAAAATTGCGTTTGCCAAAAAGAAATGAAATCCCTCCATTTCATGCAAAGTTGATTGCCATGACTTACAAGTTCATAATGCTTTCACTGTTAAACAGTTATGAGATCTCTCGTAGAGCTACCTGTTTTTGTCACGTCAAAGTACAAAGATCACGCGGGACGCAGACCAAGTCGCCGAAAACAGCTTAGTTAGCTTAGTAATAAGTATTTAAAATAAGAATAATTCGGCTACATAAACGTAATCATCACCTAATTAAACGTATTTACGTTTTAGAGGCATCGCTTTTGTGCCATTTAAATAACAACGCAATTGTAAAAGCAAATTGTTCTTCACAATCTAGTCGGAAATGTGTTGTCCCGCAGACTCGTTTGTTTCCATTATATTCGTAGGCAGGTCTGTAGTGAATGGAGACGTAGACGAGCGAGGATATTGAAACAAATTGCTGTAGTCGAGCTTGACATTTTCGCAATTAAACAGGAATATAACATGGCTTGGTACTTATTTCAATTTAAGCTTATTGGTTGGATTTGTAAATTTGGGTCAATCTTCGAGTAGGTAAATAAATATTTGGTGATTAAATTAAATTACAATTAAGCATTGGAATCCAAAAATATACGTAAAAGTTATATTACTTATAGTAACTAGCGTCCTGCTCCGGCTTCGCACGGTTTTCTCCACTACTTATAAGTTTGATCAGAATGTTAGATCTTTCCGTGAAAGATTTATATGTATAATCAGATGGTGAAAACCGCAACAAAATGCGTTCAATAGATTTTGAGTTTATCGCGTTTAGACAGATGACAGCCAGACGTGGCGGGGAACTTTGTTTTATAATATGTGGTGAAGGCCTTTTGATGATAATATTAATGTATTTATTTCATAATAACATGAATCTCATTATTGTTGTCATTACACATTATTCTAAATTCTAAATTTTATTGAGCGTATAGGCAGTTGAATGCTCTTGTACACGTAATTTTTTTGAGTCTACCAGCGTTTTTGGAAAGGCCATGATTGTCAAGAAGAATTCACAAGAAACTTGGCACAAAGTATTTTTTTCTAAAACAAGTCACATTAGCCCTTACAATACGTAACCACAGATGAATTACACAAAGAAACCTCACTCTATCATTAGAAAATAAAGAGAAAAAAAATGCAGTATTGTGTTTAAGTGTACGGAAATAATTATTAGAACAGCAAAACCAGAACACTTTACTTTACTGGCACGTTTTAATTGACCAGGAGATGTATAAGGTCTCCAGGTCAAATATCTGTGAATATCAGAATTACAAAGGGATGTACAGGGTCCCAGAATTAATACTATAATATGTAATCTTCTTCTTCCAGTACCTCGTCAATCGTGAAGGTTGGCCATCAGCTAATACATAATACTTAATCTAAATGGCTTAGACATGTATAGTCTCTAGGGTCAATTTAAACTAAATTCAAAATCAGCAGAGGAGTAAAGCGCCTCCACGGTCAAATAATAAGTATAAATACATAAACATAATTATTGATTGAATACATTTGAAATTTGTCCTAATTTAAAATTTGTTCAAATGTTGTATCAATACCTTTAGTCTCTAATAAGTTTCAAAAGATTTGTTACCACAATCACTCATAAAATATGTTGTTTTTTCATGATAGCTTTCTTCTTAAATCAAGAAAATACGTACATTTAAATACAACCCAAATTTCATAAAATAAGGAAAAAATATTATAAAATAAATTTCATTTCCGTGGTCAAATTGTTGGTTGGCGTGGTGAGAAGGACTAAGTAAGCAGGTACGAGTAAACTGTGCAAATTACAGTCGTGAAAATCAAAATAATGGTTTTATTCCAAAATTCCTTTATTTATCTTCAAATTCTTTTAAATATTGCTAGTGTAGTTGTGATTAACATAGTAAGTAATTACTTAGTATCTCTCTGTTTCATATATTTTATGTCTATACACTAGTTTAAATATTTCATTTATTATTACAAACTCATATTTAAACAACAGAGAAAATAGTCACCAAAGCTACGCAAAGAATCGTTATTTATTATTATTCAGGAAGCCCGGCTTATTTCGGTAATAATACAATACTCTGCTACGCAGGCGATGCTAGACTTGTTCTTTCTGGCATCAAGATGACGCAACTCCAGTGCTTTTAAACTACGGATGTGCCGGTGATTTTACTTTGACTCATGAAAATGAGCGGCTGCAGCTAAATTATATACCTACCTACATTTAAAAAATATATATTTACGTGTTTTTTTGGTCAGCATATTACTTTTAGAACTATGGTCATTGATTTTATAAATCCGACAGATCGTTTTCATTAAATTAAACTAGTAGCTCTGTGAGCTATTGTAGATCTCAGTATGTTTTTCTGTGTATTCATGTTTCAGTGAGTTTATAAAAAATATAATAGCTATTGTAAACCTCGGAACCTCGTTTTTAAAAAAAAAGTTTTTTATTTTTCTAAAAACCGAATCGACAGAATATTGTATATAAATAACGAACCTACTCACAAAATTTCACGAGAGTCGGTTAAGAAATGCGACCTGCAGAGAAGAAAAGCCGGATAGACAAACAGCCGGATGGCCATACGAAAGGATTTTTGCCCTGGCTGAAACAGAGACGCTTCGCGCTCGCTCAGTCAACTAAGACACTGGTTCTTTGAGCTGTAGACCTCTTGACTTCATTTTTGAACATTTTTCGATATTTTTTTGATTTCCAAAAACGAATCGACACAAAAATCCTATTTTTAATTATCGAACCTGATCACAAAATTTGACGCAGATCAGGTTATTAGTCATTAATAAACATTTCTGTTTATTTTTCTTTAATTTTTTAAAAAAAATTTACATATGTATAATTAGCGAACTTACTCACAAAATTTCACTTTTGTCCAAGCTGAAACTGAGACGCTTCGCTCACTTCGTTCACAAGGTCAATAATTTAATGAATTACGTTCGAAATTAGATCACAGAGCGATTACAATACAAGTATTTATTGCCTAGTTAGATGTCGGTGTCAAATCTGCATTTTATAATAATAATAATAAATAATAATCATTTATTGTTATTTTAATGATGAGGAAACGATGTAGGATAATAAAGTGCGCTATTTTGAATTTTCATTTTGCTCGAGAATAAAATGGCGCTCACACATATTATATGTATCTAAGATATTATAATTATATTCTTAGAAACTAGAATAAGAAAGTTAATGATGACCCAGTTAATAGTTGATCACAGAACGCGTCATTGTAGAAGATAATAACTAGGTAATATATTACCCATGCCTACTCAGCGAAACATAAAAAAATATAAGGTGCGTGGACAGTAACCGATAATATTTGAACAAGTCATGGACCAAGTCCAGATTCTATTCTATTCTACTTGTATGAGTGTCATCTCTTTTTTTTTTCAATATTTTACTATATCAAATGTGCGGACTGACAGACAGACAAACGGATACGTCGAAATTATAAGGGTTCTGTTCTATATGTTCGACGGGAGAACGTTTTTTTTTTAAAAAAAAACACAGGATTGTTCACTTTGACTTGCTCAGTTACATACTGAAATATAATTATCCGGTTTTTTTGTCACACGGTGTACTTTGGGACAATAAACGCGTTTGCCTAACGGGCAAAATTTTGGAAGCCTGCTTCGTAGTACCAAAAACCTGAAATATCCAATCGGTTAACATTCGAACTAAAGATCGACATAGAAAAAATAAGCACCGTTTATTATGTAATGGACGTTGGTACCTACCGGGAAATGGATCTTTTCGACCCAGCAGTCGTTTTTTGAAACGTGGTTATTCTGTTAAATAAATATTGTGTCAGACGTGTCTGAGAGAAAGACAATCTGTTTTTTAATGATTTGTTAAATAGACTCATAAGAAATTGCGATCGTTTTAGGAAATTTAAGGAATTCAATATCTGCCATAATATGGTAGGTAATTTGGCGCCCCGATCTATAAAGCCGAGTTTAGGCCTACAAGAAAAATCGTACAATAATACAAGGCGGCATTCGATCGCCCACCCCAAACTCGTTTGCTTTACGGCCTCGAATTGTATTGCAACTTGCATGATTGTTCTTGCAGGACTAAACTCGGCTTTAGTGTTCAAGCACTCTGCCGCTCGAGAAGAGTCGAAACCGCTGTGTAGAAGACTTATGCTTTTTTACTGACAGCATTTTGAAATTCGCAGTTGTATATTATTTTGAATTTGATGTTATGCCACAGAATACAAGTTATGCTTAAAACTCTAAGGGCCGATTTTTCAATCCTCAGATAAGCTTTTGTTCTATAGATACCCATACAACACTATCTGCGGGATGAGAGCCTACTTGAGGATTGAAAAATCGGCCCTAAATCGATAGTTATGGTATCGTCCTCAAACATTGCTAGGTTATCTTTACACGGTATGTCGATCTGTTAGCCTGTTCTCGAAGGTCAAATTAGCGCGACCTCCACTATCAAGGTCTTAAGCAGCCACTACAAAATAATTGAACCATATAGGCCACCTGCAGCTGAAGTAATTACCCCTGATTGCATAATTTCTTTAACCGATCAATACTGAGACAATTGTATAGGAATCAATGAATCTCATACACGTTTGACCACTTAGCATTTTTAAACAGTCGAACATAGTAGGTACCTACCTAATAAAAGTTAGTGCGATATTAGAGTAATAAATATTATTAATTGTCTTAAATGGGTAAGTACTTATAAAAATGTGTTCATTAATCAAAAAGGCGTCTTCTCCTATCCGGGTTTAAAACTAAAACATTCAGTTTTGGAGTTGGTACCAGTAACCATTAGGTTATCCGATCGCGAAGATATACTTAGACGAGATTATATTGATTTTTACAGGATATAGTGCCACATAATCCAATGCAATGCTTACTTTCTACAATAATTGATAATCGTTTCGTGAGAATAAAGAAAATACCTCAGAGACAATCACTTACAGCAGGGTAGTAGGGTACAAGGTCGAGGCTTTCAGGACAATTACAGCGGAATGTGAGCGCGGGCTCGCACTGGCGGGCCGCGGGCGCGAGACACGCACTGCCTCCATTACCCCAGTTACGCCGCCGCCTCGCCGCCGCCGCTCGTCAACAACTTGCAAGCACACTACTCTTACACTTCTCTCTTACTCTTGTTGGGTCTCGCACTCAACAACCCCACTCGACCCAAATATTATTCATCACATCGCTCTATTACAATAATAAAACCTTTTTCATATCATTAATAGATTCAGGCGATACTTTGTGGAAGTCTGTCTTATACATTATATTGGAACTTATTACCTCGCTACTCGGCAAACCAGGACCTGTTTATTTATTACGTAAGGAGTCAATGGAGCGCCTGTTAAAAATCTTACTGTTCATTAAGAATTTCTATTATCATTTCTGTTCTTTGGAATAGGGCCGGAAAAGGCGGAGGACTTGAATAAATGGCCTTACGTAATAAATTAGCAATCTTAAGTAGGTAAAGCTTATAGTTATTTTATCGCTATTACTAATACCAATAAGCTAGAAACGTTTCAAGAATAATAAATAAAAAAATTCGCAGGAAGTAATAATAAAATTGAATGAATAACCTCATCATCATTCAGTTTATTTATATGTGTGATTTCTAAGTTGTTAGTGATCTCAATTTTGCTTCTTACTCCAAAGGTTTAAAACGCTTAAGCGTTAAGGAAAAAGTAGTATATGAAGTAATTGATGAGAGCTTTGAAATAATGAACTAGGTGCGCGCAACCCGGGAGCACTAGGTTCAATCAAGAAAGCTCGTCTTTTCCGTTTATCTACATAATCTTGAAGATTGGTGTTATTAAACATAGATTATGAGGTTAGCGTTTTGTATGGTAATCACCAATAAGTCCCTAGTCCCTAGTCTGAAAAGCCAAGGCGCTGAGGAAAGTTGGTCAAGAAAAAATAGGTTCGCATCGCTTTAAAATTTGAAAAAAGCACCAACCTTATATTGATGTCTCGTTCTCTCGAATTGAAGGTCGGAGTGTCAGAGTTAGTAGTAAGGACACGAAGGAGACGCGCGGCCGTGGGCGGCTGCAGCGGGCGGCGGCGGGCTGAGACTGGCTGGGCCCGGCCGGAGCCCCGCCGCCCGCGCCGCGCCCCGCGCCCCGCTCCGCGTCCCGCCGGATAAACAACGTGCATTGTGGACCCTCCACTCACTCCGCACTCCGCACTCCACACACAAGCTTCCATCGACATACAACATTTGACCTGCATGCCGATTTATTACTTTTTAACTAAACCTCCTTACCACAACAAATAAGTCATTTTAGAAATGAAAAAGACCGAATACACAAATAACGTATTTGTCGCGTGATTTGGTACATTTTGTACTTTTCCGTGGCTTAACCGTAACCGCACTACGCGGAGATGAGAAATAGTAGCAAAACCGTAGCGTCTCTAGGTAATGTCTTCAGACCCTCTTGCATGGTATGTTTTATCCACGACATAAATCATTTGTCACTTTCTAACAAATATGTAAGCGCGAGAGGAACGAATGCCTTATGTCGTGGTTAAACGTTAGCGTGCTAGGGTGTCTGGATTTAAAAGCACCTTTTCTATGATTAGAAAAGTATCGTGAAACTTAGACATAATAGTAACAGCGTGTAACTCACATATTTTTAGCCGAAATAGCTTGACATGTTTTAGAGCTAATGACGTTGTTTCTTTTTCTAAGTGCTCGAATAGCGTCCGCCGCGGATACAAACTGCTGTTTCGGTTTTAGTGGGTAAACAAGTACTAGTATCTGTTAATACAGTAAGTGTGGCTGTGTCCTCAGTTGATCTTGAATACTAAAATAAATTTTATTCGCCTAATTCTATACTAAATGTAGGATGCAATATTTTTATTTGTGAAAAATAACATAAATACAATAAAAAATTCGGCCATGAGCGTGTCGGACACTGTTCTCGTGCTCGTGTTATGTAACCGTGTCGAATAATAATGCAATATCAAGAATTGTGTCGTTCTCCTTAAACCGATTGTATCTACTTACTCGTATCCTCGACTATACTAGCTAGAACTTCAAATTATATGCCTAAATTAACAACAAGTGGAAATTTACGCTTGGAGACAAACTAAATGCACGAAAATTCATTTATTTAAAGTGTAAAATTTAATTTATCTGTAGGTTGCAAAGTGTGCGAGCGGCACCGTTGCGTATGTGGGGTGATGGTGGAAGAGGATGGCCACCACGGCCTCAGCTGTCAAAGATGTGCTGGGCGGTTCTCGAGACATCACTCGATCAATGCCCTTATTCACAGAGCGATGGTGGCTGCTAATGTGCCGTGCATGTTGGAGCCTCAGGGGTTAAGCCGTAGTGACGGCAAGAGGCCTGATGGGCTGACCTTGGTTCCTTGGCAGAGAGGGCGTTGTCTCTTGTGGGATGCGACGTGTGTGAGTACCTTTGCACCATCTCACTTGAGTTACACGTCGAGGTCAGCTGGATCCGCGGCTGAAAATGCCGCGCGGGCTAAGCACCTTAAATAATAATAAGAATAATAATAATAAACTTATTTATTCAGGCATCAATCCCATTCAATTAAATTAGATTTATAATTACAACGACAACAACAATTATGAATACAATACACAACATGAAGGCTTTTTGGGAGCTACCTCTTTGTGAGGAGGACCGAGATAAGACCGCGTTCTATGTCCCGGGCCGTGGTATGTACAGATTTAAGGTCACACCTTTTGGCTTAACTAACGCTCCTGCTACCCAACAGCGTTTAATGGATTTATTATTTACACCAGAGTTTGAAAACCGTGTTTTCTGGTATTTGGACGATATAATAGTCATTTCTAATACGTTTGAGGACCATCTTTCTTTACTATCTCGCGTATTAGATAAACTTAAGTACGCAAGATTGACAATCAACTTTGAAAAGTCCTGTTTCTTTAGGCGCGAACTTAAGTATCTCGGCTATATTCTTGATCACAAGGGTTTACGAACGGATACCGAGAAAGTTCGAGCCATTCTTGATATTCCTACCCCTAATTCAAGGCGCGAACTAAAAAAGTTCTTAGGTACTGCTAGCTGGTACAGGCGTTTCGTACCCAATTTTAGTTCACTGGCGCCCCTTAACTTGCTTACGTCTACGGGTAAGAAAGCGCCCCTTTTTAAATGGAACGAGGAGGCTGACGTCTCATTTACGAACAAGCATTAGTAGCCAGCCCAGTCTTAACTTGCCCTGACTTTACTAAAACATTCTCAGTGCATGCTGATGCCTCTAACTATGGTATCGGTGCTATGCTAACGCAGGAAGAAAATGGCGTCGAAAAGCCTATCGCCTATTTTAGTCGGTCTTTAACGAAACAACAACAAAATTATTCTATCACTGAACGCGAACTGCTTAGTGTTATTGTTTCTTTAGAGCACTGGCGGTGCTATTTAGATAATGGACAAAAGTTTATTATTTACACGGATCATTCGGCATTAAAGTGGTTTTTAAACTTAGATAACCCTACTGGCAGGCTTGCTCGTTGGAGTGTTCGTTTGTCTGCATTTCACTTTGAGATCAGGCACAAAAAGGGCAAGGAACACGTCGTACCTGATGTTTTGTCGCGCGCAGTGCCGGTCGATATAATTTACGTGCAGTCCAACGACGAGTGGTTTAATAAAGTGTATAAAGGTTGCCAGGGTGATCCTTCTTCATTTCCTGACTTTAGAATTGTAAATAATAACTTGTATAAACTTAAGCGAAGTAGCTCTATTCTAACTTGTGACTGTGACTGGAAGCTCGTCATTCCTAAGGAAATGAGGGATGACATTATTTATGAAAACCATGCACAGCCTACGGCCGGTCACTGTGGCATCTTTAAGACTTATGAGCGGCTCTCTGCGATATAGTTGGCCTGGTATGTATAAGGACGTTTATAAATATATTTCTAATTGCGAAACTTGTCTGGCATATAAGTATCAAAATCATCAAACTTTAGGTGTCATGGGGAAACCTAAAGAGTTGTAGGCCATTTAAGTGTCTCTCGATTGATTTGGTTGGTCCACTACCTATGACTCGAACTCAAAACCGCTTTATTTTAGTTGTGAATTGCTGTTTTTCGAAATAGTCTAATTTTTCCTATAAAAAAGGCAACAACTAAATTTATTGTGAAAATTTTAGAAGAATACGTTTTTCTTGTATATGGTATTCCTCAGACTCTTATCATGGACAATGCTACACAGTTCATAAGTCATGAACTGCAGGAACTTTTGGCTAAATATAAAATTCCTCATGTACATTTCACGCCTAAATATTGTCCGCAAGTCAGTTCTGTTGAGCGCTACAATCGTACTTTGATATCAGCTATTAGTTCGTTTGTAGAAAACGACCATAGAAATTGGGATGTAAATATTTCAAAAATTCAGTTTGCTATGAACTCGAATGTCAACGAGGTAACGGGCTTCAGCCCCGCTCTTCTGGTGTTCGGGCGTGAGCTCGTGCCGTGCGGGTCGCTCTACGGCGCACCCGATTCTGCTGGTGTCGATGTCGGCTATGACATTATTTTCGCACCCCGCGATTTTTACGCGGAGAACTTAGGTCACTTGTCGCCTATCTTCGACAAGGTGCAAGCTGCACTTTGGAATGCTCATGTAAAAAATTGTAAATATTATAATTTGAGGCGTAAGTAAGCTGAGTTCAATGAGGGTGATGTTGTTTGGCGTCGTAACTATCAGCTCAGTGACGCTGGCAAATATTTTAGCGCCAAATTGGCACCTAAGTTTGTAAAGTGTACAGTGATGAAGAAATTGTCACCTCTTGTGTACGAATTGGCTGATCTTAATGGTCGTGCTATAGGAAGGTGGCATATTAAAGACCTTAAGTTGTAAATATTGTACATTATCTAAACAGTTTTATTTTTTTTCTCGTACTGAATTTTCCTCCACCTTCTGTGTTTGAAAAATTCTCCTGGGCGCGCGGGGTACTGTAACGTGGCCAACCTCTTTGGCGCGCAACTGGCCGCTTACAATTCGAACTAAATTCAAAATTCCAAATTAGCGATTGGCTTTTGTTTTTTCCTGGACTTGAAAATTATTTAGCAAGGCGTAAGCCGCTTTTTTAGATTTGCTCTTAATAATTAATTAATAATTATAATATAAAAGGGCTGCCACTAATGCAGGTACTGTGTTTAAACCTTGTAAATATTTATAGTTCAGTTCTTATTGTTTTTATCGTGTACACATACATTTGTGAAACCTAATCTAAGTCTTGTTTAGTTTTCAATCACTGGCCTAGGCACTAAAACGAGGCTTGGATGGGTGCTTAAACAAACAATAAAGCAGGGTATTTGCTTCCAGCCCTTCCTTACCCGCTCCACCTTTCGCTTCTCTTCCGCCGTCTGGTTTCCGTCGCCCTACTGCCTCGGAGCAGACCGTCGCTGAAGACTGAAGCCTACTGGATGCTCCGAGGCTACCCTAATACCCTGCTCTGCCTTCCTTCCTACCTATCCTGCTGTGTTAAGGCCAGTGTTTCAGAGTTTTTTCAAGAGCAGTGCTGACTGGGACAATTTGTATATAGTTCTTTTTTTATATCGTATTATATTTCCTATATAACCTCGCCTTGTTGTTATCATTTTCTCCGACCGGCTAGCCGGTTACAAAGTGTTCCCTAGGAACCCTAAAAACAACATTGGTCAATCGAATTTAAACCTCCTCTTTTTTTTTATTGGAAATTGTTCGCTCTAGATATGGAAGTAACATTTCTATAAAAGAAATTAAATTGTAGTAGATAAGTAGGTACATACCTGTCTGCTATCGAGCGGGAGCTAGGTTTTGTATCCAGAAGTGATTGATAGTCGTAAATTCAAATGTATAGAAACTGTCGAATTGTGAGGCAAAGAAATGTTACTGGCATAGCTTTCTAACAACAAGGCTATTAAAGGCCACTTACAGATCCAAGACTGATTGCATGTTGTTAGCGTTAACCTAAGACGCCGAAACGAGCGCCAAATTTTTCAATGCAGAGCCCAATTAACTTTTCCCATAAAACAGAAATAATAACCGACTTCAAATAGGAATAAAATTAAAATTGAAGAACCGATTTTAATAAAGATGAAACCACTTCGGAAGTACAGTTTTTCGTTTGAAAGTAACTAATTATTTGCTGTGAGACTTCAAATTCGGCTATTGATGCATAGACCGCCACGTTCAAACTTATCTAACACGTTGATGATATAGACACTAACTACAAGTAATTAAAGATATCTGTATTTTATTTGTTGTCTGGCAGAGATCGCTTCAAAGCGATAAGATCGCCTGTGTTTACCGTCTTGTACTGATTTGTGGTGTTCATATAAATGATTTGTATTGTACTGTAAAGTGCATTACTTACGTATAGGTATGGTCGCAATATACACAGCATGGTTTTGACCTTTTAAAAAATGTACGCTTTCTGAGCCAAGAGTATTAATTCAAACATTAGCGTAGACAAGACCACGATAAGACTGGACTTAACACTCTTGATCACGAAACCTAATAAGTCAGAAATGTAGTTTTTTGTGTGAAACCTTTTTATTCTGAACTATTTTTTCGATTGAACTCGTATTATATACTTTAACAATCAAATAATTGCTCGGCTTCATGTTGGTTTTTTCTAAACTGGCTAGCAAAATAACAGGTAAGTGCGCAATAAGACATGCACTTTACGTGCAGGGGGGTTTTTCTAAAAAAACAAGATTTTGTAGGCGTAGTAAAACAACCCTAAGAAACGGTATCCGAATTAGTAGAGGCATTTTGGAGATAAGTGGGAAAAATCGTGCACACAAAAGACGTTTATTGCAGTGCCTATCTAATGAATTACAAATTCTTTACAGAAAACCGTGCCTATACTATTATATAATATACTAAAACAAACACAACAAACAAAACAAACGAGAACATTAGGTAATGCTAACAAACACACGAACACACAATCTGTCACCTCAAACGCATACACCGTCTCCGTTTCGTCAGGGGTAAAAATAACCGGCGAACCAGCCCCGCATCATGACGAGCGGCGGCGCCGGCCGGGGCGCCCAACGCCCAATACGCAAAAGTCGCATTTATCCTTCAATTGGAACGGTCAGGTAATGGTGCTCATGCATAATTCCGCAGCGCTCTTGCGTCAGAACACGCGGTCTCCTTTTTCTCCCGACTACGGTGAAGTCGTAGAAAAGGTAATGTATTTGAAACATTTAGAAAAAATCGAAAGGAGTACCTCTAGTCTATGTTCGCGACATAGTTTTTCTGTGAAAACGTTGTATAATCATAAAAATAACAAGTGTCTAAACCCGTCCTCTCATGTTGACCCGATACGGATCAAGGCATTTTTTTTTGTTTATTTTTTATGATTTTTTTTATGCATAAAAATATCAGAAATTACTTTGAGCTATGTATGGGTTTCTATTTTATTCCGATCTCAAAATATATCTATACCTATAAAACAGTACCGTGACTGACTGACTGACTGACTGACAGACAACGCACAGCCTAAACCACTGGACCTAGAAACTTGAAATTTGGCAAACATATATCTTGAGTATCCTAGAGGTGCACTAAGAAGCGATTTTTCGAAATTCCCACGGGATAGGGAATAAATGGGATTTATATTTTCGAATCAAAGTGGCTCTATCTTCGTAACTATAATTATCAGACATTTCAAATTTGGCATGCAAGTAGGTAACAATAATAGCTAAAAACAGTTTTCAAGATTTTCCAAAATTCCCATGGGATAAAGACCAAATAGTATTATTTTCATAATAACTGACTAGCGGACATAGAGGACACGCACAGCCTAAACTACTGGTGCTAGAGACCTGAAATTTGTAATACATAAACCTAGAGTATCATAGAAGTGCTCTAAAGAAGGATTTTTGGAAATTCCCATGGGATAGAGAAATATCTTAACTTTGTTTGTTTCTTTGTTTGTAGGAGGTAATCTCCGAAACTTTCACCTACAGAAAGCTACACTATCCCTGATTGACATAAGGTTACTTTTTCTCCGGGAAAATGCAAAACTCTCGCGGGACAGAAACAAATGAATTCAACTTTAGGCCGGCAACGCACCAACAGTTCCAATGGTGCTGTGGGTGTCTATGGGCGGCGGTGATCACTTACCATCAGGTGAACCGCATGCCCGTTTGTCGGCTTTAGTACAAAAAAAAACTACGGTATAAAAGTAGCCTATGACAATCAAAAACAGTGTAGCTTTCTATTTAATAATTTATTGAATCACGCGTTACTTTGCGGAGGTCCATATTTATGAACTAAAAAACAATTACTTTGCTCACCCGCGACCATTGCATTGCCGCGGCATTGGTGGTCGCGGGTGAGCAAAGTAATTGTTTTTTAGTTCATAGCTTTCTATTAATGAAAATATTTTTTTAATTGGTTTAAATGCAAAATTCACTTATTTGTATCCCCCGGGAATCTTGTATTTTCCCGAGGAAAAAGTGGGTAGCCAATGTCAGTCAAGAATTGTATGTAGCTTTCTACTAAAATCTATCTAAAGAGTTAAAATGCAAAATTCCCGCGGAATCGAAATAAGTGAATTAAACTTCAGGACTGATTTTAAAAATTCTTTCACTAATAAAGCTACGCTGTCTGTGATTGACATTAAGAATTTTTAAAATATGTAGCTGTCTATCCTTTGTTTGATTCCTGTACCTACTGCTGGGGCCCTCTTTCGGGCAGCCCCCCGCAACAAGTGCACAAAGGTATTGCCTCCAGAATATTCATTAGTAGCGGACCACTCTACTGCAGCAAGTAAAGAGCAGCAGCAGCAGCGCCCCGCCATAAAAAGAACACAAGCACTATTCTTTCCTCCAAGCCATAGATAAGTAGCGAGCCACTATGCCGCCGGAAGGAAAGAGGGGGGGGGGGGGCTTGGGGGGCGCAGCCCCCCGTCACAAAAATAACGCAAACACTACTCTTTCTTCCAAGCCATTGATAAGTAGCGAAGCACTACGACGACGGGAGGAAAGAGGGGGGGCTCGGGGGCGCAGCCCCCCGCCATAAAAAGGACACAAACACTACTCTTTCTTCCAAGTCATTGATACGTAAAAAGTACACAAATAGTACTCTTTCCTCCAAGCTATTTATAAGTAGCAAATCACTACGCCGCCGGAAGGAAAGAGGGGGGCTCGGGGGTGCAGCCCCCCGCCATAAAAAGGACACAAATAGCACTCTTTCCTCAAAGCTATTTATAAGTAGCAAACCACTACGCCGCTGGAAGAAGAGGGGGGCTCGGGGGCGCAGCCCCCGCCATAAAAAGGACACAAACAGTACCCTTTCCTCCAAACTATTTATAAGTAGCAAACCACTACGCCGCTGGAAGGAAATAGGGGGGCTCGGGGGGCGCAGCCCCTTCCCCATAAAAAGGACACAAACACTACTCTTTCTTTCAAGCCATTGATAAGTAGCGAAACACTATTATGCAGAAAACAAAGAGGGGGGCTGGGGGGGGGGCACCTCTGTAACAAAAAGTATACAAATAGACAACGCTTCCTCCAAGACATGATATTGATAATTATCAAACCAAGCACAGTGCGTAACAAGAAGCGTACAAACACTTCTTTCCAAAACCATTTCCTTATGTAATGAAAATTAAACGAAATTGTTTACTCCAGAATAAATTGCCTACGATAAGTAAGTAAGAAAAAGTAAATCATTACGCTGCAGTAAGCAGATTTATCAGTGGGCGTAGCCTAAGAATCCAAAAATGACAATTTATTGAATCAGGCGTTACTTTGCGGAGGAAGTTTTATTAACTAAAAACAATACTTCGCTCACCCGCGACCACAAGTGAAAAATACTTATATCTGTGCGGCAAATGTATGTTTTCATGCAACACATCCGCCTCCACTAAAAGCAGAGGTAGTGGAAGTGGTGGCATGTTGAACGGTTGTTGTAGTGTTTAGTGTCACTTGTGGTCACGGGTGAGCAAAGTAATTGTTTTTAGTTCCAAAAATAACATCTAGGCTCTAGGCCATCATTCTTGAGAATGGCTTCCCAAATTAAACAGACCTAAACACATGGGGTAATGGACAGTTAATTGTTATAGCAATAAACAAATTCTACGCGGACGAAGTCGCGGGCAACAGCTAGTATACATATATAACACAGAATTACATAGATACGTAATTTTAAAAAAATATTCCGAAAAACGAGAGAGCTTTAATTAATAATTATCAATATCTGCGAAACAATGGTTATATAGAGTAGTACGAGGGCTGTTTGATAAGTACCCGTTTATGGAAAAAAAACATTTTTTTTTGTATATATGCATTTATTTTTCTACGTAGCCACCTTTTAACTTTATACATTTGTTCCACCTATACTCAAGCTTCAATAAACCATCCAAAAAGTATGATTTTGGAAAGTCATTAAAATAGGCCTCTATGGCGGCAATGACTTCGTCATTTGATCCAAATCGCTTGCCACCGAGCCATTTTTTTAGGTTGGGAAACTAAAAGAAATTGCATGGGGCCAAATCTGGAGAATACGGGGGTGAGACAATAGTTCGTAGCGTAACTGTGCTAATTTAGCCGTCACAACTCTGGACGAATGAGCCGGGGCGTTGTCGTGATGAAACGGTACTTTTTTCTTTTTTAAATGGGGTCGTTTGTCCTTCAACACGGCGTCAAATTTATCCAATAAATTGGCATAGTACTACCTTGTTATTGTTTTTCCCTTTTCTAAATAGTCAATATGTATAATACCCTGCGAATCCCAAAAAACGGTCGCCATGACCTTTCCAGCCGATGGGACGGTTTTTGCTTTCTTTGGAGCATGTTCACCTGGTAAAATCCACTACTTCGACTGCCCTTTCATTTCCGGGGTGTAGTGGTGGACTCACCTTTCGTCCACGGTCACGAAACGACGCAGAAACTCCTTCGGGTTACGTTTGAACACGGCCAAACACTGCTCCGAAGTAGTCAGTCGGTTCCGTTTTTGCTCCTCCGTGAGTAAACGCGGCACCCACCTCGCCGATGCTTTCTTCATACCCAATTTTACTTCTAATATGTGTTGTACCCTCTCGATTGAAACGTTTACAGCATCAACGATTTTTCGAAGTTTAATTCGGCGGTCGGCTAAAACGATATTTTAAATTTTCTTAACCATATCGTCTGTAGTCACCTCAACTGGCCGGCCTGGGCGATCCTCATCAAAGACGGTTGTTCTCCCCCGCTTAAACTCCTTATACCAATATCTGACGGTTGTCATAGAAGGAGCACATTCATGGTAAACCGCTTGCATTCTTACTTTTATTTCATCACATGTTTTTCCTTCCAAAAATAAGAATCTAATTACAGACCGATACTGTTCTTTCTCCATTTTAACAATTTTAAGTTCACGCCTTCACTGAATCGTTGTCAAATGAAAAAAAAAACAAAAGATTGCCATTTTTTTTTTTTTTTTTCCCGCCTCTGAAAAATGACTTAAAAAGGTGGTATACTTATTTGCGGCCAGTGATATTAATATATTTAGAAAACGGGTACTTATCAAACAGCCCTCGTACTTAATTCTTTATATGGGTAGTCATGGGTTATTATAAAAAAATATAAGTAGGAATAGGATAAAGATCAAGAAGCGTCTATTAAAAAAAACCGGCCAAGTGCGAGTCGGACTCGCGCATCGAGGGCTCCGTACAAATTTTTTCCCGCTTTTCGCCAGTGTTTTAAGTTGTTCAATGTTAGCAGAGCATTACTTCTAAGCAAGATGTACGCAGTCTGGGGACATTTTATATTGGTCTGTGACACATAAGTACAGACAGACATAAAAAATTAAGATTTTTGAGATTTTTCTGAGTAGTTGTGCTATAAGTAGGTATTTGAAGTTTCCAGGACAACTGGAAGTACCATTTAGGTTTTCACAATACGTTAATTTGTATGGAAACAACCTTTTTAATGACTGTATCTTTTGATTGTGTCGACTTGGAAGTTCGATTTTTTCACAGCTTCAAGGGACTGCAGGCTTGAGTATTTGATATTAATTTCAGCCTCCTACCTCCACGCATTCTAGAGAAAAAGGATCTTGACAGACAGACAGACACACAGACGGACAACAAAGTGATCTTATAAGGGTTCCGTTTTCCTTTTGAGGTGCGGAACCCTAAAAAGATCAAAAATTAAGGCAAACGAGCAAGTGTGTTACAGGTGATCGCTGCCCATAGACACTCTGAACCAGAGATGCCAACCTAGAGGGCTAGGATGAAATGCCTCTTGTGCCCGTAATTTCCCCGGCTACGGCTATCAATACTCTCCACACCGGAACACAACAGTGCAAGTATTGCCGCTTAGCGGCAGTAATAGTGGTTAAGATGGTGGTAGCGATATTATACTATTCGCAAATTGGGCAGGCATTGTCTTGTGATAATCAGGATGCCAAAATTATTGTGCCGATGGATGAGTCACCTTTTTAGTTTAGGCTGTATAGGGCGGTATTTTTTCCCAAACACAGGACAATCGAAAATCCTATCGCATATATTTAGTTTATTACAATACAATACAATACAATAACTCTTTATTGAACACCACATAACAGTCAAAACAAGAAATAAGGCACAAAGAAAATACAAGGTAGCAATGGGCGGCCTTATCGCTACAGAGCGATCTCTACCAGGCAACCATAATGGAATAAAGGTAAGAACATATTAAAGCAGGCGGTGCTAATTAAAAAGGTTTTAGGTCACGAATTTATAGCAGGTTACTAGCAAAAAAGAAAAAAAAATACATAAAAAGCATAAAAAAAAAAACACATAATTTCAATGAAACTCGATAACAGATACATAATAATACAAAAATACTAAAAAAAAAAATTATAATAATAATAATTTAAAAAGTTAGCCAGAAACCTCATGTACAATTTGACAGATAGTGCTCCTTCAGCATAGTTTATTCAAGGTTTCTAAAATCCTGCGCATATTTAGTACGACTCATGTGAGACGACATCTTAATTTTTTTGCTAAAATTTAGAACTGATTTTTAAAATGCGACATAAAAGAGCAAAAATTAAATACGTAATGTGGAACTATGAGACAACAGTACCTGGCAACAATATTAAAACTGTCAAAAGTGTCAAAGCCCGATCCGAGAGAATAACATCGAATATTTTTCGTAGGTACCTATTTTGTTAAATTTCTCGTGGCCAAACAAATTTCGAGTGCATAAAAATTAATAAACGTATTGTGTAGCAGTGGCGCCCAGGAGGTCATATTTAAGGTTTTCGGGCGATGTTTGGCAGAATTTTAAGCGGACGAACTCATTACGGATTTGGATAAAACTTAAACATGCTTCATTCAAAGAATAGAGTGGAATAATCTCCCCGCAGCGGCTTCATATTTGAGGTAGGCCATAAAACTGATAGCTTTAGAGGATTATTTTATGTGTTTTTAAAGGCGGTTTTACTTTTTGTTAAAAGATTTTTTATTTCACAATTATAATGTGTATTTAAGTCGATCTTATTACGTATGTATGTATATCTCTTTATTGCACATAAAACAAAAAAAACAGATAAGAGACAAAAGCAAATGTACAAAGGCGAACTTATCCCTTAAAGGGATCTCAACCAGTTAACCTTGTCTACCAGTCACTCTACCAGTTATTATTTTGAGATTACGTTTTTGTTATTATATGAGTTTGACAAGGTTTGTAGCGTAACCACGTCATACTGATACTTTATTGTACACTTAAGTTTTTATGCGTTATTTTTATTTTATTTTGTCCCAACTATGGTAATCGTGCCTTAAATATCTTGCAACGATAAAAATATGCTCTTTCTTTCAGGGAAGTCTGAGAGCTCTGTCAGAAGAATTTTAGATACATTAACAAAAAAAGACCTTGGCGAACGTTCGCCGATTTGATCGGAGTACGTACTCCGATCAAATCGGTGATATTCTGGAAAAAGGACAGGTCAGGATTACCCTCAACCGGAGAGCATTTATGAAGAATGTTCTGAGATTAAGGGAAGCAAAGGTTGTATGTCAGGATCGTAGCAAGGGGAAGTCCGTGGGCTCTGCCTGTCCCTCCGGGAAAGGCGTGGCTGTATGTATACATGTAACAAAAAAAGGCAGAAATAAATAATAAAAAAACTTTACTAACTGTTTACGCTGCCTCACCCAATCACCTACTTACCACTACTTACGTTATCGTATACAACGTTTTGTATCGTCTGATTGAATAAATAAAAATGTCTTCTAATTAAATAGCAAAAAATCAAGACAGTTCTTGTTGTAGTATTCGTGTTGCCATCGTGGTGCCTTCAATTGTTTTCTACTCTTTTATGTCGGGCTATACTTAATTAAGTAGTAGTTTTTCCAAGTTTTCACAAGAATACTCGAATCAAGGTCCTATCTAAAGGCATTCTCAAGCTACACTCATTTTGTACCTAAGAACTACCGCTGTCCGTCCGTGTATCTGTCTGTCTGTTTGTCTGTCTTGGAGTTATTTATTTATTTTAGCGATTGGAATTAAACCATGTTTACCATACTCTTTGCTACTGAACGAAAAACGTTTTCATTTCAAAATGTTTGCCGTCCCAAGAACTTATTAGCCGTAGTACATAATAAAATTGGCAATCCTTAAAAACATAATACTTAAAAGATATTGCATAATATAAGATAATTCATATTGAATCTACCTGCGCATACATTTATTGTACCTATATAGACCGCATGTGCATAATATTTGTCGATTAAGCTTTTCAGCCGAAACTCCAGTACAGAGGGTCGAGCACGACTTTACGAATGCTGGGTAACGTTACGGTTATCGTATCGAGATCGAGAAACCTCATACTAAATTTTTGTTCCAAATACGCTCACGGGCGGGCGCAGTTTCAAAATTCATACAAAATCGACAACGTTTACTATTCGATTTTACGTGACGCAGCATTCGTAAAGTCGTCCTCAGCATGCACGCTAAAGCCCCGCGTAGCCGTCGCAGCGCTGCTACGAGTCCGCTACGCGCGGTTATTGCAACTTAGGGAGCTCATAGAACTCGTTCCTACTTAATAAACTCCAGTGCCCTAAGCACGACTTGTCGAATCCTCCGTCACGTAAAATCGAATAGTAAACTATAACGAGTTTGTATGACGTTTGGAACAGCGCCCGCCCGTAAGCGTATTTGGAACTAAAATTTAGTATGAGATTTCTCGATCTCGATACGATAACCGTAACGTAACGCAGAATTCGACAAGTCGTGCTTAGGGCACAGTACAGCATGCACGCTGAAGCCCCGCGTAGCCGTCGCAGCGCTGCTACGAGTCCGCTACGCGCGGTTATTGCAACTTAGGGAGCTCATAGAACTCGTTCCTACTTAATAAACTCCAGTACAGCATGCACGCTGAAGCCCCGCGTAGCCGTCGCAGCGCTGCTACGAGTCCGCTACGCGCGGTTATTGCAACTTAGGGAGCTCATAGAACTCGTTCCTACTTAATAAACTCCAGTACAGCATGCACGCTGAAGCCCCGCGTAGCCGTCGCAGCGCTGCTACGAGTCCGCTACGCGCGGTTATTGCAACTTAGGGAGCTCATAGAACTCGTTCCTACTTAATAAACTCCAGTACAGCATGCACGCTGAAGCCCCACGTAGCCCTCGCAGCGCTGCTACGAGTCCGCTACGCGCGGTTATTGCAACTTAGGGAGCTCATAGAACTCGTTCCTACACAATAAACTCCAGTGCCCTAAGCACGACTTGTCGAATCCTGCGTTACGTTACGGTTATCCTATGGAGATCGAGAAATCTCATACTAAATTTTAGTTCCAAATACGCTCACGGGCGGGCGCTGTTCCAAACGTCATACAAACTCGTTATAGTTTACTATTCGATGTTACGTGACGCAGGATTTGACAAGTCGTGCTTAGGGCACAGTACAGTATGCACGCTGCAGCCCCGCGAAGCCCTCTCAGCGCTGCTACGAGTCCGCTACGCGCGGTTATTGCAAATTGTTCCTACTGAATAAATAACATTATGTCGGAAGCTTTTCTGTGCCTACTTATAATTTGAGTATATTATACTGTCTTTTCAAGAGACTAGTAACTCAATAGAGTCGCAAAAGCAACGATTCAATAAAAATTGTAATAAAAAAAATACATAGAAACAGTAATAAGCACAAAATGTTGAGTTATTAATTAACCTTATATCTTACCTTAGGTAAGCAATTGCTTATAAGCAATTTTCTTAAGAAATAATATGCTTACTCTATTTTTCACTCTTTCTGTGAGAAAAAGAATTTTAAACATGGTCATTACTCGGATCGGAAGGCGGGGTCAATTTCATACATTTCGTTTACATTTAAAAAAAAATAACACTTTTTTTACTTTCCTCATGCAGTCGAAATGAAGAGCAGAGTGTTTAACTCGAAGAAAAAAGAATAACATCGAAAATGTCTCCTTAGAAATTAACGCTTTTCCTCCCTCATTGAACAACACATCTGTTGCGCATAAATTTATGCTGTATGTAAGTAGGGTGCATAAAATGTTTTTTATGATGTAGTGCATAAAGAAAATCTTCGTCTAAGATCAAGGCAATCAGGCCAACAATTTGCCACGATGACAGTTAGACATTTATCTAAAAGTGACAAACTGACATCAGCCATCTTGTATCAAAATATTCGAAGTCAACTTACACGAAATTGACCAATTTTAGAGGTAGAATATCAAAGCGAGTGAGGTGAAAACAAAGTTGACCTCTTTATAGTTATATCCTCTTTATATAGATTATATCTTATCATCTACATATATAAAAAATATAGTTTATATTATATAGTTTGTTCGTTACAATCTGACAGAAAAATACACGAAGCCATTGATGTTTGTGCTAGTCAATGAAAATAATCGAATTTAATGATTAATTATTTAAAATTGTATTTTCATGAAACATTCATAGTATGACATTCAACATATAATGTAATGACAATGCAAAGAAAATGTCCAGCTGCTTAACTAAATTTTCTTTGCATAGTCATTGTATGTTGCTTATGTGCTAGTATTTAAAATTCACTTCTAGACAAAGCAATGAAAAGCACAAATATTTAATTTATGAATGTTTAATTCAAATGAATCGATATAGGTTACCGATTTTCACATTGTCAAATATGCTTTGTGTGATTTAATAGTGCTCAGTGAGGAGAACCTCGAACGTAACGACGTAGGAAAATTGGATCGTGTCCGGTGTATTCCACGCGACTGCACCAGCCAGTCAGCGAGAGCTGGCGCAGCCACCGGGCTGCCAGTGCCTCGCGGGCCTCGCGGGCCTCGCTGCGCTGGACCAGTGCGCTCGACAGCACGATGCCGTTGGCCGTTCGCCCGCCGCATTGACCAAACATAATTGATTAGATACTATCATTATATTCACATCTTTTTATCAAATCTGCAAAGCAATGGTAGAATCCGCTTCCGAGATCTTTGATTCATTCAAAACGGTCTCCGAAAAGAAACCCCAGGCATCAAAATCAGCTTTAGTAAGTCCTAAGTTGAAACTGTGCATTGATTTCCAAGTACAGTCTCGCTCGCCACCTATAATTCCATATTCTTTCTGCTTAAAGGAAACGTGTGTGGCGATTCAACAAGATTTCTAGGTAAAAGTACAAGATGGGTAAAATGAAAATGCCATAACCAGAGATGACGTCACAAATAGCAATGTTTTAAATTTTCGGAACATTCTCAAAATCGCAAGAATGTGAAAAAAATAGTAACAACGAACGAAATTTCGACGCGTCTTTGTATGCGTGTCTTTCTTTAACATATCAACAGCTTCCATGAGTCAAAGGGAACCAAATATTATATTTATTTATTTATAATAACTTACACAGCACAATACTTTAAAACTAAGTTACTGAGTAAGACAAACAAACAACAGGAAAAAAAATAGGTACAGAAAAAGATAATTATAATAATAAGCAACAGATACAAAGATAATGCTCAAATACAGGAAGACAGACGTGCATCCATCACCCCACAGAACGGCAAGCATTCATCGCAGACTTTCCTCACGACCAGCAAACACGTCACACTCCTCTGGAACTGATGCTAGAAGCGCATTCACAAAGTGTAGCGCGCGGACCAGCGGCAACTGCCTGCGAGCAACGGTACGCGCTGATGGCTCAGTCAGTAGATGGTGGTGACGCGGCCCAAAACTAAATTCAGTCAGGGGCGGGACGTGCAGGCGCACCAGTTGCGCCACCAACTCGACACTGTCGGAGTCCCGACGCAAGACACCACAAGCCATGGTCAGAAGCGCGTAACTTAGAGTTGTGCCTGCTCGGTCTTTAAAGGGAGCGCTCCGATCTCGTTCAATCGGTGAAAGGAACTAGTTCGTTACTTTAGTTCCTTTAGTTCAGTAGTTCCGCGCTGCGTTGCCCTACTCGGTCGCTCCGGTCAGTCACTCGCTCTCGCGCGCTCCCGCTCCGTTCCGCTCTTCCGCTCAGCTCAACCACTCTTCTACTTACTGAACTAAAGGACCAAAGACCGATTCAGATCGTGCGAAAGGATTTAGTTCCTTTCGGTCCGCGATGGGAATTCATTCCTAACAGTTCTTAGTTCGCGACCGTCTCAAGCCTAGCGTAACTTCATTGGGTACATGAATGGGTAGTATCTGCATGTTTTTTTATATAAAAACCTGAGAAAGGCTTTTGAATTTTCTCTAGAAGCAGGACGTAGTAGACTCGTGGGGAGTCCACATGACAGACGCCGCCTCCAGTTTACTCCTGACCAGAGTAGTGTAAACCAGTTGAATCACTCTGGGATCAGAATATTCCCGTGCGTTTCGGACAACAAACCCGAGTCTCTGATAGCACTTGGCAGCGAGCATCTTCATATAGATAGATTTCAGTTGCTATTTTTGTCAGGTTTCTATGGTGTCATCATTATGAGGTTCTAGTCTATAGAGTGGTCAATGAGTGATTGTGGATGAAATGGTCGAAAGCAGAAAGTTTGAGTTTGGGACTTTGTTTGGACTAGTTAAGAGACAAACGTATTAAAAGTCCCCACCCCTCCGAGTTGATCCCTAGGAGGGGGGGGGGGCACAAAGAAGGACCCGTTTTTCGGTTTTTTGTTTACATCTCGGAAACGATGAGTCATAGGTAATTTTGTCGTACTGCATAAAGAAAGCTATCAACATTTTCTACAACTTGATTGTACATACTTTTTACCTATTCTCAATCGTTGTCTAGACATGAGCCTTGAAAAACAGTAGTTTTTCAAAAATGTGGTTTTTACCTTACTCCTTAATGTAAATGGGATGAGGAAAATCTAAAAATCAGTCCTCTACTCCATGTTTGATGCAACTACGAGGGGCGGCTGAAAAGTAATCTACCTGACAATGAAACAAAAGACTGTCGTGGCAATTTTTTTTTATTTTTCTATATAGTCCCCTGCTCGTAAAATGCATTTATTAAATTTTTCAAATATTGAATTTAAATCATTAAAAAAAAATCTTTCGGTTTGTCGTCAAAAAAGTCAGTAACCGCAGCCTTCATTTCGTCATCGGTCATAAACCTTCGTCCCCTGAGGTCTTTCTTGAGAAGTCTAAACAGAAAATAGTCACAGGGGGCAAAATCTTCGTTGTGCGGGCGGTATGCACTTGTGCGTTATCGTGCAAAATCAGAATTCCTTTGCTTAGTTTACCTCGCCGTTTTTCTTTTATTGTCTCTCTTAGTTGATATAGTAAGTTTGAGTAATAATCAGCATTCATTGTAGTTTTCTTCGGTAAATAATCTATGAGCAAAATCCCTTCTGTGTCCCAAAAGATTGTAGCCATAAGTTTACCTGCCGATGGACAGATCTTGAATTTCCGAGGCGGCTTCTCATTCTTAAATTTCCACTGTAACGACTCTTGCTTACTTTCCGTTACACATGTTACAATTCTAGAAATTATTTCTTCCTCTTTCCCTCGACTCATGTCCAAAAACTCTTCGCAACATTTGACACGCCTCTCCATGTCAAATGCAGTCAACATTCTGGGGACCCAACGTGCACTAACCTTGGACATGTTCAAATGCTCGTGAATTATTTCATTGACTCGCTCTTTACTGACGCCCACATCTCTAGCTATCTCCCACTGCTTCACTCGTCGGTCCTCTAATATAATTTTTTTCACCCTGGCTACATTTTCATCGGTGACGGCCGAAACTGGTCTTCCGCTACGAGGATCATCTTCCAGGCTCTCACGACCTAACTTAAACTGCTTTGACCAAAACTTTATAACAAATTCGGAAGAACACGAACTGCGAAACACACGTAACATACGCTGTCTGATCTCCGAAGGCGTATTCCCTTCTTTAGTCAAAAACTTAATCACCGCACGCTGCTCGATTTTATCCATTTTCACTTTTTCTACCGACATGTTTGAAACAATTGTAGGAGACAGATAAACGTGATGCAATAAACAAATGAATGTAATACATTTTGAAAATAGAATAACAAACGATTATAAATCCATCCATTTCGTATCCATTTTTTAATCCATTTTGTATATATTTCTGACCAAGGAGATTACTTATCAGCCGCCCCTCATAGCAAGCCAAGTCACCTACAGAACCTTGTCATTTTACTTGGTAGAAGATTCCTCATTCATAAAGTGATTTGGCCAAGAGGAGACATAGTGGCCACTGTATGTAACACTATCTAAAATTTATAAAGCGTAACTACCCAAGGAAAACGTGTAATGTTATAGTCGATGTATACACCAACTCTGCCAAGAGTTCCAAGTCTGATGAATAAGAGCATAGGTATTGACTAAAAGCAGTCTACGGATATAATATCTGATATATTTGCAGCTGAGAATACTTAAAATAATGGGTTATGCACTAATTAACTGAAATTTGTATAAATTTTCAACGGTAGTTGATAATATTAGTATACTTAAAAAAATGGTAAAAAACGCATTTTTGAAAAACAACAGTTTTTCGGAGCTCATGTCTAAGACAACGATTGAGAATAGGTAAAAGGTATCTATAACCAAGTTATAGTAAATTTTATCAGCTTTCATTGTGTAGTATAACGAAATTTGGTATGACACATCGTTTTCGAGAAATGAACAAAAAACCAAAAAACGGGACCTTCTTTGGGCCCCCCACCCTAGGGCTCACCTCCGAGGAGTGGGGACTTTTAGTATGTTAACCCTCAAACTAGTCTAAACAAAGTCCCGAAGTCAAACTGTCTGCTTTCGACCATTCCCTCCTCACCCCACTTGTGAGCATTCATTTCCCAGGCTACTAGTTCATAAAGTAAAATCTTCGTTTAAGACCGAGGCAATCAGGCCAAAAATAACCACGCACACTATAGAATCTCATAGAACAAGCTGGTTATTTTATTTGGTTAGTTGAGTTGTTTAGTACGTATTCTAAAACTAAGGCAATCAGGCAAACAGCCACACACGATTTACCACAATGACCGTGTGTCATTTTTTACACAAAAAGTAGTCATGGGTTTGCAGTGAGCTCGAATTAGACATTACTTTTCCGATCTCAGATGACGGATGACAATTTGACAATTTTAACTCAAAAAATAACCATGGGAATAAAATATATGTAATTTGGCTGCAATGAGCTCAGATATAGGTATTTATATTAAGTATCCAAGGTGGTGGATGACCGTATGCCATTATTAGCGCAATGGCTACTGTTTAATTTCCTCGCAATCGAAGTGAAAAGCAGTATAACGCGTTCATAAAACCCAGTTTACCCTCGACTTAACTAGCACCCTCCCCTGCGGCTCGGGTGGATGTACACTACACGGCTTGGGAAAAAAGGCGCATTTATGCACTAGTGGCACGGCTTTACTATTATTGCAAGGACCATAAAACCAAGAGGACTGCCAGTGTATATACGATGCCGCGTTCCTTTGAAATAATAAGCGTGCTGTAGCTAGTTTTACTACGGAGGGGTCTCTGTACCATTCATTTGGTACATTTAGACCTCTGGGTAACACAATAGCACCATCTAAGTTCGTTTTTTCTTTCAGTTCATAGATGGCGCTATTTTATTAGCCAGAGGTCTAAGTGTCATACAAAATTAATGGTACAGAGACCTCTCTATAGTGAAACTAGCTACAGCAGGCTCATTATTTTACAGGAACGCAACATTGTATAGCCATTGGCAGTCCTCTTGGTTTTATCGTCCTTGTATTATTGCAAAAATCGGCTTAAAATAAAAAAAATGCTTTAAAGTCACTTTACCTTTCACTTTAGTTTTCTTTGGGACTACAGTATACCAAAATGACAGGAAAACTGCCAGCATTAAAATTCTTCATGAAATTAATATTTTTGAATTAGTCTTACAAAAGCAAAAATGTAAATTGACACGATGTACGTGTCCGGTAGTATAATAAATATTATAATACATTTATAGACACTCGCGAGCTCATTTTTGAACATTAAATAAAATCGTTTAGATCATTTTCCTAAAACCTAAACGACAAAAAGATTATGCATGTATAATAATCGAACCTGCTCACATAATTGGACGAGAATTGGTAAAGAAATGCGACTTGTAGAGGAAAACAGTCGGACGGACATACAAAAGTATTTTGGCCAAAGCTGAAATGGAGACGCTTCGCGCGCGCTCGGTCAATTAATTATATTGGATGGGTATGACATGCGCCAACTCAGCCTAAAATCAGTAAGCAAAAGTGAGCTGCTGCCTTAACCTAATGGCTCCGTGAGATGTACCGCGCGAGCTCATTTTTAGGGCTCCGTACCTCAAAAGAAAAAAAATGGAACCCTTATAGGATCACTTTGTTGTCCATCTGTCTGTCTGTCTGTCTGTCTGCCTGTCTGTCTGTCAAGACCCTTTTTCTCTGGAACGCGTGGATGTAGCATGCTGAAATTAATATCAAATACTCAAGCTTGCGGTCCCTTGAAGCTGTGAAAAAATCAACCTTCTAAGTCAACGCAATCAAAAGATACAGTAATTAAAAAAGCCATTTCCATATAAATTGCCGATTTCCAAAAACCTAAAGGGTACTTCCCGATGTCTTCCAGAGGAAATTTGGTATGAAGGTAGTTCTTATAGCACAACCACTCCGAAAAGTCTCTAAATCTTAAATTTTTATGTCTGTCCGTAGATTTTGAGGACCAATATAAGTTGACCCCACACTGCTTACATTTTGCTTAAGAGCAGGGCTCTGCTAACACTGGACTTCTTAAAACACTGGGAAAAAGCGTTAAAATCTTTCTATGGAACCCTCGTGCGCGAGTCCGACTCGCACTTGGCCGGTTTTATCAACGAAAGATTTTTTGCCCAGGCTGAAACAGAGACGCTTCGCTCGCGCACGAATGCTCATTCGGTCAATGACGTAATTAAGCTACGGCACGACCCTCTCGGTACCCAAAAGCCAGGTTTTATGAATTTAATTAAACTTCATAATCGTAAAGGTACGGCGCAATCAGTTTTAATTTGCGCAGTTGCGAATGCAATTCGGAGACGCAATGCGGCAGCAACCCGCTCCCCTACGCCGCTGTTATGGGGCGCCCACCGTGCCGGTGCCGCCTGTGGTGCGGCGCACTGTACACTCCAGGACGCGCAACATCCACGATTGCCTTTTAATTCTATGCCTAGACCGACTACTGCATTCTAGGCTGTCTTGTTAGCCTCACTAACGCTCAGTCACGCTAGCCTCGTAAATTCGTTCACTGATACACTGTAATTCATACTCGAGTGCGGGTCAAGAAGGCCTATTAGCCTTCATTTTGCTTTATCGTATTTATTACAGTCAGGATGTTTCAGGATGTTTGCCTGTTTTGCACCTTTTCGCATTTCGACATGTATTGGCACTACAAAGAGTATATAAATAGATTTTGAATTACGTTTACTGTTTGCAACTCCATATTATACTTATACAGTTCTTTTAGGTCTTTAAACTGTTTGACGGTTCGTCTATCTTCTTAACATTCATTTAAAGCCCAGAGTACCTACTCTTCTTTATAGAAATTCACCTATTTAGATAACATTTATTTCAAAGGCCGGTTTTCTTTTCATATAATCTAGATTCTATCTTACTGGCTTACACAACCGAATCGCCACCTTATGTTCAGTGATCACCTACTCATTTGACTACAAATCTAGAATTTAAAAGTAAAACCGCCTTCAAAAAAAACCTTAGATTAAAAAAACGTAAAATAATCCTCTAAAATAATAATAAATAATATAAAATAAAATGCATTTATTTCGGACAACAGAAACTAAAGCCTAAAGTTTTATGGCCTAGCACTAACTAGCAGAAATATGAAGTCGGTGCGGTGCGAGCGGAATATTCTTTGAATGAAGCACCGACTTCATATTTCTGCTAGTTAGTGCTAGGCCATAAAACTTTAGGCTTTAGTTTCTGTTGTCCGAAATAAATGCATTTTATTTTATTTATTATTATTTTAGAGGATTATTTTACGTTTTCTTTCAAAAGTTTTTTTTGAAGGTGGTTTTACTTTTTTGTTAAAAGATTTTTATTACACAATTTTACGTTGATTTAACATTTTCAGAATTATCCTCCAACTCCTTACCATTAAGGAGTTGTACCTTCCATCATCAGCTCATCAACATGAGTTGATGACTACCAGACGCAAATAATTGAATAGCTTTAGAAAATATATGAAACACATAATACGTGCCTATAAAATTTGAGGGTTGCCCTCGATTTCCCTAGGATTCCATCATCAGATCATGACTTGGTGACAATGGAACCACCTCAGAAGTATACCCTTTCGAATAATGATTTAACATTTTCAGAATTATCCTCCAACTCCTAACCATTAAGGAATTGTACCTTCCATCATCAGCTCATCAACATGAGATGATGACTACCGGACGCAAATACTTGAATAGCTTTAGAAAATATATGAAACACATAATACGTGCCTATAAAGTTTGAGGGTTGCCCTCGATTTCCCTGGGATCCCATCATCAGATCATGACTTGGTGACAATGGGACCACCTCAGGAGTATACCCTTTCGAATAAAAACAATTTTTGAAAATCGGTCCACAATTGACGGAGTAATCGATGTACATACATAAAAAAAAATACAAACAGTGGAACCTCCTTCTTTTTTGAAGTCTGTTAAAAATGAACATAAGATTGAACATTATGTAAAAGTGCGAAAACACCTTGCAAAATTGTACAATTACGATTAGGCATAACATGAAACTACCGTGAGACACAAACATAGTGTTTCGTACTAGTCCTTCCTCTGGAAGCGCACGACTCGGAGGCAGCGAAAAGCGCACTGCGTGTATTCACATGTATAATTATTTCAAAAGATATAAAGGCCATGCCACAATAAGCTAATAAGTGATTCTGCCCCCACCGACTTTTGGCTTGTACCTAATTTTTATTAATGGATGGTTTACTCCACATTTATTTTGTAACAATTAAACCTAATTTCAGCTTTCAAAACTAAAGTTATGGGTGAAAAAAATAAAAAATAGATAAATCATTTTTCCTCATTATTTTTTTATTTCTAAGCGAACCAATTAAAATCACGCCAGAATAAGCTAAGTGATTAAGCTTAAAAGCTTAATCATTTGGCTTGTCCTGGCACGGCCTTAGTCGGGAGTTTGAAAAAGTAGTAGTAGTAGAAGTTTCAGTAAAGGTACTAACTTGGGATATGTCTTCGTGTATTCTAGCTAGCTATTCCTTTGGCAATACTTGAGTACATTGTATAAATGTTTTTCTGCTCCAGCATAACAGCCCTCACTTTTACTAATGCACCGGAAAGCAGTTACGATAAAAGTGGTAATTACGAGTCGACCTTTCCTCGGTTCCCGATGACAGTAAACTTTTACGGCCAGTAAAAATAATGCCCGTCCAGTGAAATCGATAACCATGCTACCTTACATTAAGCCTGGGTCACATAAGCATCTACGAGAGACCAACATTTTTGACCTCATCTTCAAGCCCTATTTTCCTAAATATGGGTTTGTTGAAAAGCATTAATTTTTACTTATTTACCGAACTGCGTCCCAAGTGCCTGATTTAGGCGATTTGTAATTTGCGTAACCATATTTTTGTATGAAAAAGTGCTACACAAATTACACCAGAGTAATTTGTGTAGCACTTTTTCATACAAAAATACGGCCACGCAAATTACACCAGGAGTCTCCAGTTCGAAAATCCACCCAGGCCTATGACAACGGAACACTCAAACCGTAGCTTGGGGATGGAAATTAAACTGGCTAAATGTGCATTGGTTTGGTATAAAACATATTTAAATGTGAAAAAAAAAACATAAAATTATCCTCTAAAGCCATGAGTTTTATGGCCTAGCTCTAGCAGAAATATGAAGTCGGTGCGGTGCGAGCGGAATATTCTTTGAATGAAGCACCGACTTCATATTTCTGCTAGAGCTAGGCCATAAAACTTATGGCTTTAGAGGATTATTTTATGTTTTCTTCTAAGGCTTTTTTTGAAAGCGGCTTTACTTTTTTGTTAAAAGATTTTTATTTCACAATTTTAATGTTGATTTAACATTAGAATTACTCTCCAACTCCTAACTATTAAGGAGTACCTTCCATCATCAGCTCATCATGAGATGATGACTACCAGACGCAAATACTTGAATAGCCTTAGAAAACGTATGAAACACCTATTACGTGTCTATAAAATTTGAGGGTTGCCCTCGATTTCCCTGGGATCCCATCATCAGATCATGATTTGGTGACAATGGGACCACCTCAGGAGTCCCTTTCGAATAAAAAAAGAATTTAGAAAATCTGTCAATTGACGAAATAATCGATGTACATATATAAAAAAAAACGACTTGATGTTTTATAATTTTGACGTTGATATTCGCTGATGTTTTAAATCTAAATGCAGCGACAATTAAGTAGCTCTCTAGGAAATACTTATTTGTTATGCAAGACCGCAAAGTTATTATTTGGCGCGAGTGCTTGTATTGAAACCCGAACAAGCGCAGGATTCAGTAAAAATAATAATACTTTTTTTTATGGCTGAACTAGGGTGAACTCTTGCTCTTTTTGCAAGGAGTATTTTGCCATTGTCAGCGTTTAGACATTGCACACGTGAGAAGATTGTTCGGTTTAGGGATTCTAAACTTTTTGGGGAAGGAACAGACGGGTGACCTAAAACAAATAACATAAAGTTATGGACGACACAGACAACAAAAGACGATTGTACAAGTAATTATTTTTCTGGAAGTGGAAGGTACAAAGAAAAGAGAGATAATAATACTTGAATTGAGAAATGTTTTTAAATGTCAAAGTGTTTATGACATTGACATAAGAGGGACTTTTGCCTGACCTGTCTAAAAATTTTTGTCACTAGACCTATGCTTACCAAAAATCATTATCAGCATTTGAGCACACTCTTTCATTTTTAGCAAGGATTTACACCATTTAAAAAAACATCGAATTGAGCTCATCGTAGCCAATGAAATCGACGATGAACTCGATGAAATTCGCGTTAGAATTTCAAAAACTCTTTTCCACGCGGATTTCGCATGATAATGAGAGCCTTTCCGAGCGAGTGAGGTGAAACAGTAGATTGATTAACAAGGGTCGTAAAAGTAATCCATTAAATCTGAGATATTTAGACGCATGAGCGAGCGAAGCAAGCTAGGGCGCTTATAGTTCGAGGGCGTAATAGATCACTTACACTCGAGTTGAACACTCTACTTTTCATCATAAAAAAATTATTTGATTGGAAATTCTAGGTATTTTTTTTATAACTGCCTTTGCCTCTAGCTTATCTTAATTATCTTTGAAATTTGGGTTTGAAAGTTTGGGGCCATGGGGTCCCAGCGCTTACAAGCTTATTTCTGAGTTACAAAAGCGCTTAGTTGATGCAACTTGTGACCTGCTTGTGGGCTGGCAGTTTTCTCTCTCAAAGAATCAGCATCGCTATTCAGCGAGGCAACGCTGCCAGCCTTTTGGGCACTATGCCACGGGGGCCTTATTTAGATTTAATTTAGTTTTAAGTTGTAGTTTATTTAGTTTAAGCTTAGATTTAATGTCATTATCTTTCGATATTCCTATGACTGATCTCCGACTGCGATCTTATTACTTATCAGTGATTTGTTACTTAGTACATACAAAACTCTTTGGTCAATAAAATAAAGTTTAAAAGTGGTAGAAGCCTGGAATAGTAAATTAAACAGGTTAGTTATTAAAAACGATGTGACGTTGACAAGACTACTAAAAGTTTTATTAAAAGATTCGGCTTGTCTAAATTTCAAAAACATGAAATTTAAGAAAAAAAAAACATTTTTACTGGCAGGCAAGCAATGAACAAAAAAAACCGGACAAGTGCGAGTCGGACTCGCGCACGAGGGTTCCGTAGAAAGCAAATCGGTTTGGCGCTATAATTTGTCTCTTAGAAGTTCTCCTTTTATTATTCATTATCTCTTCATTGACATTATTATTTGCTATCGTGTCTTCTGTTTCAATTTCATCTAGTGTATCTTCCCATTTTTCTTCAACATTTTTAATTTCTTCTTCATTGTTGTCAAAAGCAATAAGTTTTAACATCTTCCTCAATTATATCTACGTGTCTTGCAACGACTACTCTATTATTCATAACAGTCTATATCCAACATCTGTATATCCTAGTAAAATGCCCATTTCTGCTTTTTTGTCCCATTTTGATTTTCGTCTTTCTTCAAGTACTCTTACATAAACTTTACTACCGAACAATCTCAAGTATTTTGCAGTTGGTTTCTCATCAAATAATATTTCAAATGGCGTCTTCCTTTCAGGGGTACTCGTAATCAGCTGTTTTAATAGCTTCTGGCCAATAACGTCCGTCAACCTTTGCTTCAGCTAAGAGGCATCGTGTCATATCCATTATCGATCTGTTATATTTTTCTGCTGTACCATTTAATTCATGAATGTATGCCGCGCAAGGCTTGATCATTATTCCTTTTCCTCTTGCAAAATTAAATATTCTGTTATTTACGTACTCCTTTCCGTTATCGTATCTTAGTTCTTTGACCACTTTTCCTGTCATATTTTGCATTTTATTGACACATTCTTCGAAGCATTCATAAACTCGTTCCTTTGATAGAATGCAATAAAATCTCACTATCTTGCTTTAACCATCTATAAATGTCAGAAAAAAAAAATCTCCTTGGTATCCTGTAGTTCTATGTGGTCCGTTAACATCTGTGTATACAATCTCTAATATGTATTCTGCCTTCCTCCTATTGTTGTTGAATGGCAAATTGTGCATCTTATTTTCGACGCAGATGGCACACTTCATATAGTCTGTTTCTATTTGTTTAGGTAATCCTTCTAATACTTGGTTTTTACACATCATGTCAACGTGCTTGAAGTTTATATGACTAAATGTTCGGTGAAGCTTTTCTTTCAGTGTCATATTACTACTTGCTGCATTTACGCCTATTTCCTTACAGACAAAACTGGTTACTTTGTAAAGTCTTTCATCTTTCTTTGCAATTCCTATCAATTCTCTAATCATGATATTTGACGAAGATATATATATCTTCGTCAAATATCCTGTCGAAACTATTGTGTGATTGTCTGTTATCTTCGAATAGCTTAAAAAGTTAGCTTTCATCTTTTTTACATAAAATACGTTGTCTATAACCACTTTATTTCTGCTCTTATAAACAGGAAAATAAGTTGTAATACTTCCAACCTTTGTCGCTTTCAATACTCTTCCATCTCCAACCTTTACTTTTATTGGTTCTTTTAATGTTACGCATTTATCGGAATATTCGTCGATATTTATTATGTGGTCAGTACATCCACTGTCTAAAAGCCAATTTATATGTCCTTTCGTAATGGAGCATCTTCATTTATCGTCGAATTGTTCACAATACACGTGTGAAAGCTCTTTTTATAATATTCCGTGTCATACTTAGTAATTTCCTCTGCCTCTGTTTGATCCTAAATTATAGTGATCACGTCCACAACCACGAGTTCGAGCATAATGTCCGCGTGTGCAACCGCGGTTTCCGTACCAACAATCTCTTTGTACATGCCCAACTTTTCCGCAAGTAAAACATGTTAGTTTATTCTCCGCTTGCACTTTGAATGCGTTCGAGGTATCGGGTATTTCTTCATCTAGACTTTGTATCTTATTCATTCTTATTTTACTTTTTAAATATTCTACGGTTCTATCTTTTTCTGGCAACACATCTATCAAATCGCTGATATAATTGTAATTACCGGGCAACGCTTTTAACATAATAGTTTAATTTTTCACTTTCCGATATCATGGCGCCGCCTTTTTTAAATCGTTGACACATCGTTGGAATTCATTAAAGAAATTATTTATATCTGAATATTTGTGTAACTTTACATTTTCTAAATTGTTTCTGCATACAATCTGTAACGCTGTGGATTGCTTTAAATACATTTCATCATCATCATCATCATCAGCCTATTTACGTCCCACAGCTGGGCACAGGCCTCCTCTCAGAATGAGAGGGCTTGGGCTATAGTTCCCACGCGGGCCCAGTGCGGATTGGGAACTTCACACACACCATTGAATTGCTTCGCAGGAGTGCGCAGGTTCCCTCACGATGTTTTCCTTCACCGAAAAGCTCATGATAAATTACAAATGTAATTTCGCACATAAATTACGAAAAACTCAGAGGTGCGAGCCGGGGTTAGAACCCTCGACCCTCTGCTTCAGAGGCGACAGGTCAAACCACTAGGCTATCACGGCTAATACATTATATTTAAATACATTTCGTCGAACTTTAATATAATTTTGTATGCTGACTCTAACTAGCTCGCTAATATACCTACGTATTCCAACTGTTGGTTGGTAATCGTGCTATATATGTAATTCGTCGCTTGAATATCCATCTCATCCCACTGAGTAGCATCATCATTTTCAGTTTTTAACCTAATAGCTACTTCCTTGCATTTCTTAAATTGGAGAAATTTCAATACTCGAATTTTGTGAATTTTGTGTTGGCATAATCGGTTCCGTCAAAAATTGGTATTACGATATTGTTACAAATTTTTACGACTTACTTGTTTTTCACTTCATGTTCAAATAACGATCTGCTACCATGTTTAGAATAGCGAAGAAAACGAAAGATTATAGTTTAAATATTATATTTTCATCATAACATGAACTGGACTATACACATCGACGGACAGACGACAGATAGAGCAAATATCATGGCGTACCATTAGAATTTCGATCAGTGGTATGAAGAGGAAATGAAAATTCCTTATTGTACCACTGGTGGCACAAGTTGGTGGTACTACGAGGACAAAGGAGCTTTGGTATGAGCGATTGCAAAACCTGTCACTACTCATATACAGAAAGATGGATTGCCAGATCTGGACAAAGAGGTGGTTAGTGTTGAAATAGGTTTTAATATGAACATTCAAATTGTTAAAAGAAAGTTATTTTTTTTTATTCTGTTTTATGTCGATGTCAAGCGACATGTAATTCGTCTTTTGTGTTTACAATAAACCCAGTCGAGCTTTGAACTGCTTCTCAATTTTATTTGTCCTCACGTAACACATTAACCTCCAACAGTCAGAACCTAAGTACTCCATTTCCGTATAGAGAAGCTGTGGGAGCACTGGCATACTTGACCGTTGGAACTAGACCTGATTTGGGATACGCTACAAGCGTTGTATCCCGGACTCTCCTTTAAACGGCGGAGACCGAAACTCAGGACGGTCGACGTCGGGTATTTTATGCTATACTCTGGAGGAGCAATACCTAAGGCGAGTCGACGACAATCATAGCTATATCCAGTACGGAAGCCGAATTAGTAGCTGCCAGTGAAGCAACTAGAGAGATTGTCTGTATCAAAAGACTATAGCGAAATATCTGAGTTAAAGGAGATACCCTAACAAAAGGTATCGACCTTTTGTTAGGGTATCTCCTTCAACTCAGATATTTCGCTATGATGCAGCCATAAAGATATCACATAATAACCCAAAACTCCACAGAAGAACCAAGCAGATATTTAGTAGATTAGGTGATTTGAGGTGAATTAAGTATACTAAATTGTAAATTTGAATAACTTGGCTAAATGAATTATCAACTTCCAAGTTATTTGATATGCCTTCTTTTCACACGGGTACCAGGCCACTTAAAAAAGTACATATAATAAAGTACATATAATAAAGAAGAGTTGAGTGCTCATAATTGATAAATATCATTTATTGTCTTTGGACCTTGATAGACCTTGAAGTAGTAATGGATGAACAGAAATTCATAAAAAGACGGCGAGATGCAGTTCTATTAAACAGTGGCCCACAGTATTACAAGAAAAAAAAATGCTAGTGGTGCAAAGTGGTGGCGATGCTGTAACAGCAACTGTAAAAGGTTATATTACAATACAGGTGAATTCCGTGCGAGAAGCATTATTATTTTGATAATTATCACCAGAAAAACTGTTTTATTTAGTGATCTCTATAGATTCCCCTCATGCGACGTTTTCTTTATTACTGTTAGAATAATGATATCATCGAAAACGTTACGCACGAAAGCGAATGCATGGCGGATCCAGCTAAGAACGTAGGAGCTCAGCAGTTGTAACTTTGTAAAAACAAAATCTGCATCACAGACGAACCAATCCCAAAGTTGTATGATGTAGCCCAAGAAACTTAAAAAGATAATGGATATGATCTCGTATGCGACGTGCCACCTCTAGACGACATTAAACCTGGATTATACAGAATGCGAACGAATGTCTCGGAGTCCAGAAGCAACCATATTTTAAAGATGTTGCAGAAATTGTGATTCCAAATAATTTGATGATTTTTTGCTAGCTATTACAATAATAACGATTAACTAATAATACAATATTTAGTTCAAAAAAGGGATGGCTCTAATGGAGGTTTTACAACATTACTTTGGAGACGGAACTTTTAAAGTATGTGTATTACCACCATTTACGTAAATTTACACTACTCACGGAGATTGTGACAGTGGCTTTAATATTACTAATATATCGCCACTCGTTTATGCACTGATGACAAGGAAGAGCTTCTTATCGGATTTTGTTCGAATTGATTAAGTCAAGAAAACCGCAGTGGAACCCAAAGAAATATATGTGTGATTTTGAAAGAAGTGCTATCAAAGGCATTGCAGCTGTTTTTCCGACAATAATTGTAAAAGGCTGTTATTACCTTTTCCAGGAGAGCCTTAAGAGAAAAGCGAAGGCGTTTCAAATGTCTAAGGACAAAAATAACCGCTGCTGTATATTTTTATGACGTAGCTTTAGCTTGGCACTTTTTCCGAAAGATGAAGAGAAATATTCCGAAACCCTTGATGTCTGGAAATACATTGAAAGTCGATTTGCAACATTCGGAAACTCGCAATCTTTTTTGAATTACTTCAAAAAATACTGGTTGAAGTCAAACCTGGTCAAATAATGGTGCGTCTTTGGTGAGAGGCACCGTACCAATAATTACACGAAGCTCAACAAAAGCATCAAACGAAACAATCAAAATATTCTAGACGTAATAACAGCTATTAAAAAAACTGCAATTTAAAACGGCAACCAAATCAACGCAAATGAACAGTCAAATTAACGACGAAATAATCCAGGACGCTCAAATCGAATTGGTACATGGTAACATTTCTGTGGGTTATTTCTTAGACAAGATGACTTCATAATAAATTTAGGTAATAGATTATTTCGTATTGCCTCTTCGCCTCTTTCGTTTAATTCTTATTTCGTCACATTACCACCACGAAGGAGACTTGTTAACGTAGTCCCGTTCAGTTGGTATCGTCTTGGGTCGTCCCATTTGTTTTTTGTCAAGTTGAGTTACTAATTCGTCTCATTCTGCTTTCGTCATCCATTCTTCATTCATATTAATTTGTTGTTTGTCTTGTTCTTATTCAGATTCAATCGTTATTCGTCACTTCTTCTTTTGACATGTTCGGTGTTAATCTCTTTATTTTTTAGTCTCATTCGTTACTCGTTACTTTATTTTCGACACGTTCGTTGTTGGTCCCATTAGCAATAAGTTACTTTCGTTTTTAGGTCCATTCATAATTCGTCTTGTTCGGTTTTCGTCTCAATGCCCACTTTAGTTATACAACCTCCGGTATTACGTTACTGGCCACTCAACGACAATAATGCTTGTGGGTAGGCAAATAAGAAAATGACTAACTTAGAATAAGACACCGAACACACACCGAACATGCCCAAAAAAGATGAAGACTAATTAAAATAATACCGGAATGACCCGTAATAAGAAAAAGACAAACAACAACATGACCAAAGACGACAAAGACTACCAGCAAAAGTGACGAATGAAGAATGGATGACGAAAGCAGAATGAGACTTATTAAGAACTTGATCAAAACCGGGCAAGAGTGTGTCGGACACGCCCAGGACAGGGTTCCTAAGCCATTACGAAAAAGCCCTGGCATACCTAATTTAAAGGTATTTTCATCTCACCTATTCAAAACCAGTGTTAGCAGAGCCCTACTCCAAAGCAAACTGTACGCAGTGTAGGGTCAATTTATATCGGTTACTAACATAGACACATAACTAACTATTGCTCCCAAACCTGTAAAGCCTGCTTATGTCTGATAGTTTTGCTTTTAAATTCACTATATGCACTACTGCTCTGTTTTTTTTTTCACATTTCCAAATACAACAGTTTCTTTGGTAGAGGGGGGGGTGGAACACTGGACTCCAACAAAAATGAGCACACCAAAGCTAAATATTTCGCAAACGAATAACTTTATCGAAAAATGGTCTTCGAGCACCCGTAGTATTTTTGAAATATCTATTCAAAGATACCCCACATTACGGGGTGGCCAAGAAATAAAAATATCATCCCCACTTTACGTGTAGGGGAGGTACCCCAAAAAAACATTTTTCAAGATTTTATCCCAGCACTTTTTCGGCCTAGTTAATATGTATATCTATGCAAAATTACAGCTTTCTAGTAGCAGTAGTCTCTGAGCTATGCCGCGGACAGACAGACACGACAGACGGACATGGCGAAACTATAAGGGTTCCTTTTTGCCATTTTGGCTTCGGAACCCTAAAAACGAATGGGACGACCCAAGACGATGATACTATTCAGTTCTATTGAAATAAACTCAAACCTTCTGTATAATAGGTATATAGAATAAAGAGCTCTTTAAAATCGGTCGGTATTATTAATAATAACACTTATTTTCAAACTATGATATAAGTACATAATATTCGTTAATAATAGCATGAATTAACATAGAGCAAATTATACAGTTAGTTCGACTAGCTCTAACACGCTTTTAAACAATTTAATAATATCTGCTGTGTGGAATCAACGACAGCACCCCAATCTTCAGCATCCACATGGTGTCTGAACCCTGGCGTCAGATGGTATATAAAAGTTGTATTTGGTCAGCATCATTGCTTTGTGCAATTGAGGTATTGAGATGAGAGATACCATGGAGCACATGAACACACATTTATTAAGATCCCCTTCAGTGCTTTTTAACGGCCGGTTTGAAGAAGTAGAACTTACAATGACATTTTCCATTAAGTAAGTATATATTTTTATTCGTTTACTAGTGTTATCGTAGAAAACCAACGATGACATATACAGAAGTTATTATGTCATTATCAGAAGTATTTTTAACAAGAATGTAATTTCTAAATGGCCGTCTTCGAAAAAAGGTTACCTAACCTTGAGAAGTTTATAGAACAAAGGAGTGTCTATTCGATCGAAAATTCACGCGATCATAAAAACGCCGGTACGACAATATAAACTCTAATACATAAAAAAACACAGACCGAACCTTTATTAAGGACTAGGACTAGGACAACTGGAAGTACCCTTTAGGAAATAGCCTTTTTAAAGACTGTATCTTTTGATTGCGTTGACTTAGAAGGTTTATGTTTTCACAACTTCAAGGGACCGCAGGTTTGAGTATTTGATATTGATTTCAGCATACTACATACCTCTACGCGTTCCAGAGACAAAGGGTCTTGACAGATAGACAGACAGACAGACACACAGACGGACAACAAAGTGATCCTATAAGGGTTCCGTTTTTTTTCTTTTGAGGTACGGAACCCTATAAAGAGGTATATATTGAAAATAATCGATTTATTGATTATTTTTGTTTTAATTTTTATGAAACATTCATAGAATGAAATTCAACATACAATGACAATGCAAAGAAAAATTCGTTAAGCAGCTGGACTTGAACCAGCAACCTCGGTAATCCGTACCACGCTCCACCAATTAAGCTATACTTAACGTTGGTGGTATGGCGCTGAGGAGAGATCTTCCAAATAAAATATGACACAAGGCATTGAAAAATTCGTTAGGTACACCAACGTTAAGTATAGTTTTCTTTGCATTGTCATTGTATGTTGAATTTCATTCTATGAATGTTTCATAAAAATTAAAACAAAAATAATCAATAAATCGATTATTTTCATTGATTCAGAAAATAGCTCCATCTCTTGCCACTAATGCGTAACTGTAGAAGTTCCGTAGTGGGTGAGCTGCTTGATTAAGCTACTCATAGATGGCGCTGAGGAGAGATCTTCCAAATAAAATATGACACAAGGCATTGAAAAATTCGTTAGGTACACCAACGTTAAGTATAGCTTAATTGGTGGAGCGTGGTACGGATTACCGAGGTTGCTGGTTCAAGTCCAGCTGCTTAACGAATTTTTCTTTGCATTGTCATTGTATGTTGAGGTATATATTGTCTCTACCTTAGTACCAGATGTCACCGTGGTAGCACCTCTAATTCCTCCTCATCACCTTGCTCGCCAGACACCCTCGGTCGCTTTTCGGTGCTCCCAGAAGTAACAGACTCAAGGTCCAAATCAAGTCTTGACTGCGGCGCCTCCACTTCGATTATACTACACACGCTTAACGGATGGCGATAACGAGGAAACTTCGCTCGCATATCCTCAAATTAAATATTGCTAAAATAATTAAAATTTTGCCGTAACTTAAAATTGATGATTGTGTGTGTCAGACACACCAAAAAAGTATTCTATGGGATACATATTATTAAAAAAAACAGCTGCAAAAATGTTGATTTTGATTTTCAATCCATTTTTCCAATTTTGTGATGTGCTGAATTTTAGCGCCATTCATACGTTTTGTTGTACAGTCGAGGAAATTAATTCCTGGCCCAACATGGAACCTTTTCACAGTAAACGTTATAGAGACATCGCATTGCTTGACAAGGAGAGTCGTATGACGTCTACTATGAAAATGTTCTATGGTGGGTCAGGAATTAATTTCCTCGACTGTACCTACTGAATTTCGTGGGGAAAATGTATGACAGAATCTAACTGGCCTTTCAGTTCATGCCAGATATTCTTTAACGTAGAAATGATTCACCATATCATTGTGCTGTCTCTTTCTTGTAACTAAAGAATTGTAAACATAAATCATAGCCATCTTCACAATTTTTTTCTCCATATAGTCTGTTAAGCTGCACACACCTCTTGTGAACTTGTCAGACGCATGACCATGATTTAAAATTTCATCTGTTATATTGGTTGTCACGAGAACCAAGGCACCACTGTCGCATTGTAGGTATTCGTAAATTCTTGCAAATATTTTTCATAGTTACCTAGCTTTAATTGCTTCTGATGATTCTGATGGCCTACATCGCCTGCCTTCGATGACATCTAAGGCTCCTGGGATGGCCTTAATAACAACCGTAATCCGATATTTCCATGGTGTTTCAATGATTTGAAATTCTCGGAGATCCTATTTGCATCCTAGACTAGACGCTTCAACAATCGCCTTATCCATAGCGATATAGACGGCATGCCACTACTGCCAACTTCTTGTGTCCCTTTTGAATTCTGGGAACTCCCTTGACCATTTTCGTGATGTGACATTTCGGTGAATTTTTATTTCACTTACGTACAGGAACCCATAACCTGTTTTGTCGTAGTAGCCACTAGCGGCACTAGGTATAATTTATATCGCGAAATAAGGCACTGATATTAAATTAGTAGTTATAATTTTCTCTCTCTCTGTAAAAAACTCTTTTCACTCTGACAATTATCCATTGCTTTGCACCATTGTTCAGAATTCTTAGCTGTCATAGCTTCTTTGAACGGGCTTGGCTCTGTAAAGGGATCGTCGCTAATTAACGTTGAAACAAACAAACAAACCTTATATCTAGCTGATGGCTTAAGGTTTGAGCGTTCTCTTACCGTCATCCTGCCTTCTCCTCGATCTCAGATGCAGACAGTGGTAAATCAGTTCGACCTTTTTCGGTCTCTGGTTCATTTGCATCAACGATTTTATCATCTGCTTCTATCGTATCGTTGACCTCTTGCTCAAATAATGGCTTCTCAAAAGGTTGTTCTGCTTCAGAAATATTCAGAATATGTGTTTGCCCCAAGCATTTGTGCTTCAACCGCAGTTTCATTCTGTGTAAACAGTGGTTCAGCTGTTTGTTCATGTAGTTGTATCTCCATCGATACTTGTCAATGATTGTTGACGACCGAATAGCCTAGTGGTTAGAGACCCTGACTACGAAGCTTGAGGTCCCGGGTTCGAATCCCGGTCGGGTCAAATGTTTGTATGATGAATACGAATATTTGTTCTCGGGTCTTGAATGTTTAATATGTACATAAGTATGTATTTATCTATATAAGTATGTTTAGACTTCCTGCCAAGCACAAAACTACGTGGATGCATCCAAGATCTAAGCACTGGCATTTGATTGACTACGCTATTGTCAGGCAACAAGATATTTCTCAGGTCCAAATCACTCGCGCGCATTGCTGGACTGATCACAGGCTTGTGGTTACCAAACTGCATCTTCGTCTCCGCCGTCCTCATAGGTCTGAAAAGACAAAGCCTGCGTGCCTTAACGTGGATAGGCTTCAAAATCTTGAGACAAGGGAGAGTTATGCTGAAGCCTTAGCATGTAAGCTCGTGTCGTCAGGTAGGGCCTCTGGCGGTGTTGATGACGCATGGGGATACTTATCTACTCATATCCTAGACACCGCAGCAGCTACGTTGGGTCTAAAAGTTCATAACAACGAGGACTGGTTTGATGAGAATGATGAGATCCTTACGGAAGAAACGGCAGAAAGCAATTCGGCAATAACGTAAAGGAGATTCAGCAAAGTAACTTCTAACTTCGCAAGCTGTCACGTGAGGTTAAAGACAAGTGGTGGCTGGAAAAGGCCCGTCACATGCAGTGGCTCGCTGATACAAACCAACTCGGAGAGTTTTACGGCGAGGTCCGAAAGCTGATTGGTACGACCACCGTTGCAAAAGTGCCATTAAAGTCAAATGACGGCTTGGCGCTTCTGAAAAGCAAGGAGGATGTGTTAAAACGCTGGGCCGAACACTTTAATACGCTGCTCAATGTAGATCGATCAGCAGATCTACATTACATCAGTTCACTACCTCAGCTCCCAATAGCCGTTGAGCTGGATGAGCCTTTGCTGTGGACGGAGGTTGTTTCAGCCATTAAACAACAGCAGAACAAGCGCGCGATCGGCAGTGACTTTATACCGGGGGAGCTGCTCAAATACGGCGGTGAGGCATTGCAGTCAGCGGTATGGGAACTTTTTACTCGTATGTGGGAGGAGGAAAAAGTTCCAGGTAGTTTTAAAGTGGCTTGCATTCGGGCCCTATACAAGAACAAGGGCGACCGATCGGACTGCAACTCTTACCGCGGTATTTCTCTTTTGTCAGTCCCTGGAAAAGTCTTTGCCAAAGTTTTGTTAAACCGCCTTACAACACTTTCGGAGAGGATATTGCCGGAAACTCAATTTGGCTTCCGACCAGACAGAGGTACCTGTGAAGCGATCTTTTCGGTACGTCAACTGCAAGAAAAGAGCAGAGAGCAAGATCGGCCACTGTATCTGTGCTTCGTTGATCTTGAAAAGGCGTTTGACAGCGTGCCTCGAGAAGCCCTCTGGACTGTGCTAGAAAAACTTGGGTGTACGAAGAGATTTGTGAGACTTTTGCGGCTCCTGCATGACGACATGGAATGCTGTGTCGCTGTAGAAGGTGAACAATCAAGTTTCTTTCCCGTTTCCTGTGGGGTGAAGCAGCGGTGCGTTCTGGCACATACGCTGTTCGCCTTATATTTTGCAGTTGTTGTTCGTGATGTCTTGCAGGTTTCTGCCAGTGGTGTCCAAATCCGCTTTCGCACTGACGGCAGTATTTTCAAACCTTGCCAGATTTAAGTCTCGCACGAAAGTCTCTCATGCAATGATAATTGAGATCATGTATGCGGACGATTTGTGCTTTGTTGCGGATTCCCCAAACAACTTGCAACGGCTAGTGCCTGACTTCCACGAGAGTTGTTGTAAGTTTGGCCTTAAGAGAACTGTCAAAAAGACTGAAGTGATGTTTTTGGACAGCCACAGTCCCGAAACACTGGCCATTAAACTCAATGCAGATGTGCTGAAACAAGTCGATAAGTTCCGTTACTTGGGGAGCACTGTATCTGCTAAGTGTGACCTTGACGCCGAAATTAACAGTAGAAATGCTGCTGCGGCTGCAGCTTTCGGAAAGCTGAAAGCCAAGGTCTTCCGCTCGCATGACTTAAAGCTGGCTACTAAAGTCTCAGTTTACATGGCAGTCGTGCTGCCCAATATCTTGTACTCCGCAGAAACATGGACTGTGACCGGCGTCACATTCGCTCACTGGACCGATTCCACCTGAAATGTCTGCGCAAAATCCTTGGGATCCATTGGTCCGATCGTGTGAGAAACACTGAAGTGCTGCGACGAGCCAATGTGGGTGGCAATGAGTCATATCTCATGCGGCGTCAGCTTCGGTGGTCTGGACACGTCTTACGGATGGTGGAGGAAAGAGTGACTAATCGCATCTTCTACTCAGAACTTAAGGAGGGCAAGCGTAAGCATGGCGGACAACGCCTTAGGTTCAAAGATGTGCTGAAGCGTCACATGAAAAAATGTGACATACAGCCGTCGCTATGGGAGAAGCTCGCTACAAATCGTAGTGAGTGGAGGTCGCTGGTGGGAGGCAAAATCGAGAGGTTTGAGGCCCAGCGACGACTTGAGCTCGACCATAAACGCGACGAGCTGAAAGCCCGACCACCAGCGGCTATCAACTATCAGCAATGGTGTCCTCACGTGCTCGCTGTGCGCACGGACCTTCTTGAGGAAGATTGGCTATTTTCAAATATGATATTAACACTAAAATTAAAAATTCAATTTTAAATTACACCAACAAAATCATAAGATAAAATACAGAAAAAAAAGACTAACAACAAACGCTGTATCGCTGTAGACCGATCTGCTGAACCAAATACGACCACGAGCGGGGGTTGGAGCCAACTGTTCAACTTCCACACAAAAAAGGATTTGGCGTCCACCTCCCAGGGGGTTGCCGTCGACCGCAAACACAGACACAGCGCCCTCCCAAAGAACCAACGTCAGCCTATCAGGCCTCTTACCGTCATTACGGCTTAACCCCGGAGGCTTTCAAATGCACGGCACACTAACAGCCACCATTATTCTGTGGATAAAGCCATTGAACAAGTGGTGCCTCGAGAACCACCCAGCACACCCAGCAGTCCTTGGTAGCGATCCTCTTTTACGATTATCCCATATAGGCAACGGTGCAGAGATAGGCAACACTTACCATCCAAATACCCAATCTTAGCGCAACTGCTACGTGGTGATGGAGAGACTGGAGAGAGTCGATGTCAAGATTTGTGCCAAGCTGGTGGGATCGTAGAGTCTCGCACCTGGCACAACCCACTGATCAGTCGCATCACAAACACGTTTCCCAAATCGTGAGAACCCCCTATAAAATTGGCAAAGAAACCCCGTTGCTACTAAAAGATCCGCCACACCATACGCCACCAACGCCAGCCAAAAACGCAACCAGGCCGACATTGCGAATACGCCGCACACCTAGACCGCCATACCGAACCGGGAGAACTCCTTCTGGAAAAAAATGGTGCACCAAGCAAGTTCAATTCGGACTTATCCAAGAGCTTTAGGTATCCCCGAAACCAAAGACCGAAAGCCCTCCAAAGGTTCCCTGCTTAGTGCCCCACAAGTTCACATTTCCCCGATTTAATCTCGGACCGTATCTCTTCTGAAGCAGACACAAACTTCTATTCGGCCAAAACAAAGTACCTAATATCCGGCCCACCGCCTATTGAGCCATCATCCAGATGCTACACATTCAATGGTGAGTACGAATCTGTGAAGGTCTTGTGCATCGCGACGAGGCAAAACACCAGAGGTCCCAATACTGATCATACACCTGCGAATATACCCTTTCTACAGGGATATCGCGAAGGGAGTTTATCTAACAGGTACCTCTTTCAAGACGACATCCCTTTCAACACAGTTGAATGCATTTTTCATGTCAACCTTAACAACAATGACACCAGTAGCCCCGCCAGCCAAAGCGAAAGACCGCGTGGCAATGTATAGCCGCTGCACACGCACTAGTCACGTGATACCTCGTGCCATACACTGCAGACGTATTACGCACTGCTCGACAGAACAATTTTGCCGTTTAGAAATAGAAAATACGGAAAGAGGGATAAAATTATAACTGTGGTATTGAAATTTGGCGAATAATTAATAAAGAAGTTGGTACTACTTTAAAATTAATAAAATATTCGCCACGCCGATTTTACGCCGATCAAGTCCATCGGCGGCGGTGGCCTGGAAAAATCGTCGGCGGCGGCGGCGCGGCGGCGCGGGGCACATGTCTAGTAGGGACTATTGTAAATCGATGGAACCTAAAGTGTAATGGACTATGGGGAGGAAACTCATGGGCTAACTACTGGCCTATTGATTGAGACCACCGGACGCCTACCTAATTAAAATGTCTCAATGATATTGGTAGACGGTGACGCGCCTTCCGCTAGACGGGCCCCCGTACGAGGGCTGTTTGATAAGTACCTGTTTAAAAACAAAAAAAATTTTTTTTTGTATATATGCATTTATTTTTCTACGTAGTCACCTTTTAACTCTATACATTTGTTCCACCTATACTCAAGCTTCAATAAACCACCCAAAAAGTATGATTTTGGAAAGTCATTAAAATAGGCCTCTGTGGCGGCAATGACTTCGTCATTTGATCCAAATCGCTTTCCACCGAGCCATTTTTTTAGGTTGGGAAACAAAAAGAAATCGCATGGGGCCAAATCTGGAGAATACGGAGGGTGAGACAATAGTTCGTAGCCTAACTGTGCCAATTTAGCCGTCACAACTCTGGACGAATGAGCCGGGGCGTTGTCGTGATGAAACAGTACTTTTTTCTTTTTTAAATGGGGTCGTTTGTCCTTCAACACGGCGTCAAATTCATCCAATAAATTGGCATAGTACTGCCCTGTTATTGTTGTTACGAAAACTGTATGTGTAATATCCAAAAAAATCTCCTCACAAAAACCACTTTTTTCTTCAAAAATATGTTTTTTTATCATAACTTGCACCGCAAAATTGCTCAGTCACTTTTTTTCAGTGCAATACGAATTTATTTCCGTTTTATACATACTACATAAAAATCCAAAATATTTACCATTAAACTATATTTTTAACAAAAAATACCTTTTCAATTGCTGTGGAAAATTGCTCCGTCCGTTTCGTTTACTGATACAACTATATTAATTTATTTTCTTTTAACTACAAAAATATCCAAAAAAATATCAAGCGCATTAAAAACTAATAAATTTGCAGAAGTATTAAAATCGTGTTCAACGGAGAATGATTGTTATTTTGGATATTTTGGTTTTAAGTGGTAATGAGACCATTTGGTATTATTAAAGAAAAACATCGGACTGAGAAATTTTCCATGCTGAGTTTTTGGTATTTTTAAATTGAAGTGAGATAGCTTGATTTCGGTAAGCATTTTTTTTGGATTTTCTTACCGGTTACGCCAAATGTCATTGTAAAGATCTAAAACAAGAAAAATTTGACTGAGAAATTTTGCCACCGAAGTTACGGACAAAAAACTTATTATCTTTAAAAAGTGACAGTTTTTTTTTTGGTAAAATTTTTGGATTTGATTCATTTTGTAAAATAATTTTGAACTGAGGAATTACTCAGTCCAATATATCAAGCTATAGATATATACTTTTAGGTATAAATACCTATCTTCGGCATGTTTTTTTTTGGATATTTTTATTTTAGTTTTATCTCACGTTATATTACATCCCAGCAAAGTTTCATCGACTGAGGATTTTATGCGGGGGTCTTCATACAACGAACCGCCAGATTACTCGGCCTACTGTTAGCTACTCCCAAGTACCAGCCGGCCGCTGCTCGTCGTAGCTCGTAGTAAAGTACCCTATCGCTTTACGGAAGGCATGAGCAGCTGACAGGACGTGACTAGGATAGACTGATGACTGATGATATTTACTGAAAATTAACGAAACACAACAGACATGGCTGTATGGACTTAGATTCCCTTACCTATTCCTTATGGGATGAATTTTATTTTAAAAAACCTATCAATGTCAATGTCATAATCAAAATACAAGGCAACGTCGTCACGTCTGCTACGATTTCTTATTCTAGAAAATAATCTCAGGAGTGTTCACTTTATTCTACACTGTGCTTCTACACCATGGCATCCGTACCGTTAATGTACGCCCAAGAAGATTGTGAGCTCGGAGGAAAAGAATCCATGGAAGTAAGGATTTCATTTCTCGTTATTACAACATCGTCATTTTCATTAAGAACGCTATATTTTAGGTAACCTAGGCGTGATATCTTCACGATTTATGTGTGGCCTTGCTTTGAAGTTACTTTGTTTTGTTTATGGCGTATTTGTAATAAACTAATAGCTATTAGAGATTATTGTTTCTCAGGTCTAGAAAACATACATAAACTTATCACAAACGGAGAGATTACTTTCATTTATTTTATTTATTGTTAGTCATTAAAGCAAACCGAATGGATGGCACGTCAGCATGCGAGTCGTAATGTCACCGCGTCTAGCTGTTGCTAACATTGCAGGATAGACTAAGGATGCAACCTCTTAATCCAAGCTAACATAAAGACAAGGAAAACAAATTGTAAATCTAAATGAATGCTTATTCACTAAAATAAATTTATTTTTAGGAAGATTTTGCATACCGTAACAATGTTATGAATGCAGACAAGGAAATTCGCCTGGGCTTTATCCGCAAGGTGTATGGGCTGCTGGCCATCCAGCTGCTGGCCACATTGGCAATCACCACAGTGTTTATGCAGGTGTCTCCTATTAAGGCCTTCATCCATCAAAAGTAAGAACTACCTATTTGATCTTTGTCAACCAATTTTGTAGATAATTTCTTTAAAAAGTATTATTATTAAAAGGTCGCGCGGTGATTTAAGATCGCTGGGCGAAACTGGTGGAGGCAATTGACGCATGTGTACTACCGCACAAAAAATTGCTAATTAAGCCATTTCTTGAGAGTATTTTTTTTCTTATTTCATATTTTTTGTACATATATGTAATAACAATCGTATTTGCTTGTGACTTATTTTGCTAATATATTCAGAATTTTGGTAGTATTTTTACCTGCTTTAAATTACCCACAATTTCATTTGTTTCCTTTTTACACAACTGCCCGAAGCAAAAGAGTGTATTGTTAACATATAGTGGTTTATGCAACTAAAATGTTTTTATGAAACAAGGCGAAGCTGAATAGGATCACACAAGTGTTTTAAGGCCTAATTTTGTAGAGTTGTATACATTACTTTAAGCATATTATAACATAACTCTAATATGGTTTCAGAAGCCGAAGGCATAATAAACCGGTCACGAATTTGACTTTTTTTTTAATCATAAGTCATAATGATGGTCATTACTTACGTCTTTTGAACGCCTAATAGAGGACTTATGATATGTGTGTAAATAAACAATTTTTCTGCCTTTATTTTTGGGCATCTGTACACAACATTGCCCAAGAGACACGAAACGCGTGAACAATGCGCGGAAGGTGAACAGCTACTTGATCTACCATTAACATGTCGGCGGTCGGCGCCAGCGCGTACCCTCACTCGTCTGCCCCTCCAAATAGACCTAAGAAATGACTACTGCGCTGCGCATGCCCCTTTTACTTTTATATCCGATTGATCTTAAACCATGATCTCAGTAGGAGTATCTTTTTGTATTTTTTCTCCCAATTTTTTATTTTTACGGTTTTCCCGTGAATATCAATTATATTTTTTTTTTTTTTTTATAAACTCACTGAAACATGAATACACAGAAAAAAACCAGAAAAATGCCAACCCCGGGAATCGAACCCGGATCCTCGACACTCCGGGTCGTGTGCTTTTCCCCTACACCACGATTGGACATAGAGGAAAGGCCGAATTTTTTCCATGTATTCAAATCTTAGCTTGTTTTTATCACTTTTTGCAGTGAATAGCATAGATGGCGCTAGTCACTGCAAAAAGTGATAAAGACAAGCTAAGATTTGAATACATGGAAAAAATTCTGGACATAGAGGAAAGGCCGAATTTTTTCCATGTATTCAAATCTTAGCTTGTTTTTATCACTTTTTGCAGTGAATAGCATAGATGGCGCTAGTCACTGCAAAAAGTGATAAAGACAAGCTAAGATTTGAATACATGGAAAAAATTCGGCCTTTCCTCTATGTCCAATCGTGGTGTAGGGGAAAAGCACACGACCCGGAGTGTCGAGGATCCGGGTTCGATTCCCGGGGTTGGCATTTTTCTGGTTTTTTTCTGTGTATTCATGTTTCAGTGAGTTTATAAAAAAAAAAAAAAAAAATATAATTGATCTTAAACCGCCGTGCGACCTGACACCTGACTACGAAGTGCAAAATTAGAACTTCGTATAGTGCCGTCCCTCTCAAGCTAATCTTATTTAACACGAGAGTGAGCGGGATGACACGATACCAACTTCGATTTTCGAATTTCGTAGTTTAGGGGCTGTACTCTTGTTGACAGCTATTTTATAAATGTAAACATATAAAACAGATATGTTACTGATCTATCAACGCACAGCCTAAACCACCAAAGCTAATATACCTACTTGAAATTGGCACACATACCTTGCAAAACCATAGAGGTGCACTTAGAAGGGATTTTTGAAATTCCCATAGCTGTATCTCTGTAACTATAATTATTAGAAATTTCAAATTAGCCTTGCAAGTAGGTAACAATAACAGCTAAAAACAGTTTTCAGAATTTCCCGAAATTCCCCTGGGTTAAAGAACAAACACTATTATTTTCATACTAACTGACTAGTGGATATAGAGACTTGAAAGTTTACAGATATATATTCCTTGGAGATCATAGAGGTGCACTAAGGCGGGATTTTTCGAAACTCCCACAGGATAGGAAATAAAGGAGATTTATATTTCCGCTTAAAAGTGACCCTATGTGTGTTATTATAAAAATTAGACACTTCAAATTTGGCATGCAAGTAGGTAATAAGTACAGCTAAAAACGCGATTTTTCGAAATTCCCACGGGATATGGAATAAAGGTGATTTATATTTCCGCTTAAAAGTGACCCTATGTCCGATAATATAATTATTAGAGACTTCAAATTCGGCATGCAAGTAGGTAGGTAATAAGAACAGCTAAAAACAGTTTTCAGTATTTTGAAATATTTTTTATTATAATTTATGAGTGAATTTTTTTTTTAGTGATTGGATGGTGTTCATAGCATTCATCCTAAGCATAGGCACGCTGCTGGCTCTAATTGTGAAGAGGCGTGACAGCCCTGCTAATCTTTATCTTCTTGCTGCATTTGTAAGTACCTGCTTTGTTTATCTTTCTTTTATACTGACTGAGAAAATGAGAAGATACTTAATATGACTAAATATTTTTCTGTTTGTTCTGCATATAGGTATTTAACCAAGAATTGATGATAAAACACGGGAAAAAATGAATATCCTCTATTTTATTTAAATCAATTACCTATAAATCATTGGAATTAAATTAAATAATCCAATTCCAATCAGTCATTGAACCTCAATAGATTACCATGTTCAATATTTAATGGACAGTGGGCAGTCAGGGCCGTGTTTTATAAAGCTACAATTTATAAGCGGAAGTCTCTTTCTAACAAAAGGTGATAGAATGAGACTTCCATTTGTAAATTGTAACTTGTAGCTTTATAAAACACGGCACTGGTGGGGCATTGTTAAATATTACAGTTAGTGTCCGTTTCTATTTCAATACTCGCAGCAGTATTCAATGCAGGGACCGGAACCGGTTACCTTGATACCCGGTAGCCCAAGGGTTTTGAACGGGTTTCTTATAACGCTGGGTATTAAAAACCCGTATATTACGGTAGCTCTTTAAACGGCTTACCGGTTAATACATTAACCACTTGCAATGGGTTAACCCGGGCTACCGCATAGCGTATCGAAACCCCAGGATTGGGTAGCCGCTTGAAGCACTGATTGTGCGTGCAGGTTATTTTGAATCTTACTTCCAGCTCATAAGGCTTATATTGTTTCGTCTGTTTAAAAACCCTAACACGGAGGAGGCGGCATTTGTCAAAGACTTTGTAAGTCGCCGACTATTGAAACAAAATAAGACCTCAAGTCAACTGCAAACCTTTTAAAACTCATTTTTAATAATGTTGTGGTCGGATTGTTAGTTTCGGCGCGAACTAAGTATTTGTAGCTAACTAGGAAAATAACATCCATTTTCAATTCCAAGATGGCGGACATAATTTTTTCTAAAAGTCAACATGGGCGTAATTTTTTATGTTTTGAGGGGTTCTGATTTTGAAAATGACATCCATTTTCAAATCCAAGATGGCGGACACATTTTTTTGTTGAAAATCGATATGGCTGTCATTTTCTAGTTTTCCGGGGATGCTGATTACAAAAATGACATCCGTTTTCAAATCCAAGATGGCGGACACATTTTTTGTGCAAAACCGATATGGGTGTTATTTTCTATGTTTTCAGGGGTGCGGATTCTGAAAATGGCATCCATTTTCAAATCCAAGATGGCGGACACATTTTTTTGTTGAAAATCGATACGGGTGCATTTTCTATGTTTTCTGGGGTGTTCATTATGAAAATGACATCCATTTTCAAATCCAAGATTTCGGACACATTTTTTTGTTGAAAATCGATATGGGTGTCATTTTCTATGTTTTCAGGGATGCTGATTATGAAAATGACATACATTTTCAAACCCAAGATGGCGGACACATTTTTTTGTTGAAAATAGATATGGGTGTCATTTTCTAGTTTTCCTGGGATGCTGATTACGAAAATGACACCCATTTTCAAATCCAAGATGGCGGACACATTTTTTGTGCAAAATCGATATGGGTGTCATTTTCTATGTTTTCACGGGTGCGGATTCTGAAAATGGCATCCATTTTCAAATCCTAGATGGCGGACACATTTTTTTGTTGAAAATTGATATGGGTGTCATTTTCTAGTTTTCCGGGGATGCTGATTACGAAAATGATACCCATTTTCAAATCCAAGGTGACGGACATAATTTTTTCTTCAAAATTCATTTTCGTAATCAGCACCCCCGGAAAACTAGAAAATGACACCCATATCGATTTTCAATAACAAAATTTGTTCGCCATCTTGGATTTGAAAATGGATGTCATTTTCAGAATCCGCGCCCCTGAAAACATAGAAAATGACACCCAAATCGATTTTAAACAAAAAAACGTGTCCGCCATCTTGGATTTGAAAACGGGTGTCATTTTCGTAATCAGCATCCCGAAAAACTAAAAAATGATACCCATATCGATTTTCAACAAAAAAAATGTGTCCGCCATCTTGGATTTGAAAATGGATGCCATTTTCAGAATCCGCACCCCTGTAAACATAGAAAATGACACCCATATCGGTATTGCACAAAAAAAATGTGTCCGCCATCTTGGAATTGAAAACGGATGTCATTTTCGTAATCAGCATCCCCGGAAAACTAGAAAATGACACCCATGTCTATTTTCAACAAAAAAATGTGTCCGCCATCTTGGATTTGAAAATGGATGTCATTTTCATAATCAGCATCCCTAAAAACATAGAAAATGACACCCATATCGATTTTCAACAAAAAAATATGTCCGCCATCTTGGATTTGAAAATGGATGTGATTTTCAGAATCCGCGCCCCTGAAAATATAGAAAATGACACCCATATCGATTTTCAACAAAAAATATGTCCGCCATCTTGGATTTGAAAATGGGTGTCATTTTCGTAATCAACATCCCCGGAAAACTAGAAAATGACACCTATATCTTATAATGAAATAAAAACGGATCACTCACGTATATAAGTCGAGCTTAGCCTGACATGTTTCGGACTAATTCGTAGTCCTTCCTCTGGGAGCGCATGACCCAGCGGCGGCGAGACGCACATTGCGTGCCGCGGCTCAGCTCGCGCGACTACTAACCCCAGAGGAAGGACTACGAATTAGTCCGAAACAAGTCTGGCTAAACTCGACTTATATACTTGAGTGATCCGTTTTTATTTATGATTATGATTGAGTCTCATGGTAGTTTCATGTTAAAAGACCCATATCTTACTTAAAAAAACCGACGAATTGAGAACCTCCTCCTTTTTTGAAGTCGATTAATAGAAACTTTAAGTAGGTAAGTACATACTTACCTATATAAGTACGGAAAGATTAAAATATAAATTGATTGTTCTCTTCGTACATAGTTCCTTTCCGTTTTCATACTAATGTACAGTTTCGCTTCGCGAAAACACGGGCGCGCGGCGGAGCGGGGTGAAAGGGCTACCCTAAGCCGAAGGTAACCGCTTAGCATATGATACGTGTAAGCGGTTACCTCTTGTTACGATTAGGGCTACCCGAATATGTACGGGTTATACGGGTATTAGGGTAGCCCGTTGAAGGGGCTACCGTATCGATGCGGTAGCCCCTTCATTGGGCTACCGTTTCGAACGGCTTAGCCGAATGATAGGGTTTTCCGGTCCCTGATTCAATGACATGACGGACAAAACTGTATACAGGCACATTTAAGTCGGTCGGTATAGGCTAAGTTTGTAACTAGGTGTAAGACATACAAAGATCTGTTCTTAGGGCATGGTTTCCTTCAATCGAAGCACTAAGCGGCAACACGAAAACGGTACGAATTAGGTAAATTTCGTCCGCCCATGGTCGCCGGTAATTTTACCGTAATCTATATAAATTACAGTAAACTATCGGTACTTTACGCGCCTGTTTGGTAAAATTCTGTAATTTTGCAACGCTTTTCCCGAACTGAGTAAGTACTTACAAGTTTCTTTTTTATCTAGGTGTGTATGCTGTTTTTCTTGTCACTAAAATCGATGACATTGTTCCTAAAAACAGATTTTGTACGTCTTCTAGTTACAGATTTGCCCATACAGACCTATCTAAATGTGCCATCCTGTAGGTAAGTATATAGATATTTTTTGTAATATGTTTTAACTTTATTACTTACAGACCGTGGTGCAGTCCTATACGGTGGGCGTTATTGTATCATTTTATGATACATTCATAGTGCTGCAAGCCTTAGCTCTCACTTTTACCGTGGTTTTCTCCCTGACGCTCTTTACTCTCAACACAAAACGCGACTTCTCATTTATGGGATATGGGTTTGTACTAAATGTTTTTGTTTATATATCTGCTCGAAAAAGTATGCTTATATGCTAATATGTGTATCGTATACGTATCGTATACAGGGTTACCTCGAGCTTAACGCGGATCAGGGAGGTCATTTAGATATTTTTTAAGCACCTACACCATTTTCAGAATTAAGACGAATTATATTAATTAAAAACTTTTCTTTAGAGCCCAGAGAATTTTATTTTTGAATTTTTCGTACTCGTAGTTTGACGAATTAATCGCAAACCCGAAATCATTTGGAAAAATAAAACTTCCTGCAAACTTTGTGGCCCTCATTTTATTTACAGGGCATGCACAGATCTGGTGATTGTTTTACTTGAGACATTACACATTAGAGTAATAAAAAGTATAAATTATTATTGGTCCAAAAGGTAAAAAAATTGTTTGAAAAGTCACACAAACTCATTTTTATCCCTACAAAGGTACTTAAATTACCTTTTGAACTAAACATAATGAAAACGGGATATTGAACGTGATTACCTTAAAGGTTTGATGAACGGTCAATATGCCGTTTTCGTTGTCTAATGCAATTTTTGAACTAAAGTAAATTTGCTAATCTAAATTACCTGCCCGATCACCTTGTAAAAGTTTCTACATTAAGCTCTGGGTCTTTTGTGCAAATTCTATAAGAACTAAGAGTACTGAGTTTAGTTGTTCCTGAAATCGGCTGAGTGAACTGTAAGCAATATAATGCACAAGTGATAATAGTGAAAAAAAGTTTTTTTTTTTAATTTCCTTAACACCATGTTGAAAGAAATGAAAGTAGCTTTATAAATACAACAAGCCTAATTTGAAATAAGTATTTTTGTTCTAGCCTTGTAGCTGGACTAAGCGTTCTCATTATTGGGGGCTTCCTTCAAATCTTCATCCAGAGCTCCGGGTTGGAGCTCCTCCTGGCATTTGGCGGTGCTATAATCTTCAGCCTGTTCTTAATCTTCGACACGCAGCAAATGATGATTAACTTGTCCCCGGAAGAATACATTCTGGCTACAATTAACTTATACATGGACATAATTAACTTGTTCTTGCACATCCTCCGCATTCTTAATGAACTGAACCGAAACTAACTGAAAGTAGTTTATCACAATATTTATGCACAACTATAACTTCTGGCACCTCAATGTTAGTGTCACTATGTCATCACATCGCAAGTTCATTTTATGTAGATGCCAAGTGATCAATAGTGCCCTGCTCACAAGGCAGTTAATTTTTAATCTTGGCCAAGATAACTCAGTACAAGTTGGTACAAGTATGTTAATTTAAACTCATATTTATGAATATGCTATTATATATTATATTAACTCATACTTTTAAATATTCCAAAGCATTATTAAATATTACTGTCTGTACAATAAATTTGCAATATATTTTAATTTTGTTTTTCTTTGCGTGTTAATTTAGTGAATAAATAATGATTGAGGCGTGTAAGTCCACAAACAAACTGCGACCCTAAGAAAACGTGTTAAACTTTTCATTGTTTAAGTATTATTTGCTTATTATTTTGAAATTAATATATTTAAGTTGATCTAGTGCAGACAATGCACCGGAGCACTGACATTACTCGAGGTACATATTTACAGATATTGAACAGGAAAAAATATTATCATGATGAAATACAAACGGATCACTCACGTATATAAGTCGAGTTTAGCCCGACATGTTTCGGACTAATTCGTAGTCCTTCCTCTGGGAGCGCACTACCCAGCGGCGGCGAGACGCACACTGCGCTTCGCGGCTATGCTCGCGCGACTACGCGCGTTTTTATTTCATCATAATTGAGTCTCACGGTTGTTTCATGTTAAAAAATATTATGTTGGCCCTAATTCAGAAAATAGGATGTAGGTGCCAAAATAAAAAAAATAATGGTTGCTCAAAAAGTGGTATTTTTTGTGGCTACGTATCGTGCGGAATGTTAAGATTTTTCGCACAAGCTTTTATTACTTTTCAAGGCGGCGGTACAAGAAGGACGCCGCGTGCCGCCGCCTATCCTCACCGCAGGCGCCGGCGGGTGGGGATAGAGAAGCTCGCGCCGGGCTCCAAGCCTCTGGTTTCATAGTATTTTTTTCAAAAGTACTATTTCGTAATTCTAGATCATTCCAGATCGAAGAGCGTAGTTAAGAGACTTAACCTGTTATTCATAAACCTATATTAACTATGCCGTTAAAGTTCGTTTGTCCCTTTTCGTCACATTGACATTTTCGCTAGTAAGAAGAAGACAAAACCTATTTTCGCTAATAGAGGCTTGAGTGACGTTTATGAATAAGGGCACTAAAGTTTTATTTTCAAGTATTACCTACTTTGTATCTACTCGGAACGTCGGAACCAATTGATCATTGAAGGGGGCAGTTTTTAAGTATTCCACGTTTATTCTACAATGTACCTACCTATCAACTTAATTTAATAAGCAGTGATCGGATTTTACGGTGTTGGCACGGCGGGATATCAAACCGGGTCCTCATTCGAAAACAAGTGCTATCGATATGATAGGTATTTGAATAAATAGGCAGCTTAAATTATAACATTAGGTATATGCACATTAAACACTTCCAATAAACATTTTTTTTGTCGTTTCGTGTAGTGTTTTAATTCGATTCTGCCTTACTATAGAACTTCTATGAATTGACAAGTAAACACTTATCTTTTATTTATATTCATTCCTAAAGCTATTTGGTTCATCAGTTATAAACAGGGTAGCTAATTAAAACTAAGTGTTTTTAGTTTTATACATCCACTTTTTTATTAAATATATCACGAGGCAAAATTATTCGCCTACCGTTTTTTCCTTGATTAATGTAAAAACTGTTAAGTATTTCAATAAAGAATACTTTTACATTAAATAAGGGTGGACGATTAATTGTGCCTCTGAGTATATTTATTGTACCCATTAAAATGTTACTAATATGTATTTGATGTACTAAAATCAGGAACATATTCAAGTTCCGAATTCCTGGGGCATATCCATATTCGCATAATGTTTGAGGTCATTAACCCTGTGCTGCACCGGAAAATCTGATCACTGTTAGTGAGGCTGTGAACAAAAGGCTACAACATTTATTTTAAATCTGTTAGCATTTATATCCGAGTATTAATTTTGACGATATATGTTTATATTATTTTATTTCATATAGGCAATAAAAGAGGAATTGCATTGTTTATCACGTTATCACATTGACAATCAGTTACTGGTAGTTCCTTACAACTGTGTTCGTTATCTATATTCCTACCTACTTATTTACCTGATACAGGTGGGTACATTTCATACAATTGTTTGTTGCATCTTATCATCACTGATAGAACGAAGATAAACTGTGTCCATTGCTATTTGTAGGTACAACACGAAACTTTACATTCCTACTGGCACTGCAGCCAGGCGAGACTAAACTTCTGTATACTTCTTGAATAAAATTATTTGTATTTGCGTGATACCCGTTTCTTTATTATGTACCCCTGTACTCCTTTGAATGATAAAACAAAAATAAGTAGAGGTAGTTCAAGGTCCGAAGTAGAAACGACCTTCACTTCACTCATCTGTTTAATGGCAGACTAGCATCTAGCATTTTAAGATTTTTTTTATAAGAATAAATAATAACATAGTAGAACGGAATCTCTTGACCGTGTCCAAAACGCCGCCATTTATATACCTTCACGTTGTTACACCCCTCTCATCCAGGCGTGTTGCTAGGGTTGCTTGCTATTAAATATTAGGTACTTACGTCTAAAGATAATATCACTAAGATGTAAGTTTTTCTTTACTTTAAGATGATTATTTTATTGCAATTTTACAAAATATGGGATTTATAAATCATTACGTAATTATAGACACTTCTAAATAAGAAAATATTATAAGTGCTATACCAAATGAAGCCATTTAAGGTGATTTAATGGTGATGGTATTACTTCCCTACAAATATAAAATAACATATAATAAATACATACAGGCTCACGTAAAACTATTACAACCAGATTATAAACAACCAAACGCGCGTGCGGCGACGCCGGCCGTGATAGCCTGACTAAGTAGTATGTTTAACGAATACTCTAATATCGTGACCTTGAGCCCGTCCGGAGCGGGAGTTTCCGTTCTACTATGTTATTATTTATTCTTATGCTATAGGTACATTATGTGGGCCACATTCCCACATTTTTTACCGCTGAGTAGTTTTGTGCTTGGAAGAATTCAGGTTATCAAACCCTAGAAAATAAAACGTAAAAAAATATTTTATGAATCGGTGATATTAATAGTAGGAAAACAAGACCTACTTAAAATAAAACCACCGTAAAAAAAACCTTAGAAAAAAACGTAAAATAATCCTCTAAAATAATGATAAATAAATAAAATAAAATAAAATGCGTTTATTTCGGACAACAGAAACTAAAGCCTTAAGTTTTATGACCTAGCACTAAGCAGCAGAAATATGAAGTCGGTGCGGTGCGAGCGGAATATTCTTTGAATGAAGCACCGACTTCATATTTCTGCTGCTTAGTGCTAGGCCATAAAACTTTAGGCTTTAGTTTATGTTGTCCGAAATAAACGCATTTTATTTTATTTTATTTGTTTATCATTATTTTAGAGGATTATTTTAAGTTTTTTTTTTCTAAGGTTTTTTTTTTAAGGCGGTTTTACTTTTTTGTTAAAAGATATTTATTTCACAATTTTACATTGATTTAGTATTTTCAGAATTATCCTCCAACTCCTAACCGTTAAGGAGTTGTACCTTCCATCATCAGCTCATCAACATGAGATGATGACTACCGGACGCAAATACTTGAATAGCCTTAAAAAATATATGAAACACATGATACGTGCCTATAAAATTTGAGGGTTGCCCTCGATTTCCCTGAGATCCCATCATCAGATCATGATTTGGTGACAATGGGACCACCTCAGAAGTATACCCTTTCGAGTAAAAAAAGAATTTTGAAAATCGGTTTACAATTGACGGAGTAATCGATGAACATACATAAAAAAAAAACATACAGTAGAACGTAGAACCTCCTCCTGTTTTGAAGTCGGTCAAAAATCACATTAAGTACTTACCTACCTAACCATGTCATAGCCACGAAGGGAAAGCAAATTTAATTGAAGCCTTTTGTTAAATCATACAACTAAAATAATGTAATATAAAATGTAACATAATTACTTACAGAGGGCAATATTAACTTCTAGTGGATTTGGAATTCAAAATTATAAGTTTTTACTATTTCATATACTTATTTCATTATTATCATATCATACAGACAAGACGGGTGCACTTTTCTGGAATAAATTATAGTTGGGGAATCAAAGGTCCTTAATACGAATAGGCAGGACGACAATTACCTAGCTACACTCGCTTCGCTATAGCGTTGTGTCTATGGCACCTGCAATGACTGCTCTTATGGTGATTTAAGTCAAGTCACAAATCAGAAATGATTGGCACTTTTCTGATTTAAAACATTTTGAATTTCATTTACAACTCGGTAGGGAAAGAGGGACTCTTCGTACAGTATACCTATGGGGGTAGTGCATTCACTTTGTTTTCGCGTGCTTGTTTAACCCGTTTATTTCAAGATTAGAAATTAATTTAACCGTCAAATTCGCACGTTTTTAGGTAAAACGAACACTTTTTTTTTAATTTTTACGGTTTCGTAACCAAAATAGTAGAAATGGAACCCTTATAGTTTCGTCATGTACCGTCTGTATGTCTGAGGGTCGAGCACGAATTTTCGAATCCTGCGTCACGTAAAATCGAATAGTAAACGTTGCAGTTTGTATGACGTTTGGAACAGCGCCCGCCCGTGAGCGTATTTGGAACTAAAATTTAATATGAGGTTTCTCGATCTCGATACGATAACCGTAACGTTACGCAGGATTCGACAAGTCGTGCTTGACCCTCTGTCCGCGGCTTAGCTCAGAGACTATTGGTACTAGAGAGCTGTATTTTTGCATAGATATAAAGAATATAGAATATAATAATATTAAATATTCCCACATATGAATTAGGCCGACAAAGTAGTAGAATTAAATCTTAAAAAAAAATTTTTTTTGGGATACCTTTTCTCGTCTACCCCATCCCATAGTGTGGGGTATCGTTGGATAGGTCTTTTAAAAATATTGGGGTGGTGCTCGAAGATCATTTTTCGATTGAGTTATTTGTTTGCGAAATATTAATCTTTAAAATGCTCATTTTTGTTGGAGTCAAGTGTCTAAGCAAATATTCGTAGGTACATTGTACAAAGGTTTACACACATCTAAATGACGGTCAAAATTACATTGTGTTTGCAAATGGGTTCGCATACGCATAAGCAGACGTATTTGCGCTTCCCTCCCATACTTGCTTACGAATGTTTTCAGTCTTGCTTGCCATTTTGTGAAACATGGACAGTGAGGAAGATAGTAATAAAATAATAGTCTTCAATGATTATTTAATTCAATATTTTACACAGTAAATAAACCAGAACAAGCAGACACAACGATATCAACAAATGGTTAAACTTAGCGTCAAACGTCATATTCCATAAAAATTCGCACGAATGTGTGGAAGGCTACACGAATGTTTGAGGTTCGTACCCTTAGATGTTCGTCAAAAAACCGACACAGCTTGGATGATAGTCTACAATTGACGGAGTAATCGATGTACATACAACGTAGAACCTCCTTTTTTGCTTTTTGAAAAAGCACAAATGACCGAAAACTTTGCATATACATTCACAATGTCGTCCCACACATGTGGGTTCGCGTTATGTGCACATGTAAAGTGGCCTGCATTATTAATGTAAATCTGTGACTGGTGTGGTACCAATATCGAAAGTCCACTTATATACGCGAGTGATACGTTTTATATCACGTGATATCATTATGATTGAGTCTCATGGTAGATTCGTGTTAAAAATATCACTCACTTGTTTATAAAAGCTCTTAACAATTTTATTAAGTTGATCGAACCTAGGTTAAGGGCAGTTAAGAGTGGGTTGCAGAAAACGCGTACCTATATGCACATCAATCAGTAATTTGCGCACTTTTAACATTATGATCGTATGTGTCCCGAAACGTAAAACGGATGGAGAACTGCTTAATTATTTTCAACAATACGACGGTAGCATCGACTTTCAGTTCTCATAAACCTAAAACTGACATTTTCGTTCAGTAAAATTTGGTATCACGAATTGTAAGTTTATCTCGATATTTATTTAAAAATATATTTACAAAATGCAATTCACAGTTCCATTCCTTTTGGTGTAGAAAATGTATCATGATTACAAGAACAATGGGAAAAAGCTAAATAAAATTAAAAGAGACGTGCGCCATGAACCTATAAAGGTTGTCACACACGTAACCGCTCGGCACCGGGTCAGCGCCGCCTCGTTGCCGTCAACCAAACAAAAGCAAGGGGAGGCGCTGCCGATATGTGTATTACAGTATGAAGTTTCTTACAAAGAACACTGAAAGGTTGAGGCGGTACAGATCTGGTGCGGATCGGTTACGTGCGATAACCTTAAGGTATATATGTCGTCAAAATCAAGACCGAAAGCACCATTGCCAACAGGATAGCACAGTTGTTGGTGGCACTGACTATGAAGCTAGACTCGATCCCAGGTTCGAATCCCAGTAGGAGAAGATATTTTTATAATAAATACCAATATTTGTAATCATTGATGTTTAATTTGAGATGCACGTATTCTGGTACCGTATTAGAGTAGGTACCTACGCGAGTAACATACACATAGGTACTCCGTTTGATTTAACATTTGAATTAACGATCAAGCTATGAAACTACCACACACGTTTCCCGGTAATTAGAAGACAAAATGGGAAATCAACATGACATGTACTTTAATAAAATAACATTTATTAGCGTTAGGGCGTTAGCTATTATGTTTTTCCTCATACACCTTTACAGAATTTTAAAATGTTTGTTTTTCTTTTTGCCTTTGACTTTCAAATGTTAAAATTAAACGGAGTATCTATATAGGTACGCCTGAATGTTAAGTTCGTCGGCTACGTACAGTAAGTACGGAGAAGGACGAAAGTGTGTTGTGTATGTCTTCTAAATGGTCCGTCACGTTTTTCTGTAAAGGGTTTGTGATGCAAAGCAATGGTTCTTTGATAGAAATTTGTCTCGTTCTTTTAAAATATCACTTGTTGTTCGTTTAGGTATGTACTGTTGTTATTTATTGTGTTTTGAGTAAAATTAAAATTGATAAACGTATTTAAATGCCGAAAGCAAAAGAACTTTGTATCCATTTTTAATACATGAAATGCATAGATAGAAGCAAGACAGGTTTCAACGCAATTACACGCTTATACCCTTATAGCGAATAATAACAATAAAAACATAGGTAGTACAAGCGGGAACTTGCGGCTTCATTCCAAGCGCGTTTAAGTTTGATACGCACTGTACTTTCAAAACACTTATTCAATTTGAGTAATTGTCACATGATTTTTAAATTATTTATATGCATTTATAACATAACACAGTCGCCCATTGTATTTTTACATTACATATTCGAAATTCGCAGACAAATATTTGTCTAGATATGTATCAATATGGTCATTATCGGCTGTTACATCTGTTACAGTTTATATATAAATTCTGCCCACCCTTTTAAAAGATATCATGCTTGTTCATAACATAAGCTTAGCACAATTAAACAGTCTAGAGTCTGAGTCAGTCGGAGTTCCTACTGTTTGGCTGGACTCCAATCTTGGATCTTGCAATTTAATTCTAAACTGCCACATTCTTTACTCAAATTTCAAAATTCATTCAAGATTCCAATCTTAAAATTTCAAGCCTCAAACAATATACACCAAAGATGTGCTTATTGATTGGTCAGGAAATTAAATGTTCAATTTACATTTCCAGTTTTGATTTAATTTTATGGTTTGGATCTGATCTATTTATCTTCACTAAAAATGCTTTCAAGTGTCTCTGTCTCCATGGCTGTGGAAGGGTCGGGCAGCTGCGCCGGCGCCTGCTCGGCGCTGCTGTGGTGGATCTCCTGGTGGATCGTCATGTAGTATGAATCACTGAATTTTTCTGGACAGAGGTGACACTGCAGTTCGTCCTTAGGTAATATTTCATCATCTGTGTTATCACGTTCCTCACCTATAGACCTGGAAAAGTACAAAAAATCTTTTAGTGAAATATATTTCCCTAAAATGAGTACTTATCAATATCCAATTGAATTTAAAGCTTTGACGTGTTTCCAAACCTACAAACCTTACCTTTGGATGTCTTCCAAGGTTTTAGGCTTTGGTACCTTCTTAGCAATTATGGCTTTACACCGCACTCTATGCTTTGTGAGAAGTTCAAATGTGTCAAACTTCTGGTTGCAGCTGTAGCAAGTAGCTTTGTTATGGCAAGTCTCATGAACCATTAAGTCGGTTGATGTTACAAAACCTGTAGGGATTGACAAAAAAGTTTCTAAAATGCTGGCATAAAACAAATTAGGTAGGTATATGACCTTTGATAGGAGTGAATGCTTTATGTTTGTTTCTGCTAAAGCAACATTTGTACGTAAATTTATTCATTTTAATTTCCTATTATTTAACTTTCAACTTGGTCTGGACAGCCAGTAGACACAGATAAACTTACCCCGCTTGCAAGTGGCACACACATATTTATTTTTCTTTATCCGAGGCGAAGTTTTTCCGCCTGCCTTTCTTTTAACAGTTCTGTAGGAATGTTGAGCAATCACATGAGCCTGATATAAAAAACAAACAGAACCAATCAGAAAATCATATTTTGTGTATTAAAGATAAATATGTATAATACTATCCAGTTTTTTCTAAGTAGGATAGTCTTCTTACTGTATTTTTATTTTAATCAATAAAATTCATGAATAAGAAAATCAATGAGACTTGAATACAGGTTTGTTTTTACTTAAAGCATATGAGGGGTTAAAAGATAATATTCAAAATCAAATCGACATAACCACGGCTCCTTACCTTTAATCCAGATACACTGTGAAAAGTTTTGGTGCATAGCATGCAATCCAAAGGAAGATCATTAGACACGGTGTCAGAATCAACCTCACTTGTTGGTTCTTCCTTCAGAGGTGTTTCTAAATACTGAAATTAAGTTTTTTATTTTATTTTATTGCCATTAATTTTTAAGTACTCTGAGCTCTACTGAAAAAGGAGTGAATGTTTGCTGATTTGACTTATAGGCCAGTAGGAAGAGAATTGAAATCGGAAAAAACTCTTAGAAAAGGTTTTATCGTTTTAATAGCTTCATTTGTTGCCCAATATGACTATCCTCCTCGCCAGAGTTGTGCATAAGTGGTGGGGGGTACAAATGTACCCCAAAAGGGGTATTTTTGCGGTTTTGCGGTTATATCTCGTAAAGGAATTACAATATCGAAAACTGTTCTTCATAAAAGCTGTAGGGGGCATTTAATCCTGCATAGAATGAGGCCAAGACCATAATTTTTGGATTTCCCATTCTCATACTAATGCTCATCAAACTTGGGCGTATTTTACATATTTATGAAAAATGTGATATTTTTTTTTTTAATTTATTTAGGCAACAAACAGTCACAAAGTTAAGCATATAATACAAGACATGATAAAGTAAAGACCTGGAGTGCCATAACAATGAAAAAGTATACATCGTTAAATAGGAACGGTAGATGCGGTAGATGGCATTGCATTTGAAGTAGAAACAGGTACAATAATTATCCTTATTCTATGAAAAAACAGTTTACCTCTTAATTAAGTATAAAAACCAGAAATTGGAAAGTTGTTTAGAAGTGCATGCGATTTCTAAGCATTTAAATGACAAATAACACGGTTCTTAAAGCTAAGACAGTTTCTATGAGCAAGAATATCAATGTGAGTTAAATCCTTGTTATAATAATTTAGACAATGGTTGAAATAAGAGTTGCATAATATTTTGTGCGGGAGAACGGAACTGAGAACAATCTTTCGTGTCATTATGTTAAACACTGTAGTACTACAGCACAAAATTTTAGCAGTCTTGTACTTTATTGTGAAATAAACGGATCACTCACGTATGTTAGTCAAGTATAGCCCTACATGTTTCGGACCAATCCGTAGTCCTTCTTCTGGGAGCACTCGCTACGCCGGTGGCGAAACGTAAACGGCGCGCCGGGGCTCTACGTGAGTGATCCGTTTATTTCTCTATGATCGAATCTCACAGTAGTTTAATGTTAAAAGTCTTGTACTTAGTAAATATATAAAAAGCTAGCTTTTGTTCGCAGCTTCGTCCGCACGGACCTTGGTACAGTTTGGCATAAGTTTCCTGTTGTTTTATTGAGATAAAAAGTATCCTATATTTTACTCCAGGTTATAAACTATTTGTGTGCCTTTCATTCGAATCCGTTCAGCCTTTTTTGCGTGAAATACACAAACTTTTACATTTATAATATTAGTAGGAGTATTAGGAAAGGGTTGTGGTTGCCGGACGGAACGTGGGCGAGCGCGACCTCGGTACCGCTCGGAGCCCTGCTTGCAGAGTTGGGACATGATGGCGTGCGAACCTGCGTCCAGCGTGTAATCCTGGCGGCAAGGCTGGGACCGCGGGCCTCTGTCTTTTTCACGACGGGCGCCACGAGGAGTGAACCTCTATAAAAAACTCAAGGCGGTCTAAGGGCGCAGTTAGGGGCCCCATCCCGGATCAGCCTGTGGGCATCGCGGTTTCTCTTAATGTTCTAGTTCTTGTTGCCTTAAACACGGGACATGCATAAGGCGCATTTTCCACGCGTAAAAAAAGGACATCGTTATGAAGTTGGCACAAACCAATGCGCACTCAACCCCAGACTTCCAATACCCACACCACCTGCACAGCCCTTGTTGCATTTGCAGAAAATTGTAGAGAAGAGACTGTGAGGCTGGTTCCTTGGAGCTGGGAACGGTATCAAAACCAAACTCTGAAGCCTTCCATCTCCAGAAGAGCGGATCCATCTGGTATCCTATCCACATTTTTGTAAATACTTGTAATATGTAAGAAGTAATATGTTGATACCTGCCTCTTCAGTCCCTACGAGACCATGGACGCACCGTAGCGTCCGGAACGTAGGTATTTTAATAATTTGTTTTTACGTAATTAAATCGCGTGCTTAACATAAATACTTAAATTGTAAATTAAAAATCGTTGGCCAGCTTCGGCAACAGCTTCTGCTTGAGTGCAATGCTCTAAGAAAGGTTTTATTTCTTTCGAAAGACTTTCATTTTTAAGCTTCACCACCTTCTTCTTTGCCTTCTTTGAGTGCTGAAGTGGTATCACATCCAATTATGGCGTGGAGGAATAAAAGTGGCCTTGTGATGTGGTCTACCAGATTGAAGCTGTTGGGACCAAATACATTTGATAAAGCCGTTCCTCTTACAGGTTTTAAGAAATACATGTTTCCCGATGGTGAGGTGGCATTGAGCATAATGAGGAGGTCCGTATCCTCACCAACTACCACACCCTTCTCATATGTGACATCTCAAGGGCTGTGGCAACAATCAGATGGTCTGCGTCTTCATTAGCTTGCTTTACTGAGAAGCCTTCACCTTGAAGCCTTTCAGTAAGCAATGTGTGTTGGTAGAACTTTAAGGTGGAATTAAATGAAACCGGGTAGACCAAAAAAAATACTTTTGATATCAACAAACGCAGAATTTATTCCTCTATAACTTTTGTAAAAACCATTTTATTGACAGACGGGTTAATTTAGATGATATTACCAAAAAACTCAAGTTAAAACGATTTTTTTCATAAATATTTAAAATACGCCTAACTTAATTGAGCTTTAGTATAAGAATGGGCAGTCCAAAAAAATATGAACCTGACCTCATTCTGAGCAGAATTAAATGCCCTACAGCTTTGATGAAGAACAGTTTTCGATACTGTAAGTCCTTTACGAGATATAACCGTAAAACCGCAAAAATACCCCTTTTGGGGTACATTTGTACCCCTCACCACTTACGCACAACTCCAGCGTGGAGGAAAACCTAGGATAGTCGTATTGGGCAACCAATGAAGCTATTAAAACAATAAAACCTTTTGTAGGAGTTTTTTCTGAATTGATTTTTTTTTTTTTGGTTGGTCCCTACTGGACTATTATTGTTGCTATAATTATAAATTTGGAAACTTACTTCTTCTAGCATATCATGTCCATTTTGCATGGTTGTTTTTGTAACCATGTCTGGGTCCTGGTATGAAAATGTTCCTAAAATTTTATAAACAGATTGAGTAATAAATTAGGCATTATTATTCGTAATTTTCGCATACTACGGCATATTAAACTGATTGTCCACTTTGATGTATTGCTCAACAAAGATTGATTTATTATAACTTACCATTAATCTGGATTGATGGTGGTCTCATCATTTCTTCAGGCTCTATTTTTATTTCTACAGCATCTGCAAGCTCCTTGTATGCTCCATCAGAGGCACCATAATCATTGTCGGAAAGCACTTCTTGTTTTATTTCAATGTCCATAGCAGTTTCGTAGACAGTACCATTAACATTTTTGTCCAATTGAATAGGTTTGGGCCAGACCATATCAAATGCATTTGGGTCTTCTTCATTAGGAGGGTATCTCTGTCTAAGAACTTTATCACTTTTGTAAACAATGGCAGCAAAACTACAAGCATTTTGGAGTTTTTTGTAACAAGAATCACATATCACTTTGGAATGTCTGTCTGATAATGATAGCTGTAAAAATAAAATACCTACATTCACTCTCAATGGCATTACCAAAACTGCTCCAATTTCACATTCATTTCAAAACCGCAAATTCACACTGGTTTGAATTAACAAGTGAATAATTCACAAACTAGTAATAACATTGTTCATTAGGTACCAAAACATTGCATCATAATCAGAGGCTGGAATTCTCATCGCACCTTTGAGCTATCATAGGGACTTACTTCTCATTTATTGGCTTCTGATTTACACATCATATGGATACTTACATTATAAAACACAACATAGGTATTAAGGACAATTAAAAGTAGAGGTAAACAACAGGTGGTTTTATTGCTAAAAAGTGATATATTTCAGATGTCTATAAACTACAAATCAAAGGTCCTCAGATTAATGGCCAATACCTACCTACATTACATAACATGATATCATTAGGCTTGATAGCAATTCTTGTTGCAATTTCTTTCAAAAAATGTTTAATTAACCTCATAATAAGAAATCCACAAATTATTTATAAGAAACAATATAATTACTATTATAATTCCCATTAAAAATTTCCAAAAGGTTGGTATCCAAAGGTTATCTCGGAAGAGATCGCTCATTTGCGATAAGACTGCCTGTTGTTTAGGTACTGGTACACTTAATTATTTTTTTTTATTTTGTATTTATAAATAAATAAATATCATGGGACAATTGACCTAGTCCCAAACTAGGCAAAGCCTGTACTATGGGTTTTAGACAACAGATAAACATACTTATATGCATATTAAACATCCAAGACTTGAGAACAAACATTAGTATTCATCATACAAACATCTGCTACGACCAGGGATTGAACCCAGGACCTCAGGCTTTATAGTCAGGGTCTCTAACCACTAGGCTATCGGGTTGTCGAATAAATTTACATATACGTAACTAGGCATATCAGGACCATTGATAAACAAGAAGTCTCTATGACAGCTCAAGTGACCTGAGAATGGTCATAATTAATGCTATTTATTGATTAAGTGTTTTAATGATTGGTGGTGTGTCTAGTAATTGCAGAACAAACCTGTATATTTCCAATTTTAGAAAGATCTTCAGCTATGCTGCTTTCCATTCCCTCCCAAGGTTGAGTCCATGCTTGGAAAATATTAACAGAGTTTACTTTTGAATTCACTTTGTCAAGACATGCTCGGCATTCAAACTCATCATCTTTTTCTACCATGTTGATTTTATGCTGATCTTCAGTATCCATGGCTTTTATAAGTCTAGTAAAATAAAATGAATAAGTTATATATGTTATTTAAATGTGAACAGATGCATAATTATCTCAATATATAAGACATACTCATTGGTTTTACTTTCAGGATGCTCACAGTCCCTATTATTTGTACATTGTGCAAAAACAGTTGGTAAATTTAGCTTGTTGCCATCAATAAAGTGGCAACTGCACAAGCGGTCTTCATTAGTTGGTGCCCTGTCTCTAAGGCTGAAATATTAAATAATTAAAGATTCATTCTTATTATAAAAAGTAAAGCACTCCATGCTGCTGCTACTATTTTAGTGTAGATAAAAAGTTTAAAATATCATAATTACGGGCATAGAGTTATCCATTTCTTATGCAATTTTTCGTCCGCAGGGAACCTGAAGAAACTACAGTTTTCTTTTCTGGACACATGATCGCAGCCAGGTGCATAGCATGAAGGCATTTTTCGCGCATAGCATGAGGGCAGTCGGTAAGTTAACAATCTGCGATCACATGAGGTCACTCAATACTGACTGCTGTGGCTGTCCGTAGAGCTAAATGTATAAAATGCTTTCAAAATGTTTTAATCACCGTTGTTTTCGTTACAAATGCCAAATCCGTCGCCATTTTTGACAGCAATAGAGTAATAGAGTTTAAGTTAAGATTTATTATATGATATGTACTTACATAAAGCAAAAATAACAAAAGTACTGCAGATAAGTTTAATAACGTACTAAACAGATCTAAGCTAATCAATCAAAAAATTCCAAATTTTTAAAGAAAGGAACCGTATTTTTATTTGCAATCTGTCTCACCGCACGCAACACTAATAATAAAATAGCAATGTATGTGGTATCGCAATATAATAATTCCAAAATTACACTTAGAATACTGTTTATTCAAACTCACCTAGATAGAAATTCAGTTTATAAGCAGACTCCTGGCAAATGAATTGTTCAAAACCGAAATTCACATAGTATAAAAATAGGGAGTACTTTCTCGTGCCTAAGGAAAGAATCCTTCCTTGTTCGTTGAAGCCTGTTTGTGTTTTGTCTATGGAAAATGTAACTAGCAACACTTACAATTTGCTAGCGGTTGTGGTTGAAAAACTTGTAACACACTTGTAAAGAGATTTTTTTTATGTTGGCTAGCACGCTAAATTATATCGCGGTATTTTATCCACACTTGACAATTAAGTAGACAATTTATCCACTGTCTGTAGCACGGCACCAAAAATAATTACTAATTACTACTGTTCTGACAGTTCCCGGGATAAAATTATTTTATTTCAATACGTTAGGCTATAGCACTCGCAAAGACATGGCTATAGCCAAATATGTTCCTTGGCTATAGCGATAGAATCGGACCTAATATTTTATCCATAGACATATTTGTTTACATTTTAGCGTACTAGGGGGGCAGTATTCCTAAACCGGCAGAAAGAAAGTAGTGATTTGCGTCATGAATAAATAAATACACTGCGACTTCTCGCTCAAAAAATCCTTTGCAAGCGTTTTGCAAGTGTTTAATGTCTAAAATCTAAAATCAAGAAATTCTGTAATTGACCGAGAGCCACAGAAAAAAAAAGTACAGTGATTACATTTTCCTTATGGTGTATTTCAAAGAGTGTATTTATATTGCTGTATGATTTTCTTTGTGCTCACCGTAGCTCAACGTACACTATCGCTTTACGGTCGAAAGTTATTCATGAGCAGCTGACAGGCCGTGACTTAGACAGACTGGCAACTATGGCTGTGGGGTGCGGGTCGGGCTACCTCTTCGTGTCTAGGTGCTGCGGTTCCCTTCTAGATCCGTCCGGTCCGGGGGGAAGAGGAGTGCTCGGGCCGGTGCACCCTGGGCATCGGTCAATGATTTCCTGGCCAAGATTTTATGGAACATCATTGGCCGATGGCTAAGAACTCGACAAGGGGAGGGGGGTTTACTCAGTTTGGCCTATCCGACATTTTTTTTTATGTATTTTTTTTTATATTACATTACTCTTGATTGTTATACGTGTTTATTATATTTACTGACATTGGCACAAGGCCAAGAGGCTGCCATTACGGAAGAAGAAGAAGAAGACTATAACTGTATACCTCTGTATACATACAGACATACAGATGATATACAGCCATAGTCGCCAGTCTGTCTAAGTCACGGGACCTACCTACCCATGGGACATACTGACTTCATTATTCTGAGCACGGGACTTTACAGACAAAAGACATGACTGTATGGACTTTGATTCTTTTGCCTATCCTTTATGGGATGACTATATTAAAAAATGTCACTGTCAAGATATATTTTGTTTGTGGTTGGTTGGTGATGTCCATGTCAATGTCATTGTCATCTTGTCATGTCCAATTGTCCATCCATCCATCGATTGGAGCGCCACATGCTTACATGCGCACGTGAATAAAATTACTTACTACATTGCGTTGGGTTAGAATCTTTGCAGAGTAAGAAAATAGTTAAAAGATAAAACCATGGAAGAAAACACGCCAACGGTCAGCTTGGTGTCCTGCATGCACTTCGTTCGACGGGGAGTAGCTAAAGCGGTACCTGAGAAGGTAACTAACACGTTGTATGTTGGTATATATACCAGTCTTTTATTTTTTTGTTTGTTTTCTTACACCCGTATTCTTTATTTTTCATATTAAATCAATGACTGCTTTATGAAACTTACATAATACATAATAATTTTCCACACTCTTCTGACAAGTCTTTGTTTAGTGGAATACCAACATTTTTCACTAGACTTGTGTAGTAAATTTAATAAGAACTAAAATAGTGAATTCCCGGCACGTAATTAGAATGGACTTTTCCCTTCCGCTCTTTGTTCATTAAGTACATCAAATAACAAGTGGCCGAACAGAGTGATGGAGCCAAATCTTCCTCCTAGTACATTTACTGAGAAAAATTGTATGGAAAAATGACTCCAGTTACTGTGTCTGTATGTAAGTGATAAATAAATAAACTAACTGTGTGCACTATGCATGAACGAGAAAGGGAATTTGACTTCCCTTCATATTGTTTTAAAGTTATTTTAAATTATAATTGTATCTTCTTTGACATTATTATTATTATTTTATGAAAAATGTAACAATGATTACCTTTATTATATTATTATATTAGTATAATTCTCTGAACTATAATGTGTTGCATGGGATTCTTTAACGCAATAAATGATTGAATACTGAATACTGAAAGCCAAGGCCAGGGTGGTGTTGATGAACAGTCGAAAGCAGAAAATTTTACTTGGAGACTTTGTTTGAATTAGACAAGTACTGGGTACCCGGTTTGGATCCGGTACCCGGCGGATATGGCACTTTTTCCAGGAAATGGTCGGGTACTGGGTATTAGTGCCAGGTAATTAACTAGTTATAAAAATCAAGTTATTTTCAAATGAAATTTTAATGTCGCCAAAAAAGGTAGCTTACCAATTATGATTAGGTACTTAGTATTGAAAGTTTACGATTGGTAAGTGGTGTACAAAAAGTTTTTCAGCTTGCTGAGGATCTAGTTAGCTTCTTTTTTTCAGCAAACAGTATAGGTATGATTTTAATATCAAAATGTTTACTTGATTTGTTACAGATCGAGTTGTCAGAGAAAGAGTTAGAGAAGATTATACAGCAAACTGCAAATGAGTTGCGGTATGGTATCCACTTAATGTACCCAGCAAAACATTAACATAAAATGTTTATATCTGAATCTGTTCAAAGATACAAACTTTCTTATAGTTGAATTGAGAAATGTTTTTACATGTCAGTGTTTATGACCTTGACTTAAGATTGATATTTGCCCGATTTGTGGAAAAAAATTTCGCTATACCTATACTATTGTATAATGCTTTGCTATTTTTTACAAATTCCTTAAATTGTGGAGTTCTAGGAACCCGGTCTACCTTCTCTTCATGAATGGACTTGTAACTGTTTGTTCAATCCAAATTTAATTGACAGTTTAACAGAGCGAGGCGATGACGTGTCAGATGACGAGAAAGCGGCCGGCCCCAGCTCTGCACGGCCTCCGCCTGAAAACCCAAACGATGAGTTTGACTTTGAAAAGTATGATGAAGATGACTCAAGTTAGTTTTGGGTTACATTGTATGTTTTTAGGGTTTCGTACCTCAAAAGGAAAAACGGAACCCCTATAGGATCACTTTGTTGTCCGTCTGTCAATACCCTTTTTCTTTGGAACGCATAGAGGTAGCAGACTGAAATTAATAGTTGTGAAACAATCAAGCTTCTAAGTCAATGCAATCAAAAGATAGTCATTAAAAAGGTTGTTTCCATACAAATTGCCATTCCTTGAAAACCTAAAGGGTACTTCCAGTTGTCCTAGAAACTTGAAATTTTGTTATGAATTACCTCTTATAGCCAACCACTTTCTATTCTCAAAATCTTAAATTTTTATGTCTGCCTGTAGATTTTAGAGATCTATATAAGATGACACCACACTGCGTACATTTTGCTTAGGAGCAGGGCTCTGCTAACACTGGACTTCTTAAAACACGGGAAAAGCGTCAATATCTTTATACGGAACCCTCGTGCGCGAGTCTGACCCGCACTTGTCCGGTTTTTTTTCCTGGAATTGCTTATTAAATACAAGGATCATGTATAATATAATAATAAATTTGAATTGCATTATTATTCAGGTAATCCAGTTGGCATAGGAACAGTAGCCACTTTGCCCAATTTAGGAGACTTGGGAGATAATGTTCAAATTAGGGTAAGTGGAGACATAAGTATTTCACATAACATTCTACTGTAAACAGTTCAGTAGGACTCTAATATCTATAGAATTACTTGTTCAACTAATAAATATTTTATTTGCTTATGTAATCGAAATTACCATCTGTGTAGATATTTTACAGCGCAGTTCTGAACAGATATTGGAGTATTTGTCTATACCTACTAAACATTCATGTTTTACTTGGATTATTATATTTACAGACAGAGGGACCTGACAGTGATGAAGAAGACGACATTATTAAACCTGACGACAACCTGCTGTTGGTGGGGCACGTGGAAAGTGATGCTAGCGTTCTGGAAGTATACAGTAAGTTAATATTTGAGATAATTGAACATTAACTGAATTTACCATGAAGCTTGAGGTCCCAGGTTTGATCCCCGTCAGTTCGTTCTCGGTACTTGGATGTTTAATATATATTTATCTATATAAGTATGTTTGTTCATTACCCATAGTACAAGCTTTGCCTACTTTGTGATTAGGTCAATTAGTGTCAATTGTTCCATGATTATTTATTATTATTGTTAGTACGGATTTCCGATCACGGGCCCGGTCATTTGAAATGCATATTCATGGGGCTGAAGCCAACATGAAGAGCCCTTTGGTACCATATAACATCTATACGTATAATCTGTACCTAGGTACAAGGTTCAAGGGCAAAGATATATATGCAAGTAATGTGAAAGAAAATAAGTAATCATAAAAAGGTAAAAAGATTCCATCCCATTCAAATGCTCAAAAATATGCAAACGTCAATGAACCCATAAGTATGTTAATGGCAAGTTCAAAAACTTGTATACGATCAAAATTACATAATTTGTATTCTGCAAAAGACTCAAAATATTGTAGTCATATTTATATCACTAAATATAGATTCAGTATCTGCTACAAAATAAGTATACAAAACATAAATCTGCGAAAAGCAACTTTATGCTCTTGTTACACGAAACAAATTTGAATGGAATGTTTTGACAATTTACGAAAACTGTACCACAAATGTCATTTCGTATGTCTGTCTCACGTTTGGATCTGTCACTGTTGCGTGACTGCGTGTATGTAGGTATAACCCTTAGAGCTAATACATTGTATTGTATTTGCTCTGTGGTATAACCGCTGCAATAAAGTTGGTGCATACAAATTTTGCAACTTTGAGCGGATACATATTTTTGACCTTTTATTATGCCCATTTCCACTTAACTCTGCATTAGATAAGTTTGTTAATTTAGGTATACAGGAACTGAGATTTTTTTAATGGGACTACGAGAAATAAGTCTCTCCCTCGTGGTCCCATTGATGGGACTACGAGAGGGACTACGAGAGGGACCACAGGTAACAGGGGGAATAGAATGTTAAAAATATGAAAAAAGCTCGATTTAAAAATTTTGTAAAACATCATTGGATTTTTAAGCGTCTTTAATAATAATAATGAAACTGGCAAATGCATGATACCTTGTGTTAAACTTAACTTAGTAATATATTATCTTTGACTTAACTTAAACTTAGAACTTGACTGTACTCGCGATTCTGAGTCAGAATCACAAAACAAATTTTATTACACTTGAAAAATTAAGTAAAACTACAAAATTCAACCTCATTGTTTTGTGTCTGTCTGTTAGAAGTGGCTTTTTGGCAGGCACTCTGTGATGCAGCCCAGCATCGTGTAATCGACGGCTTATAGTATGTGATGACACATTAAGCTGAGCAGCGTAAGTGCTTGTATTTACAAATCTGCAATACTGGACATCCTCAATCATCTGCTGATCTTGTAGTAATGTGGTTTTTTTGGGACGTCCTAAAGACACGTGTTATATCGCCCTCGTTTGCCCATCACTGCTTCCACAGGTAGACGGTTTTTCTCTGAAAAATAAATGCAATTCATAAGTGATAAAGAAAACCAAACAATCATCGCTGATACGTCGATACTGCATGCGAGCACCAAAAATTCAAAATAACTAATAATAAAGACCAAGTGCCGGTAGTTCGAGGAACCCGTGCAGCTAGGAGATTTTGATACCCGCCTCTTCAGTCCCTTCGAGACCGTTATATAGTTATATAGATAGTTTTGAAAACAAACTCACTATCAATTATATTTTTTATAAACTCACTGAAACATGAATACACAGAAAAAAACCAGAAAAATGCCAACCCCGGGAATCGAACCCGGATCCTCGACACTCCGGGTCGTGTGCTTTTCCCCTACACCACGATTGGACATAGAGGAAAGGCCGAATTTTTTCCATGTATTCAAATCTTAGCTTGTTTTTATCACTTTTTGCAGTGACTAGCGCCATCTATGCGATTACTTCGTAAACCGAAAACAACGCACCCTTTCGAAACTTATCAGTTTACCCAAAAAAAAAAAAATTTAAAAATGAAAAATTGGGAGAAAAAATACAAAAAAAGATACTCCTACTGAGATCATAAACTCACTATCACTGAGACGAAAATTAAGCAAAATAAACTACCTAACTATAGTGGGATATCTTACCTTGCATAATTGAGACAAAGCAACCGCTTGGAACAGTTGTTCCTAGGGGTGATTTGAGCAGATTTAGCCAAGTCGGCACGAGGTGCCCCCCAGCAGGTGGGCAGGGGAGGGAGGGGAAAAGGTGCATCCGGCGCGCCTCACTCACTACATATCTGCATACATGTAGCAACTATATCGAGATGGGTGTCTTTTTCTTATAACTCGAGGACGAGAAATTCATTTCTGCAGCTATTTTTTCACTCACCCGTACAAAAAAGACAAAAATCAAAAAAAATCTTTACACTTTTTTTTTCGATTTTTTTTCCCACGTGCTTTTTATTTTACACATACCTGTAATAAAATTATAGAAGTGGAAACAAAAGTAAAAAAGTCTTAGTAATATGTTTGGGTACGGAACCCTAAAAAGCGCCTATATTTATTAACTTAAAGAATCCTTAGCACTTAAGTACCTGCCATACATTTTATTTTCAGTGCTGTTTGATTCATATACACTACCGGGGCACGAAGTGTACGCAACAAGAAGTTCACAAATACAATTATTTTCTCTAAGTCATTGATAAGTAGCGAACCACTACGCAGCAGCAAGCAAAGAGGGAACTCGGGGGTTACAGCCCCCCGAACAAATTGCACAAATAGAACTCTTTAATCCAAGAAAAGTAGCGAACAACTACGCCGCAAGGAAGAAGAGAGGGGGGCTCGAGGCGCGCAGCCCCCCGCCATAAAATCACACGAATACAACTGTTTCCACTGTGGAGATACGTTCAAAGTACTATAGAAAAACACTCACACACTATAAACACTATTTATTTACACTAAAATTATATACAAAATAAACATACACCGGAGCGCCTAATAACCGCCGTGACATACAGCTCGAGAGCCAACGACGAAGAGCGTTCGCGCATGCGCGGCTTCTGTCAGCTCCAGCGGAAACCGGAAGCCAACTGATGAACTTAATAATAACTAATACTATTAGACACGTATTTACAAATTAAAGCTCGCCACACCTCTAAGATATTGATAAGAAGCGAACCACTATGCTGCAGCAAGAAAAGAAGGGGGGGGGGGGTACGGCCTCCCGCCATGAAAAGTACACAAATACAACTCTTTCCTCTATGACATCCATTAGAAGTGAACTACTACGCAGCAGTAAGCAGTAGGTAAGGGGCTCAAGGTGGACTCTACTACGCTCGGGAATGGCTCCCCATATTAAAAAGATCCAAACGCCATCACCCCTGACGAGACCACCGCAACGCTGGGATAATTTACATACCTACTTATTTTGTTAGCAACAAGCTAATTCTGCGAAGACAAAATCGCGGGCAACAGCTAGTATAATATAAATATGAGATGGGCGCATCTATGGAGGTCTATCCCCTAATACACCATGAGGATGTGCTAGCGGACAGTCCTCCACAGTTGCCAAAGTATTGCCAGTCGGGAAGCGACTTGGAATGGGCCGTGGGGTTGGGATGCTGTGGACAGGATTACCGGGCTATTATGGGGTGAAATAAACGGACGACTACCATTTCCATATCTAATTAAAATGAAGCTCGGTACGCGGTGACTCGCCGTCCACTAAATGCGCCCCTCATACTGGTATTATTATTATCGTATATTTATTGCAATCTTAGGCTAGGTTTTCACAATATTCATATAAAAAGTAATAAAACAATATTAATACAAAATATAAAAACATTATAAAAACCTAACCTAGGGTGCCGCCGGCAGCGAGGCGGGGCCTAAGCTACCGGTGGTCAGGGCGACAGAGAGAGGAACCTCCTGACTATCCGAGCCGTGTCCAGGAGTACCGCCTTCTGTATCTGACCCTTGACCTAACCATCTAGCGAGAGCCTTTTAAGGTGATGGTCAAGGCTCTTCGCTATTAGACCGTTCGCCGAAACGACTATCGGGACAGTGATCGTCGAATTAACAGGCCACATGGCGGTAACCTCGTGAGCCAAGTCAAGGTACTTGCTGTATTTGTCCTTCTCGGCCTTCACGAGGTTCACGTCATGGGGGATCGTGATGTCGACGAGCACTGCCTGGCGCTTCGATCGATCTATCAGCACGACATCAGGTTTATTGGCGACAATAGTCCTGTCCGTGATGATAGATCGATCCCAGTAGAGCGTGACACGACCATTTTCAAGAACTGGTGCAGGTGTGTACTTATAGTACGGCACTTCGAAGTCCACAAGACCGAATGAAAGAGCAAGTTGCTGGTGAATAATCCTGGCTACAAGGTTATGTCTGTGCAAGTACTCGCCGTTAGCAAGACTAGAACAACCAGAGATAATATGCCTGAGTGACTCCCCGGGACGGCGGCATGCCCGACAGATGTCGACCGTACCGTCCTTCAGGATATACCTGCGGTAGTTATTAGTCATGATAACTTCGTCCGCAATTGCACAGGCAAAACCTTCGGTTTCCCCGAAGAGGTCCCCGAAGCGTAGCCAGTTCACCGACGCGAGGAGGTCTACATCGGGCCCCATGAGGGCCTTATAGAACCGCCCGTGTAGCTCCTTACTCTCCCATTCAGTCTTGCGGTCCTCGGTGCTCCATACCTTAGGTCTGCGCCAGTTCTCTTTTGCCAAGGCGAGAGGAGTGAAGGATTTGTCCACCGTCACTACATCGCGATGCATCCCACACTCGTTGTTCAGGAAAAATTCCCTAAGACTGCACACCTCACGGTTGTGGAGGTCCTGGGCATTTAAAAAACCACGACCTCCACATTTCCGTGGAATGTACAGTCTCATAACAGACGAGCGCGGGTGTAGCATGCGATGCGCAGTGAGCAATGAACGAACCCTTCGATCCAGGGCATTCAGCTCAGTCTGATTCCATCTTAGTATGCCAAAGGAGTATATGAGCAGGGGCATCACCCAGGCCTTGAAGGCGCGCACCTTGTTGCCACCCGACAGAAGACTATTGAGTACTTTTGCCAGGCGGCCAAAGAATCGCTCCCTCACCGTCTGTTTGATATCCCTACCTTCAATACCCAAGGACTGTGACATACCAAGATATTTATAGGTTTCAGTTTCCGAGATAGATCTGAGGGACATTGTCTCAGAAAGTTGTAAATTCGGTGAATTTACAACTTTTCCCCGCTGTACATGTATGACTGCACACTTGTCTACACCAAATTCCATTTTGATGGCATTACTGAAGACTTCTGTTGTTTTCAGTAACTCCAACAAGTTCTGGTTGTTTGGTGCAAATAGCTTGAGGTCATCCATATAAAGCAGATGAGAGATGACCTCACCCCCTCTCCGGAGCCGGCAACCTAGTCCTGAATCCGTCAGCAGAGTACTGAGCGGATTCAGTGCTAGGCAGAACCATAATGGACTTAGACTGTCACCCTGGAAGATCCCTCGTTCAATCCTTATGGAGTCCTGCGGACCAGAGGGGCCATCGCTACCTCCCGGTTGACGAAGGACTGTGGTCCACTGCCCCATGCACGTGCTTAAGAAGGATCTTAAAGTTGCATTAACTTTATACAGCTCTAAGATCCTCCTCAGCCATGAATGAGGCACCGAATCATAGGCCTTCTTGTAGTCAATCCAGGCAGCAGAGAGGGTCCCTCTATTCTGCCGGATTCGTTGGCAAATGGTCATGTCTATGAGGAGGAGCTCTTTAGTACCACGGGACCCAACCCTGCATCCATTTTGAGCGGGGGCCAAGATGTTGTTTGCAACGATGTGCGCGTTAATTTTTGCTCTCAAAATGGATGTAAGGAGTTTGTACAGTGTGGGCAAACACGTGATGGGTCTGTAGTTTTTCGCTTCCGTGGTACTACCGGACTTATAGAGCAGGAAAGTGATACCAGTTGTTAAAAGAAGTGGCAGGGAACCGAGCTCGAGGGCTTGCTGGAACTGCGTTGCCAAACGTTTGTGTGAACATCGAAATCACTTCAGCCAGAAGTTGTGCAATCCATCCGGACCAGGACTTTTCCAGTTCTGGGCCGTCCGGATAGCACAACTAACGTCCTCGGGGCTGATGGTAACAGCACCCATAGGTTCGATAGACTCGCACTCACGTTCAACAACGCTCATCCATTCGCCCTCGTTGTGAGCCGACCAGATACTACGCCAGAAGTTAATCATAGCAGTAGCATACGGCAGTTGTCCGTCAAATACACATTGGTCGGTTCCCTCCCACTTCCGATATACCTTCCTTTGGTCACTCTGGAAAAGGCGATTCTGCTGGAATCGGTCCACAGGCTCTCTGTAGCGACGAATACGGCTTACCCACGCATAGACTTTCTGCTTCAGAAAGTCAATGCGCTCCGTGACACAGGTCATATAATCACAGGGCCTGATACCCGCGAAGGCCTGGTTCACAAAGCGCATGACTCGGGGGCGGCTATTGCCCCCCCTGAAGCAGATCAGCTTTGCAATGAGGTTCCGAAACGAACTGATACGCCGCTCAATCCGCACTTGCCATGTAGGGACACCACCAGCGGTCCTAGGTGCACGATCAGCGTCCGGAAACTTGATACGAGCAACACGGCACGCTGCGATGGCCCCACAGTACATGATTGAGTGTGTATCAGTTAAATCTTCGCTAGCCCGTATGTACGGGTCTAGCAAAGCGTCAAGGGCTCCCATTAGCGCTAGATTACGTCTATTCGTGGGCAAGCGCGGTAATCGAGGCCTAGAACCGCGTGTGAAGCGATACTGCGTTATCGCCTCCTCCAGAGCCCTCCTCAGTTGCTCATTGGTCTGGGTACTAACTGTATGATCCGTACAGCCGTCCTCGTCGGCACGGGGACCGACCCGCGCCACCCCCGATGCCAGGTCGAGTGCGGGCACCGGGGCCGGTGATGTGGCGGGAGGGTCCCGCGCCGAGGTGGAAGCCGCACGGGCAGAGAGCACTTCCAGTCGCAGTCTATCAAGTGTTAAGTCATCCAGCATGTTGTTGCGCCGGATGACCCGCACTTGATCCGATAGCCGCTGCGCAGTCACGGTGATGGTCGGTTCAAGAGCCTGAAACAGAGGAAGCATCCGGGCACAGTACCCGAATAGATTAGTTCCTCCCTCTGTCGCCCCAAAGTACGCTCGCATGCAGTTCTCGTTAATTGTTCGAGTCCATCGCATGCGTCGCACTACACCACCGGCAGCGGGAGTCGTGGGCGGGGCAGGATGCCTCGCTGGCCCCAAGCGTGCCGGCAGCGGTCGCCTTCCGCGCCGCGTTGGTTGTCTAGTCGATGGCGGCGCCGGCAACGGCCCGCGCTCGTCACTCGATGAGCCGCTGGTGTCCGCGGCAGTCGCAAATTCGTCGCCTGACGATGTCGATGACGAGGACGAGACGGGCGTAGATGGTGGGCGTGCGCTTGCAGTGTCAGGGTCCGCTTGTTGCTGTAATCTTCGTCTTTGCCGTGTGATCATTCTCTTCAATTTATTTTATTTTGTACTTCATTAGGATGATTTTGAAGTAAAAATAATGTAAAAAGTAGATTAAAATACATTATAACAAAATAAAATTGATAGGAAAAATTACTGACACATGTGACGTTGACAGCGGACCATAAATCTATTATTATTATTATTAGATCTTTTTTTCATAAATAGGTACGAGGGGCGGCTTATAAGTAATCTCCTTGGTCAGAAATATATACAAAAATAATGCTGGCTGATATGGATTTATATTTGTTATTCTATTTTCAAAATGTATTACATTCATTTGTTTATTGCATCACGTTTATTTGTCTCCTACAATTGTTTCAAACATGTCGGCAGAAAAAGTAAAAATGGATAAAATCAAGCAGCGTACGGTGATTAAGTTTTTGACTAAAGAAGGGAATACGCCTTCGGAGATCAGACAGCGTATGTTACGTGTGTTTGGCAGTTCGTGTTTTTCCGAATTTGTTATAAAGTTTTGGTCAAAGCAGTTTAAGTTAGGTCGTGAGAGCCTGGAAGATGATCCTCGTAGCGGAAGACCAGTTTCGGCCGTCACCGATGAAAATGTAGCCAGGGTGAAAGAAAATATATTAGAGGACCGACGAGTGAAGCAGTGGGAGATAGCTAGAGATGTGGGCGTCAGTAAAGAGCGAGTCAATAAAATAATTCATGAGCATTTGAACATGTCCAAGGTTAGTGCACGTTGGGTCCCCAGAATGTTGACTGTATTTGACATGGAGAGGCGTGTCAAATGTTGAGAAGAGTTTTTGGACACGAGTCGAGGGAAAGAGGAAGAAATAATTTCTAGAATTGTAACATGTGATGAGACTTGGATTCGACAATGGGACCCGGAAAGTAAGCAAGAGTCATTACAGTGGAAATTTAAGGATGAGAAGCCGCCTCGGAAATTCAAGGTCTGTCCATCGGCAGGTAAACTTATGGCTACAATCTTTTGGGACACAGAAGGGATTTTGCTCATAGATTATTTACCAAAGAAAACTACAATGAATGCTGATTATTACTCAAACTTACTATATCAACTAAGAGAGACAATAAAAGAAAAACGGCGAGGTAAACTAAGCAAATAATTCTGATTTTGCACGATAACTCACCAGTGGATACCGCCCGCACAACGAAGCTAGCAATTAAAGACAATGGCTTCGAAACCATTGACCACCCCCCTTATAGTCCAGATTTAGCCCCCTGTGACTATTTTCTGTTTAGACTTCTCAAGAAAGACCTCAGGGGACGAAGGTTTATGACCGATGACGAAATGAAGGCTGCGGTTACTGACTTTTTTGACGACAAACCGAAAGTTTTTTTTTTTTTAATGGTTTAAATTCAATATATGAAAAATTTAATAAATGCATTTTACTAGCAGGGGACTATATAGAAAAATAAAAAAAAATTAGCCACGACAGTCTTTTGTTTAATTGTTAGGTAGATTACTTTTCAGCCGCCCCTCGTATTTATGCTACTAAGCAGTGACATTAAATTTGTGTTTTTAATTTTGTAGTTTTCAACAAAGAAGAAGGTTCTTTCTACGTCCACCACGACATTGTTTTGCCTTGGTTCCCGTTATGTATAGAGTGGCTGAGCCATGACCCATCTGATACCAAGCCAGGTACTGAGATGAAGTTATTATGGATAAATATTTGGAAACTATGTGTGAATGCGAGTGATATATCATAAGTTATTCTTATACATTCAGGTAATCTTTGTGCTCTGGGTGGGATGGATCCAGTAATACAAGTTTGGGATTTGGACATTGAGAACTGTCTTGAGCCTGCATTCAAACTGGGAAAGAAACCAAACAAGAAGAGAAAAACCAAGAGAGTTGGACATAAAAATGCAGTTTTGGACATGTCATGGAACAGAAACTTTTCGTACGTATAAACCCTGTGCAGAATGTGTTGATATTGATAATATGCCATTTTAGAAATTGGAATTAAGAGCCTTGACCTTAACCTCAAAAGTGTTGCCTTTGAATTATTTTTGTTTCAGACATGTGTTGGCCAGTGGGTCTGCAGATAATACAGTGTTGTTATGGGATTTAGACCAGGGCACACCCCACACAAAACTGGACTACTTTCAGGACAAAGTAAGTCATATTCAGATTACTCAGTAATAAGAAATCTGGATTTAAAATTTCATCTGATTGTACTCCATTAGTTATAGAATTATGATAAAAATACACCATGCACAAAATACATCTCATATTAAAAGCTTCTGAGGTAACTTAAAAAGAATCTTGACAATTCATTTGAAATAGCTGGCGTCACTCGATATTCGTATTCCTAAGTAAAAACACACATACTTATACTTAAAAATTAAGAAGTCCAGTGTTAGCAGAGCCCTGCTCTTAAGCAAAATGTACGCAGTGTGGGGTCAACTTATATTGGTCTGCGAAATCTACTGACAGACATAAAAAATTAAGATTTTGAGACTTTTCGGAGTGGTTGTGCTATAAGAGCTACCTTCATACCAAATTTCAAGTTTCTAGGACATCTGGAAGTACCCTTTAGGTTTTTGGAAATCGGCAATTTGTATGGAAATAGCCTTTTTAATTACTGTATCTTATATTTCAAGGGACCGCAGGCTTGAGTATTTGATATTAATTTCAGCATGCTACCTCCACGCGTTCCAGACAAAAAAGGTCTTGACAGACGTCAGTCTGTCAAGACCCTTTTTGTCTAGACGGACAACAAAGTGATCCTATAAGGGCTCCGTTTTTTCCTTTTGAGGTACGGGATCCTAAAAAAGAACGCAAATAGGTACTTGCGGCACAGTATATATATATGTGGTTAGAGACCTGACTATGAAGCTTGAGGTCCCGGGTTCAAATCTCGGTCGGGGCTGATGTTTGTATGATGAATATGAATGTTTGTTCTCGGGTCTTGGGTGTTTAATATGTATATAAGTATGTATTTATCTATAAAAGTATGTTTATCCGTTGTCTGGTACCCATTGTACAGGCTTTGCCTAGTTTGGGAATAGATCAATTGGTGTTCAATTGTCCCATGATATTTATTTATTATTTATATATACGTATAACTCGGCGACTAGGACCGGGACGAGACCTCGCACACACCAGCGGACTTGGTTTGCTAGCTAGCTAGCTAGCTGTGTCAGGATGAAATGGGTTTTACACGTAGTAGAGCTTGGTCATGAGCTTTACTCATCCTCAAGGTCGATTGAGGTGGTAGAAATAACTGCAGACACATCATGTTTCACTTCTAGGCCAGTCTTTATTTGATTAAGGCCTACATCAATGACTCTACCGCACGGTTCGGAAATAACCTCTATTGAGAAGATACCGGCAAGAAACTCAATGAGGTATAATCTTTTCAATAATAACACCATACGAGGTCTAAATTAGTTACAATTGATATCACAGTTAACTCGTTACTATTAACGCGAAATGCAAGTACCATATTGGAAACGTTGGAGAGTTCTGTGCTTGCGCCCATTCACGTGATCTATTGCCAAGATATCATTTAAGACTCAAAATAAGACTGTACTTGGGGCACAGGCACTTAGTTCATTAAATCACTAACAATTCTCATTAAAACTCAAAGCACCAAGCCGATGCAAACGGATTACATTACCAACTTGTGCTCAGTCCGACCCCCCGATCAAGAATGCCCTTTTCTTTTCAAAGTTACTAAATGTCATTTCGACCTTATACCAACTACCCACAAATGAACCAAGCACAGACCACTCCCAAGCAGTATTTATTTGACAGCTTTCACCGCTTGACGTTTCGTTAAAATCATAACAAATGAAGGTAATTTATAACTTTAGACTATGATCAACACCGACCAGTGTATCGATTCTCCGACACGGCCATTCTGACGTCTCACACGTCCTCGTGGGAGGTATCTGTGGACAAGAAAATCTGAACAGTACCCAAAACTTTTCCACTCGGCCTTCCTGACCATAAAAACTAACAATCAAGGAAATAAGGAAAATAATTCTATTGGTGAACATAAGTCTCTTTACTTGTCAAGCAAAACTCAAATCAGCACAAAGTTTAAACATTATCGAGTCTCTCTCTCAGCATGACATGAGTGCACAGTGCTGTGTCAGTTGCCTCCATCCAGCAACCTCTACACACAATATCACATGGAATACCTCCATCCAGTATCCATCTCACACAAAACTCATCGCCTCCATCCAGCGATATCCAAAACCAATCGCCTCCATCCAGCGATATCCAAAACCAATCGCCTCCATCTAGCGATCGTGGCGACCGATTACACCCGCGAGCCAAACGCACGCCACTCACAGTCGTGGCCGCACTGCGACGGGAAATGACGCCCGATTTTACGCCTACGCCTACGAATGACCGAAGGTGCAATCAGTCTCAGCCAAAGACACTCACACCAGCGATCAACAACACATGACATACGAACATCAAATGAATTTTGCTTGTCAATCTTAAGAGCTCGAATTAATGGTTCACACCACGAAAAGGTTAATCTTTTCACGTTATCAGTAGCGTAACCAAAATCACGAATTCAATTTACACGAACTTGATTAGCAAAAATTAAAACACTCGCTTCTCTTGCCTGTCCAAAAACCAAAACTATGATTTATTGTAAACTGGGTCGCGAACATACACGTACTTACCACTCAAAGCTAGCGACATGAGCACTACGACAACATAATTAACAAACGTTACCTCTAGTTAGGTACTCAATCGAAACGTATTTTCTTTGTACAAAAAAAACAAACAATTTAAAACACGTCGATTATTATTTCAACACACAACTCTTATTATTCATTGTCACTTATTAAGGGCTCCGATTAACTACACAAGAACCTCACGTGTGATTTGCACACAAACACGGATAGCTAATGTTTGTTTTATCCAAAAAATAAACTGATTACCATCGTATAAACCTCACGTTGCTTTTTAAGGTCAAACCGTTCAAACCATTTAAACAAAGTCTACCTGACAATAATGACTATTCGGTGCACTTGCACTGAACATCACGATAGCTCGATTGAAATTATGAACTTGAGTACCTATTAGAATTCGTTACTTATCATACTGCCATAGTATCGAACATAAGGCACGGGTATACCCTACCAGTTTTTTTAACCAAATCACGTACTCAGTAAAGAAATTTAACGGAAACCCACGTGTTACACAAATTATAACAAACTGAAAGCGACTCACCAGGCATATTTAAATCCTCCGAATTGGGTTCACAAACAACTACTTGCACGGTAGCCGGAGCAGCCAAAGAAGACTGGCATGGTCACCTCGAACAGCATCGATCGTACAATTCAATCAATCATCATCAGCATAACCGTCGTCATAATCATCTTTGTTATCTTGAAGTGGGACATGCAGTTCCATCCCACATCTGAACTCGGAGACTGGGACCGGGACGAGACCTCGCACACACCAGCGGACTTGGTTTGCTAGCTAGCTAGCTAGCTGTGTCAGGATGAAATGGGTTTTACACGTAGTAGAGCTTGGTCATGAGCTTTACTCATCCTCAAGGTCGATTGAGGTGGTAGAAATAACTGCAGACACATCATGTTTCACTTCTAGGCCAGTCTTTATTTGATTAAGGCCTACATCAATGACTCTACCGCACGGTTCGGAAATAACCTCTATTGAGAAGATACCGGCAAGAAACTCAATGAGGTATAATCTTTTCAATAATAACACCATACGAGGTCTAAATTAGTTACAATTGATATCACAGTTAACTCGTTACTATTAACGCGAAATGCAAGTACCATATTGGAAACGTTGGAGAGTTCTGTGCTTGCGCCCATTCACGTGATCTATTGCCAAGATATCATTTAAGACTCAAAATAAGACTGTACTTGGGGCACAGGCACTTAGTTCATTAAATCACTAACAATTCTCATTAAAACTCAAAGCACCAAGCCGATGCAAACGGATTACATTACCAACTTGTGCTCAGTCCGACCCCCCGATCAAGAATGCCCTTTTCTTTTCAAAGTTACTAAATGTCATTTCGACCTTATACCAACTACCCACAAATGAACCAAGCACAGACCACTCCCAAGCAGTATTTATTTGACAGCTTTCACCGCTTGACGTTTCGTTAAAATCATAACAAATGAAGGTAATTTATAACTTTAGACTATGATCAACACCGACCAGTGTATCGATTCTCCGACATATATATATATATACTACTACTACTACTAAAGCAGTACGGAAACTAGGCCTTTTTGTTGAGATAAATACCTACGCGCCATTTGAGCGTTAGGGTTATACTCTTATTTTTATTAAATTTAAAAAGTTTTTGGTTAGTTAGCTCTGTATCTCAACTGAGATAACTAACTAGTTTTCATTAGAGCATTAGGGTTGTTACTTACTCTTGTTTTTTATAAAATTAATAGGCTTTATTTATTAAGTATTTATTAAAACGTTTATTTGCGTTCTATTCTATAATGTTCAAATAATCTAATGAATTGCCAAATTACATGAAATCGACACCCGTGACCATTTTTAGTGACAAAAATGACAAACTGTCATCCGCCATCTTGGATTAAAAAATAATGTCAAATTCAAGCTTACTGCAGCCAAATTACATAAAATCGAAAACCTTGTGATCATTTTATTAACAAAAATTACGAACTCAATCCAATCAGATTACGTCCATTGATTACAATTCTAATTGAATTAATTAAAAGTAAATGTCACAATGCTATTACCACTATTCATCATGTTATGAAAATACCACCTATCTAATAACTAGTCGGTTTTAAACACAAAGAGGAACCACTCGTCTCGACGCGGCACCCGCCACTGTCGGCACTGCGATATCCGCTTAGGGGCCTGGTAAAGAAGTGCTACTGTGAGCGTGTGTCATTTCGAACGTTTGTAGGTACCTGCTCCTACTTCACTTGCCAAAGAACCAAGTATCAATCTGACCGTCTAGCACACGCGCCACTTTCTCGCTTGTCGCTCATGGCGTCCCTTTCTTAGTGATTGAATCAGTGACAGTGAAGGCCGCACTGAGCGACAAAATGACGGCCAATGTTTGTCAATAAATATTTGTTATGCGTGCGCAGATTCAGTCAATGGAGTTCCACCCGCACGAGGCGCAGACGCTGCTGACGGGGTGCGGCGACGGCGCGGCGCGCGCCAGCGACTGCCGCGAGCCCGCCGCGCACCGCGCCTGGCGTCTCGCTCCCGAGATCGAGCGCGTCGCCTGGGACCGCGCTAACCCCTACTGCTTTGCCGTCAGTTACCAAACTAAAAACACTTATTTTATTATCTACCGCACCAAATCCGCTTCGTATTGAGTTGTATGGCGTGAACGTGCACTCTTCACACAAGTGGGCGCGTTTGACACTCCACCCAAGTCAATAAAAAAACCGGACAAGTGCTAGTCGGACTCGCGCACGAGGGTTCCGTACAAAGATTTTAACGCTTTTCCCCCGTGTTTTAAGTTGTTCAGTGTTAGCAGAGCCCTGCTCCTAAGCAAAATGTACGCAATGTGGGGTAATTTTTTTTTATTCAACGAGGAAGGCAAACGAGCAAATGGGTCACCTGATGGTAAGTGATCACCACTGCCCATAGACACATCTTATATTGGTTTGTGAAATCTACGGACAGACATGATTTTGAGAATTTTCTGAGTCATTGTGCTATCTTCATACCAAATTTCAAGTTTCTAGGACAACTGGAAGTACCCTTTAGGTTTTCAGGGTACGGCAATTTGTATAGAAACAACCTTTTTAATGACTGTATCTTTTGATTGCGTTGACTTAGAAGTTTGATTTTTCACAGCTTCAAGGGGCTGCAGGCTTGAGTATTTGATATTAATTTCAGCATGCTACCTCCACGCGTTCCAGAAAAAAAGGGTCTTGACAGACAGACAGACGGACAACAAAGTGATCCTGTAAGGTTTCCGTTTTTTTCCTTTTGAGGTACGGAACCCTAAAAAGTATAACTCCGTCGATACCATAGATGATTCCACCTAAGTCGGAGTTAAAAAAAAATCCAACAAAAAAAAAAATCTCCTTCAAAAAGAACATAAAATAATCCTCTAAAGCCATCAATTTTAAAGCCCACCACAAATATGAAGTCGGTGCTTCATTCAAAGAATATTCCGCACACACCATACCGATTTTTATTTCACAGTTTAAAAAAAATATCAAACCAATTCTGATAGAATTTATATGGAGCCACCTCTAAAGTATACCCTTTAAAACAAAAAAAATAATCATCAAAATCGATTCATACTTAATTGGCGGAGTAATTAAGTAATTCATTTAATATTTAAAGAATTATCCTTCAACTCCTAGGCATTAAAGAGTTGTACATTCCATCACCAGCTCATCAACATGAAATGATGACTACCAGACCCAAATAATTTGAAGGCTTTAGAAAATAATATATGATATGAAACTAGTAATACCTACATGCCTATAAAATTTGAGGGTTGCCCTTGATTTCATGATGCCAGCATCTTGTCATCAGATCCTAAATTGGTGACAATGGCACCATCTCAGGAGAGTACCGTTTCGAATATTTTTTTAGTTCGGTCGACAATTGGCGGAGTAATCACTAACAAACAAAAAGATTTCTCCTTTTTTTGTAGTCGGTTAACAAGACACCGTATCGGTAATTATAGCCGTTGTTCGGTAGCTTCGATGCGTGGTAAACTCCGCCCGACATTTTCTCAATTTATTCTAAGCCTCAGTTTTGACATTGCATTTCTTAAACTATTTTTTCTGACCGAAGGTAGCAGTCGTAGCGTATATGCATGTTTTGCTATTTAATTAATTATATGTATACTCTCTGGCAACTTAAGCGGAACAAAAAAACTTACTTAGCTTCAGCGCGCTGTAATCTGATTAGAGTGATTAGGTAGCCCTTGCCCGCTGTAATTTTGATATTCGTATTGCGGCAACAGATAACTAACTATTTCCATATCCTTACAGACAGCAACTCTAGTTCCGAGTTTCGATGATCGTATGTGTGTGTGTGTGTGTTACAGATGAGCAACAACGAGGGCCAGGTGGCGTACGTGGACGTGCGCCGCGACCAGCCCGTGTGGACCATCACGGCGCACGACAAGGAGGTCACTGGTACGCATACGGAGTTAAAGTATTTTAAGAGCCATCAAATAAATTCGGTAATCCCGATGTTAGTTAGGTCAAAGCTGACCTAGATGGAATACATTTAAGTTTAGAAATACCTGTAGTATTAAATTTATGTAGTAAGTCTGTAAATATATTAATATATCTTTTTTAATGCAGGACTCATCCTTACTGAAATACCTGGCATGCTTATCACAGTCAGCACCGACGGCAAAATCAAAACTTGGGACATAACAAGGTACTTTTTCAAACACACTGTGAAATACACCCCTTATGGTTTCACCGTGTGTTTGAACCGTGTTCGCCGTATGGTATGATTGTTTCATTATTAGTTAATCGCCTATAACCTATAAGCATGGCGGTCCAACTCCACGTTTAGGTAAGATTTTATAAGTACGCGGCGAGTCCTATCCATAGGACTAAATTCACAGGGTCGCCGCGCGCCCAGCCAGTCGCCCAGCCAGTCGCTCGCCGGCCGAGTCGTATGTCGGTTGCATGTCATGTTACTTACTCACGCGCCGCGCGCAATGCATTGTCCGCGGAGTGCGAATTACGACAATTGAAATTGCGAAATTGAAAGGTAAAGAAATGTACGTCAATCTGTACGTAATTAAGTAGGTAATTGTCACCCTTTATAACAATTATTAATTATTACAAGCTTTTGTTTTAATATGCAATGTTAGTACTTATGTAGGTACGTGTATGTATACTCAGAGGAAAAATAAATAGCCCAGCATTTTTTCCTAGAACTGATTTAAATAACTAATACCTTTGCAATAAATAGTAAAAATAGGGTTGGCTATTTATTGTGCCACTGAGTAGGTATGTGTAGCTACGTATGTTCGAGTCAAATCTTGCGAGTTAAATTTCTTGTTTGCGTCGTATCGTATCAAGTCGTATGCCATTTGTAGGCATATTTAACCTTGTACTATTATGTATTCTGTGTCATAACTTATCATTAAATTATTATTGTAAGCCTGATGAAGTGTCCCACTGCTGGGCAAAGGCCTCCCCCCATGTCCTCCACGCGTCCCGATCTTTAGCGGCTTCAGGCCAATCGTTAAGAAAGACATCCAGATCAACCCGACACCGTCGTCTAGGCCTGCCACGCCGCCGCCATCCCCTGTGGCACCCACTCTGTGGCAACTCTCGCCCACATGTGTGGATGCATGCGGCTGACGTGGCCTGCCCAGTCCCATTTCAGCCTGGCAGTCTTGGCACCCACATCGGCAATGCGTGTTTTGGAACGCAATACAGTGTTTCAGATCCGGTCAATCCTTTTCACTCCTAACATGCTGCGTTCCATTGCTCTTTGGCAAACCTTCAGTTTGGTCTTCTGTAACTCAGTAAGGAACCATGTTTGGGCACCGTAAGTTAGGACAGGAAGTATGCACACATCGAAAATACACACAAATACAAATATCATTAAATATACTGATTAATTATTTTCAAAAGAAGGCAACCCTAACGTAGACAGAAGAGATAAGAGATACACGATAGAAAGAGAGGCAACTTATAGGTGAATAGGTATTACTGTAGGCGTGTAGGCAATTAGCGCTGTGCGACCTGAATTGCGCTTTATTGTAGGTTATTCAAATGATTTTGCGGAGTTGGACTTCTGTACTTGTACTATTATGTATTCTGTGCTATAAGTCGCTAATCAGATTAGTTCCCACTATCATGACCTATCGGAGCATTGTCGAAGCTTCAACAATAAATAAATAATAAATAAATAAATATCATGGGACAAGTGACACCAATTGACCTAGTCCCAAATTAAGCAGAGCTTGTGTTATGGGTACTAGACAACGGATAAACATACTTATATAGATAAATACATACTTAAATACATATTAAACATCCAAGACCCAAGAACAAACATTCGTATTCATCATACAAACATCTGCCCCGACCGGGGATTGAACCCGGGACCTCAAGCTTCGTAGTCAGGGTCTCTAACCACTAGGCTATCCGGCCGTCAACAAATGAATGTATACAAGTTATTGAAGCGATACAAAGGGCGATTTAACAAGTTAATCTCTGTCAGCAAATCAATGCTGCATAACGGACGCTTTTGAAAATAAAAACCGGCCAAGTGCGAGTCGGACTCGCACACGAGGGTTCTGTAGAAAGATTTTAACGATTTTCTACAGTGTTTTAAGAAGTCCAGTGGTAGCAGAGCCCTGCTTCTAAGCAAAATGTACGCATTGTGGGGGTCAACTTATATTGGTCTGCGAAATCTACAGACAGACATAAATATTTAAGATTTTGAGAATTTTCTGAGTGGTTGTGCTATAAGAGCTATGTTCATACCAAATTTCAAGTTTCTAGGACAACTGGAAGTACCCTTTAGGTTTTCGGATTTCGGCAATTTGTATGGAAATAGCCTTTTTGATGACTGTATCTTTTGATTGCGTTGACTTAGAAGTTTGATTTTTTCACAGCTTCAAGGGACCGTAGGCTTTAGTATTAGATATTAATTTCAGCATGCTACCTCCACGCGGTCCAGAGAAAAAGGGTCTTGACAGACAGACAGACGGACAACAAAGTGATCATATAAGGGTTCCGTTTTTTTCTTTTTGAGGTACAGAACCTTAAAAAAACTGATTAAAGGAAGTCCAAGTACCAATTTTATTTTTGCTTCCTTTTAATTTAGTAATAGAAAATTCTTCTTCTAGTGCCTCTTCGTTATTGAACCGAATTGAACGTTATTAAAATTCTAAACGTTTCTGTGTCTGACATTTGTTCCATGGCGTAGATTCATTATCTTACAAATGTAAATAAGTAATGTTCTTGCCGGGTAGGAGCCCGCCGGTGCAGGTGAGCGAGCGCGCGGGCCGCGTGGGGCAGGCGCTGTGCGCCGCCGCGTGCCCCGAGGCGCCCTACTCGCTGGCCCTAGGCGGCGACAACAAGGAATGCTTCATCGAGCTCGTCGACCTCGCCGCCAGCGAACAAGGTACGAACAAGTATGACTAGCTCGGCTCAGAGACTTGTAGTTGATGTCAATAGATCGACATCATCATGTCATTTTGCAGTGAAATTTTGACGTTTCACGTTTATAAATTAGAAAAAGATATGCCGACGTCGAATAAAAAAAGTATTGTAGTTATTGTAAATTACAAAATTATCCGGTCAAGATAGTCTGTCCGCATTTTTTAATGAAAAAATACTTCAAAACCATGAAATAAATAAATATTACGAATCATTCATTCGTTCATTAGGTACTTTTTTGCAATCAGTTTTTTTGTGTAGGTAGTTGTATTAAGTGTAAACAGTAACCATTCGCATCAATTTAAAATTTCTCTGCATAGAATTCGGTAAAAACTGTCTCCTTGTCAAACTTTATCAAGAATTGGTTCAGCGGTTTTACCGTGAAGAGGTAACAAACTGACAAACTTATTGGACATGGATTAATATAACCAATTGTTTCCTTCAGTTATGAATTGTTTCGGGTCGCGAGCGCCGGCCGAGGCTCCGCCGCAACCCGCCGACGACGGAAACGCTATGGAAACTTAACGTGATTTAGGTAGTCCTAAGTATTTACTGAACATTAACATAATTGTTGTTAAAATTACACCTGGCCCCCGTTTCATAAACGTGACAGGTGACAAATGACAACGACAGTTTGGTGTACATTACTGGCTTGAAAAGTATTTGTATTACCAGACTTCATATTAACTTTGAAGTGTAGGACGAATTGTCGTTGTCATTTGTCACCTGTCACGTTTATGAAACGGGGGCCTGCCTGTAGTTTTTATAATTGTCAGAAACTTAGCAAAACGTAAGCCTACTGTGTGTGCGATGTGTTGTCACAATCTTACACTTTACTTGTGGAGTTATGAAAACTGTATTAGGTATGTCAATAACATTCTGAATACTGCGAAGTATAATTGTGATGGTGATACTTAACCGCTCTTACAAATAAATTATTTAAATTACTTGCGTGACTTTTCCTGGGAAATAAGTAAGCTTGAATTATAGTGGAGAACAATGAGAATGATAGTTAAAATTGTATACGATCAGATCTGACTCTTCGTTCCTTTTGAGAGTAACAGAGTAATGGACTGAAAATCAGCCAACCACAATACAAATATTTTCACCGTAGGCTACGTAGGTTCTGTAGTATAAATAAATATCTGAAGAATGTTTAGGTTTACACAGGTTTAAATAAATTATATCAAAGTGTTGTAGTGCCAATGTGTTCTATTTACATTTATGTTATCGGTAAGTATATCATTATTTATAGTAAGAGGTACATTTACCAATGTTATTACAGTAAAAAAAATCATAGGATTCTTTTGTTTTATTGATTGAGTCATATTTATCAATATAATTTCTGATCTAATCGTATAAAAATATTAAAATGAAAGTTTTTAGAAAATTGCCAACTTAGTTGAATCAGTAGATATCGACCTACTGATCCGACTAAGTTGGCTAGACTATTTTCTAAAAACTTTCATTTTAATATTTTTATAATGGCGTAATGGTTATGGATGAAGAATTGCAATAAAACACGCGAGAGAGCGTTTGACTGTATATTTTTAACACGGGTCCACTGCGCCGTGTTATCAAATATCTATAGACATAGTAAAAAAACCTTTCCCACGGGCCAGGCATAAATCAATCTTATGACAATTAAATTTGCTCGATTTTCGAAAGAGGTTCTTGCAAGTTGACTGTGAGTTGAGTGAAATTGTATCAAAATTATAAATCCTTTCTATACAAATTGTTGCCAACTCAGTAGTTAGCCAGACTCTCTTGTTTCATTATTTTAGTTGAAGTCCTCCTAAGTCCTCACTTTTTACGACTGAAGTATTGATCCCGACAGATGCAAGTTCCCAGTTTTTTGATATTGTAAATTATTTCAACATGTTAAAAGTATTTTTTTCATTGACCAATTTGTACCTTCACGTAGTACATTCTGCAGTTATCCTTAAGGTGCAATTCCGCCAGTGTACGGCACATAACCATGAACAAAATGTGCGCGCACAACCGCGAACTCGTGTCCGCGAACTCATTCCAGGGTCGAGCACAACTTAACGAATGCTGCGTAACGTAAAGTCGAATTGTAAACGTTGTCGAGTTTGTATGACGTTTAGAACAGCGCCCGCCCGTGAGCGTATTTGGTACTAAAATTTAGTATGAGGTTTCTCGATCTCGATACAATAACCGTAACGTTACGCAGCTTTCGTAAAGTCGTACTCGACCCTGTGTTCATTCAGCGTACTCAGTTATGCTTCCATGCCGCTGCCGGAGCGAAACCATCTATTTGTTCGCGAACATTTACCTATTGATTATACTTATTGATATATACAAAATCTAAAATTATAATACAAGCGATAGAAACGCATCCAGTAGTGTGGGATACGAGACATTTTGATCATAAAAATGGGAATATACTTAAAGCATGATGCATCTCAAGAGTTTAAATTGACTCGACCGAAGTAATAAGAAAATAGAAGATTATTTTGACTCATTGTCGAAGGGAGAAAAAGGTTGTTTGAATTATTAAATTGTGGAACTAAATTAAGGAGTAAAATGCTAATTTAGTCTAAATAAATATATTTATCACTTTATACACAATGAGCATGCAGAAACGTCATAAATGACGAATTATGACAATGTCATTGACATGACAGGAGCACTCGGTGCAAAGCAAAGCAAATCATAATTCCTGCCATGAACATTATTCTGGATGGTAAATCTGCGACGGTTGAATCGCTACCTGCATTCCTTATTCTATTTTACTGCAAATAAGCGGCATGTTACAATAAAATGACTGTTTTCATGTTATTAGGTTTATTACTATTTCACTATGATTTCACTAAATTTTGAGGTTCAAACAAAAACTTGCGTGAAGACTTAGCTTGGCTCGGTAGTCAGGATGAGCGAGAAGAGAGAGGTGACTACACTCCATCATATTTGATGTTATGCCTGCGTTACACATTGACATAATTAGTTCATACAAACACAAACAAAGATCACGGGAAAGTATCTTTTATTTTTGCTTGTCAAATTAATAACCCCTTTATAAAGTCAGCCCTCTCACAATAATAACGTGTATAGAAAGTGTTCTTAGGTCATATTTTTCGTTTAATTTTTTAAAAGTATTTTTCGTTAAGTTTTGGAAAAACTCCACCACCGTAAACCTTTAATAACATACCAATCCGCAGTGGTGTCATAAGCGGCTATAATTTTGCGAATAGTTCACTGCAAAGAAAGAAGTTTCACTTTTAACATAATATTTTATTATCAAATAAACAATGACGATGCATCTTTCACAAAACAATAAAGCTATAATCAAGACAAATATGAAAAAAATATAGACATAAAAAAGACATAATTGTGTTTCGCTTAACAATAGGCCGTACTTTATCCTTCCCGTTTCTGTTCTGTGATATGTGAGTATATTTTGTGAGGCGGATCTAGGTGCCTCTAATCGCACCACGTTTCAGCTGCAATCGTCGAAGAAAATATTCTATTTAATTCTCGCACGCTCTGACACCCTTTATTGTCCAAGACCGTACTGCGAAGTTTATTTAGTACCTATGTTTAAAAATTGAAATGCTATTTTTATAAATAAATATTAATAGGGTAAACTTTTCTGTCGGATTGCTTATAAAAAAAACATTATTCCTCATTCATGTTTGAACCCCAGATATTATGGAAAAATAAAGATTATATAAGATTTAATATTTACAAAAAAAACTTAAGCGCTTAACGTCTACTGCTTGCTGTAACCATAACAGGAAAGCTGTTTTTCGCACACACTAGTAAAAGCCATTTAATACTGGTTAGCAGATCGCTAGGCTGATTGATCCACTCTTATTTTTGAACAATATCAAATCATCACGCTATTTTATTGATTATGCAAGCTCAAGTCATAACCATTTGTTTTTCATAACCATCTAGTAACAACATTTAGCAATAGACAACAAGAAGCAGATCAATCCCGCTCCTGGAGAGCTGTCACGATCACGATGACTTTGAACAAAAATGCAATAAGCTGATAAATATACGGAAATAAATGAAAATCACAATTTATAAACAGGTTAAACACACACTATGAAGTAATTTATTCCATATTAAAAAAGCCACAAACAACTAAATTTACTTTTGTTAGACTTCGCCAAAATGTAAATTGATTTATTCAAAGATTGATTGGATAACTTTGGTACCAAACCATCAAATCAAGTTCAGTATTAATACGCAACATTAATAAATAATAAACATCATGGGACAATAATTTACACCAATTTGACTAGTCCCAAACTAGGCAAAGCCTGTACCATGGGTGCTAGTTAACGGATAACCATACGTATTTAGATAAATATATACTTATATACATATTAAACACCCAATACCCGAGAACAAACATTCGTATTCATCATACAAACATTTGCCCCGACCGGGTATTGAACCCGGGACCTCATGCTTTTCATATTCAGGGTCTCTAACCACTAGGCTATCCGATCGTCAACGACATTTGTCTACGCTTATACATATTTTATAGACGATACTACGATTCCGATGCTTGCACCATGATCAAGCTGCATCTTTGCGGTGCAGCATGAGCGTCCCCCAGCCCCGCCAATTTGGTACGCGATTACAAAATAAGTTTATCGTTTGGGAACTTATGTATTCTTCTACAACACCCAACAGCACATTAGTTTACGCGCGGTAAAGCATTCTACTCGTACACTTCATTTCTAAAACTTATCTCGCTTAATCTAAGCGACTATATTATAAAGCTTGCCTCTGCGGGACCTTTATGTTAACATTACACTAAAATGACGGTAACGGGGTTTGATATAATAAAACGTTTATTCGTTCTTGCAATTCACTATAACATACCATACCATGTTTGTATCAATTTACTGGCTCGTAATGCCAGGCAATCGGTACCATCGCGAATTGCAGGAGTGTTTAGCTTAGAGCATATAATACGGGTGAGGACGTCGAGTTTAATCCGCTATTTCACAATTTCGTAAACGAGCGTACTAAGGCAGATTTAAATGCACACATTGGAGTATTTGATAAGTCTGGAGCGCAGAACGGGTTGCGGGTTGCCGACGCCCTCGCCCTTACTACATGCTGCAAGGTCAGTGGTGAAGGTATTTACTCCTGAGCGGGGAACTTGGTAACGGCGTCGTGGATGGCGCGCGCGACGTATTGCACGTTGCCGGGGTTGAGGCCGCAAACGTTGATGCGGCCCGAGGCCAGCAGGTACACGTGGTACTCCTGCGTCAGGTGCGCCACCTGCCGCGCCGTCAGCCCCGTGAACGAGAACAGACCGATCTGCTTCACGATGTGCTCCCACGACCCCGGGGTGCCCAGCCTGAAACACACGCATATTTGACACCATGCAGACAAGTTGCAAACATATATCGTCATTTAAATCCACCTTATTAATCGTCAGATGATGAAGTTTAGAATACAAAATACACACGTTACGGTATATGAGTATTACACTTACTTAATCAGCTCGGCTCTCAGAGCTTCTCTCATCTGAATAACTCTTGAGGACATAGTCTTAATGTGTTCCCTCCTGTAAAATTACACAGTAAGATTTGAAATCTGGGATTAAGCTCTACCATGGCTCTACCTTATCACCAAAGGAATGTATGATATTACAAATAACCCTGTATATAATCAAGAAGGTTTTTATTATATCATATTAATATACGGTTTCAGGAATTAATGACTACAAAATCGCAACCAAAAATTTTGCTGTTTCTAATTAATTGAAAGAAGTATAGTAGAGTATTGCTTGGGAGGCTGATTTCTGCAAAAAATGCCGTTTTGGTATCAAAAATTGAAATGATAGATTAGAAAGTAATAAAAACAAAGGATCAGCAGGTGCAATGATGGTGTTACCATTCGTCGAAAAGAGCCTTGTCGGAGAGCACGGTGGCCACGACGCGCGCGCCGTGCGCTGGCGGGTTGGAGTAAACGGAGCGCACCACCCACGTCAGCTGAGACTTCAGCGCCGGCACCGTTGACGCGTCCGACGTCACCACCGTCAGGTTGCCCACACGCTCGTCTGACACACACACACATCTTTTATCACCACTAATACTTCTACAGCAAATCGTTCATCTAAAAACGCCCCTTGTCTTGATGATGTTAAGACTTGTGTGTAAATATTTTTAATGGTTGGCTGTTTGTTTATTGAAGTTTCTAGTTACCATTACCTAAATCCTATGTGATGTTGGTCATATTATAAAGTAATAGGTAGTTAAATAGACCCGTCGCCGACCCGCGCCCGACCCGATAGTCTCGTTTGTGGATTAAAGTTTGTCGCGTACTTTACAAAGTTTAGAAGGTAGGGCCAGGCGCGGTCGCGGTGATTTTGGGGAGGGTATAGCAAGATGACTTTTTGGTAGATTTAGAAGGTCGTAAACTACCCCCCGCCGCTAGCTATGTACTCACTGTAGAGACCGAAATTCTTGGCATAGGACTGCGCGCAGACGAGCTCGAAGCCGCGTTTGATGAAATAGCGCACGGCCCACGCGTCCTTGTCGAGGTCGCCCGACGCGAAGCCCTGGTACGCGCTGTCGAAGAACGGGAACAGCTTGCGCTCCTGCACACACATAATCATGTATCAACATATTGCTTGACCGTCCCTTCATTAAAATCATTAACTTTACTTAAATAAATAATAATAAATAAATATTATGGAACAATTGACCCCAATTGACCTAGTCCCAAACTAGGCAAAGCCTGTGCTATGGGTAGGTACTAGAGAAAAATATGTACTTAATGTAAAAAAAAAATATATATTTTTATGTAAATATTTAAAATGACACTGTTTACCCTATCCCTAATTCTGTAAATTCGTCATAGTACATCGGTCATTTATGCTGCGTTACGGGTAGACCCTTTTGTTGGATGAAAAATTAATGTTTTTACAAACTCATAAGAATAAAAAATGCAAAGATCTTCTATGCAAGTAAAACCAAAATAACTTCATCTGATCTATTAAAAACTATTTGCATTTGGCAAGTTCTATAGAAATAGTGGGCGGTGTTGTTTTCATAAACACCGGCTGCGGTGTTATTTTTATTGAACGCCTCAGACAAACTTTCAGAATGTCATGAGGCGAAATCAGTTATGTACGATTACGACTCTCTTTTATTCTATTCTAAAAGAACGAACTGTCTTATTTAAGTACCTAGTAAACTTTTTATCACTTAAGTCATATTTCCCTGAAATAATACAAAACACGTAATACATATTCAACAGACAGATAAAAATGAGTTAACAACTTAACGGGCTACTTTGTTAAGTGGGGAGTTCATGCAACTGTTGCTTGAACTACTAAACAGCAAATGTATGAATGAACTCAAATTTATATGTACCTGTAGACGTAACGTAAAGCAATCTCGTGTTGACAAGTAAATATAGATCCTCTGGTGTAAAGCTGCGCTAACCCAGGCCCGCAGGCCAAGACGTGGATTACAAATGGCTAACGTGAGCGGGTTTCAAACCCCTGCTATGTAAATTTGTTATTACAAGTAACAAAATAGGCACCATCAATGGTGCGTCAGTCATTTTTGAATTATCAATTTGGTCCAACAGTTAAAAAGGTAACGCAACGTTGCTGCAGCTGCACCGGTGGTCGCACATACCTCCATGACGTCGGCGATCTTCTCCCACTGCTCGTGCGTGGGGTCGATGCCGGTGGGGTTGTGCGCGCAGGCGTGCAGCAGCACCACGCTGTCGGCGGGCGCGCTGCGCAGGTCCTCGATCAGACCGTCGAAGTCGATCGCGCGCGTCTTCTCGTCCCAGTAGCGGTACACGCACGCGTTCGGGAACCCGGACCGCACAAACACCAGGTGATGGTTCTCTACACAATTAAACAAACTTCCCTTATCTGTATACAAGTGTGCTACTGTTTGTATTTCACCTAAAACTGCCTGGCACTCGCAATACAGAACAGAACCAGAATATTACGCGGCCACTGAGCGCTAGATCGCTAGAATTTACCTCATGCATGTTGCCGTTAGTGTAAAACGTGTACTTATGTTATATTGTAAATTTTGAGTATTTTTGTAACCGTTTTGGTTGCATACAATATTATTTTTTCTTTTTTTTTCTTTATGTTTCTAATTAACGAATTGGCTGCCGGGAACGCATGTTGTATACGTTTTCTTGATTTTCGCCCGGCGCCGCCTGCCGAGGTCACATCATACCTAATTATGATGGCTTCCAGGAGGCCTGCAATGCATTACGCATCTATGTGCATCTAAAGATCCGTAGCGATGACGCTTCTACAAAATGTAATTTACAAGTTGGTTGGCTCTAACATAATGCTTTTCAGTCAGTATCTCAATACATGCCGCAATAGTAGGACGAGACTCACCCCACGTCGGCTGCGAGTAGTAAAAAGTGGTGTACTTGAGGTGTCTGTTCAAGAACTCGGCGCCAACGCGCAGACCGCCGGTACCGGAAAGGGTTTGCACGCCGAAAGCCTGTCAATCATGCAGAATTATTTAACGTGTCGCCAATGAAGTTTAGAAATAGTGATTTATTAAAATAAACAAACCGCGCTCGATGAGCATGCAATTATCATTCCACGTGAAGAGCCTTGGGGAGGCCTATGCCCAGCAGTGGACGTCTGTCGACTGACATGAAGCATTATAATAATTATATTGACATTAAACCTAATTCGTCGATTTACCGGCTTAATTTGCCAACGTACGTAAAATTTTATTGGGATTCGTACTTCCACTCCATTGTCTTTTTACATGTAATTTGACTAATTTATATAAATATAATAATAATATTAAATATCATGGGACAAATGACACCAATTGACCTACTTAGTCCCAAACTAGGCAAAGCCTCTACTACGGGTACTAGACAAAGGATAAACATACTTACTCGTATATAGATAAATACATACTTATTTAGGTACATATTAAACATCTAAGACCCGAGATCAAACATTCGAATTCATCATACAAACATCTGCCCCGACCGGGCATCGAACCCGGGATCTCAAGCTTCATAGTCAGGGTCTCTAACCACTACGCTATAGGTACGGTCGTCGGCTTTATATATATATTTTTTATTAATTGAAACTCTTCTCCATATAAACTTTAACTAAGCCAAATCTCGCATGCGTGCAGAACCACTTATTAAAAAGTAATCCAAAGTTTTCGATCTACGTAGAGGTAGATGAGTTGGAATTTACTCACGCGTCCGCTGGCTATGACTGGACTGTCTTCACCGAGCAGCATGGACACGGATGCAGCGGAAAACTGTTCCATTCCTGCAACACATCATTCAATTATTCTTTAATTAAATACTTAGTTGTACAGACATCACAGTCACAAAATAATAAATATAGACCAACTGACCTAGTCCAAACTAGGTAAAGCCTGTATTTGGCTTATGTACTATGGGTACTAGACAACGGAGAAACATACTTATTTATATAGATAAACACATACTTATATATAATATATATACTTATATATAATATATATACTTATGTATATATACACATAAAGCCCAAAAAATGGCTCCACCAAATAGGTTCCGTTACGGGTGTGGAAAAATATATGAACAAACTCAAAGTGTCAGTCAGCTGTGACATTCGTGTGGTGCGTGCTTGTGTCACGGAAGTTCCGATTGTGAATATTATGATTGATGAATTTATATTTATGAACTAAATAATTAAAATTAAAATTAAATTTTTATATTTTGCAAATATGCTTTCATGTGTGGTGAAGTGGTGTAGGAACCATACGGTTATGAAAAACACTCGAATTAAATTTCTTAAGTAAGTAAATATAGATTTTAAAATCCCAATAATCCCATACTTCATGACGACATAACACCGGACCGTCATGGCTGAGCGGGATAGTTCGATGGTTCAACCGAACATTATCGAGGCATGCCGAGCGCAGCCGACGCGTGTCACCGCTCATTAGCGAGTTGCGGTCTTCGATATGGTGCGGGTGCGAGTGTCATTCTATGGAACTTGCTAACTATATGTAAACAAACCGCAATAGTAAATTCATCATTCAGAGACAATTTCAATAAGCAGTTTGTTTTCATATTTTTATAGTTCGCTCTTTACACGTCATATTTTGTGTATACTTGCGCTTTCGGAAAGACCATGATTGCCAAGAAGAATGCGCCACGAGTACAATGGATCTTACAATGCATAACCACAAATTAATTAGGTGTATCAAGACAACTCACTAAATCATTACAAAAATATATACTTATATATTACTCTCACTCATTACAGTATTATAAGAACATAAATACGTTAAAAATAAACACTCGGGATCATTCTAACTGACTTCAAAACTTAATCATCATCATCACATCAGCCGGAAGTCGATCGGTCTTGTGCTAAAACGCTCCCCTGAGAGTGAGAGGATAACCTTGAGCATTTCGCGCCTTCCTCAACCCACCTCTCGTCTACTACAGTGTTTTTCAAACTTTTTTGTGTCACGACCCTTCAATGACCATCAAATTCCTTCGCGACCCCCCAAAACCCTGTTTGTGCAATTAACCTTAGAATCCAACAATTAATCTAAGAATTCATATTTAGAACGCACACTTCTGTAATTCAATGAATCGTGTTTTGAAACGCAACCTATATTTATCAGAAGGTAGTCACTGGTTCGCAACTTACCGTTTTCTTTTTAATATTGAAAGGAAATAGATATTGTTGTTTTATTAATACGTTCTTAAAAAAAACTTTATTCCATGTACATGTACGAGCACGAGACTATCGAAGCTGATCTTCGCGACCCCCCTGTGTAAGTGCCGCGACCCCCCTGGGGGTCGCGACCCACTCTTTGAAAAACACTGGTCTACTAAACCACGTTGTTTTAGTGGCGACATCTATTAAATATCGGTCTAACTTCATGTTACACAGTGTTATCACAAATAACGCGTCTTTTCGCAAAAATAATTCGCTCTGAATTCGCACCTACTCTAAGATGGGTTCAGAAGCCGAAGGCATATCATACCCATCTGTCACGTTTGACTGTTTTTTTTTTTCATCATAGTCAAACATAACGATCTGACGTTTCGTACTATTTTCTTATTGTAAATTATGTTGGTTTTTAAAGATGTTTCAAATTTGAAACTATTAACGACATTGAATTCGATATCGAAAAGTCATTACGACATTCAATTCGATGTCGTAATGACTTTTCGTTACTGCTGGCGGCAAGCAGTTGACGAATGCCGAAATGCTGGTAAATTTGTAAGGTTTCTGAACGCATTATAGAGGATTTATGATTTATGATATGTGTGTAGATATAGTAATGTATGCTACTCCACATATAATTAGGCTTTAAAACACTCGTGGGATCCTATTAAATATTATAAAAAAGGTATCATAATTAACGTTAAATGTGGAACTTCTAGCCTTTTAAATTATCCATACATACATTGGTGTGTGTCACAAGTCAAAGTAAAATGCTTTTGATGTTGATAGAAAATAATATGCGATATGAATATTTGTGATGCAGATATCATAAGCATAAGTATTAAATACGAAAAAAAAATATATGAAACATTGAAAGGCAAGTTGAGATGTTATTGATATTTAATGTTTTTTTATATATATATTGTTTTTATCATTTAAATAATGTAGTGTTGCTCTAAAAAACCGCCTTCAAAAAAACCCTTAGAAAAAAATCGTAAAATAATCCTCTAAAGCCTAAAGTTTTATGGCCTAGCACTAAGTAGCAGAAATATGAAGTCGGTGCGGTGCGAGCGGAATATTCTTTGAACGAAGCACCGACTTCATATGTCTGCTACTTACTGCTAGGCCATAAAACTTTAGGCTTTAGAGGATTATTTTAAGTTTCTTTTTCTAAGGGTTTTTCTGAAGGCGGTTTTACTTTTTTGTTAAAAGTTTTTTATTTCACAATTTTATGTTGATTTAACATTTTCAGAATTATCCACTAACTCCTAACCGTTAAGGAGTTGTGCCTTCCATCGTCAACTCATCAACATGAAATGATGATTACCAGACGCAAATTCTTGAATAACCTTAGAAAATATATGAAACACACAATACGGGCCTATGAAATTTGAAGGTTGCCCTCGATTTCCCTGGGATCCCATCAT